>CM053770.1:143778873-143852124 GCA_028658325.1 Potorous gilbertii
TCTCTGACCCCGTTCCCAGACCACTGTGTCTTCCCAGGCTGCCGCCTTCCCGAGCTCTGTTCCCCCTTCGGCTGTGTTCCCAGGCTGCCGCCTTCCCGAGCTCTGCTCCCCCTTCGGCTGTGTCCACTCTCGGTACCCCGTTGAGACCCCGCTGGGCGGGGTCAAAGATGACTGGAGATGACCCAGGATGAGGCAATTGGGGTTAAGTGACCTGCCTAAGCTCACACAGCTAGTGTCAAAGACAAAGAAAAAGAAAGAAGCTAGTCCACCAAGTTAATTTTGGAAACATTTAAAAATATTTTATTTTTTAAATTATTAAATATTCCCCTTCTCATATTCCCACCCCAACTCCTCACCCATAATGGAGAATATAGGAAGAATGAAACTCATTAGAAAAAACATATATATATAATAATTTTCTGCATTGGCCATGTCCAAAAAAAGCCTCATTCTCTATCTGTGTCAAGTATCAGAGGTGAGATATGAACTCAGATCCTCCTGACTCCTGCACTGGTACTCTATCCACTGCACCACTTGGGACTGAGTAGAAACTTAATAAAAGCTTTTTGAGTGACTGCTGTTAGCTTGCATAGTGACTAGCCTAGGAGACAGAAAATTTGCATCCAAGTTCTGGTTGTTTGGTCTTTGACAAATTATTTTTTAGTTCTCTTGAGACTCAATTTCCTCACCTATAAAACAAGAGTAATAAGGCTTGTCTTATTTGTTTCACTGAGTTGGATTTAGGATTAAATGAGATAATAGTAGAGAAAATGCTTTGAAAATTATAAAATTATGTATAAAAATAAGGCACTCTTTGAAATGAATGATTCTCTTTATTGGCATATTACTATTTCAGGGCACAACAAATTATCTTGCTCATTACTTGTGCTCTGTAGCTCCAGGCAATTTCCATTTCACTCCTCATAACAATAAGTGTTTATAACCTTGAAAAGTGTTGGCAGTATACTAAGGGAGAGCGCTAGTGAATGACTACCCAACTCTAATGATAGTAGAAAGAACACTAAATCTAGCCTTAAAAGACCAAGGTTTGAATTTCAATTCTGCTTCTAATTACTTGAATGACTCTGGGCAAATCTTTTAACCTTAGAGGGTCTCAGTTTCCTCACCCATGTAACTAATGTTTCCAAACAATTTTCAACTCATATATTGAGGCTCATAGGTAGGCACTTTTCATTAATATATCACCTCTCTGGGTTTTTTCTTTTGCCTCCACCAAGTTAATTTTGGAAACATTTAAAAATATTTTATTTTTTAAATTATTAAATATTCCCCTTCTCATATTCCCACCCCAACTCCTCACCCATAATGGAGAATATAGGAAGAATGAAACTCATTAGAAAAAATATATATATATATGTATATAGTCAAAATAATTTTCTACATTGGCCCTATCCAAAAAAGGCCTCATTCTCTATTCTAGGTTCTTTACCTTTCTCTCAAGAGGTGGGTAGGATGTTTCAGCATTAGTGTTTTGGAATCCTAAGTAGCCATTATGCTAATAATGTAGTATTCCATCACATTTACATACCATAACTTGTTCATCTGTTTTATAGGCACCCTCTCATATTCCGTTCTCTCCAATTTCCCTTTTGAGTGAAGTGTAGTTCTCTACAGAACTATGTGGGTGTTTTCTCTCCTTTGATTAGTTCAGATGATAGAAAGGTTTAAGTGTCATCCACTCCCCCAATCCATTCTCCTTGTTAATATTAGCTTCTACTTGTGCACTCCAATTATGTTAAGTAATTCCCTCCATCTTTCTTCTACCTTCCCCCCTTTAGTCTATTCCTCTTTCTCATTCTTCTTTTAAGGTCATCAAAACATAAGAAAACCACTCCCGGGTTTGCTGTCTTACTAGATTTCTTCAAAACTCATGATGATTATAGACTTCTAAGGGGGCACAAGTATCATCTCCTTATATTAGAATATAAACAACTTATCATTGTTTATTCTCTTATGATTGTTTAATCATATTTACCTTTTTTTATATTTCTCTTGACTCCCATATTTGTATTTCAAAGTTTCTATGAAGCTTTTCTGGTCTTTTTATTAGAAATTCTTGGAAGTCCTCAAATTCATTAAAAATCTACTTTCCACTCTTGTTTGATTAGACTTAGTTTTTTGGGTAAGATGTTTTTGGTTGTAAGCCTAGATATTTTTTTCTTCTGAAAGAATACATTCCAATCTCTCTAGTATTTTATAGCAGTAGCTGCTAAATCTTATATGATTCTTGCTATGGCTCCTGAGTACTTGAATTTTTTATTTTTTCTGCAGACTTGCTCTATTTTTTTTCCTTTTTGACTTGGAAATTCTTTGGACTATAATGTTCCTAAAAGCTTTCATGTTGAAATTTCTTTCAGAAGATGACCAGTGATATTTTTTTCTATTTCTCCTGACAGTTTTTTAAAATTTGATGTATAGGCTCTTTTTTTGGTCATTTCTTCCAGGTAGATCAATGATTCTTAAATTCTCTCTCTTCTGTTTATTTTCCAGGTCAGTTGCTTTTTTTCCATGAGATGCTTTTATGTAATCTTTTATTTATTTTTTATAGTTTTTGACAAATTTTTTTTGTTATCTCATGGAGTTATTCACTTTTTGGTCATTCTAACTTTCTGGGAGTTTTTTGGATAAGATTTTGTGCCTTTTGTGTCCTACTGTTCTTTCTAATTATTTTTTTTCCATAGCTCTCAATTCTTTTCCCATCCCTCCCTCCTCATTGCACTCTCATTTGATTCCAAATTAAAAAAAAAAAACAAACAATTCTTGCTTTTGTTTTTTCCAGAAATTTGGGTTGAACTCATTTCCAAGTTGTCTTTTTCTTTGAAAATTTTCTTGTAGACATTTGGAGCCATTCTCTTCTTCAGGGTTTTTGTGTTGAGCACAACTGTCACCACATCATCTTTTTATGGCAAGATTCTTTTTTGTTTATTCATTCCTTTAGCTTACTTTCCAGCTTTGAATTTTATGTTAGGACTGAGCTATTTATACCTTAGGAAGGGAATATTTGGGTTAAGCTTGTGTACTCCTGTATTATTTTGCAGTTTTATTGGGTTATTTAGTGTTATATTATTCTAGTTCTCAGGGACAGTTCATCTGGGCACCTGCAAGCTTTCAGTGCTTCCCAAGTTGTCTGATCTAGGCAAAGTTCTATCACCATCTTCACTACCTTTCTATTATATGCTCTGCAATTTTCTGATCTTGGTTCGATTTTGGTCTATAAGCCCATGGACTTGCCTCTGGCTGAGGTTCTAGTAGACAACTACTGGACTCAGATATTATAAGCCAGCTATAAAGCTCCTCAGGTTTAGAGTGACAGAATTGTAGGCTCCTCTGTGGTCTGGAATTCCTGACCTGGTTATTCCTCTCAGACTTTAGAATAGCCTGGAGGCTGGAACTGAAACTCTATTCTATATCCATAGTCTCTACCACACAACTGTCGCCGACTTCTGAACTCTACCCTGGACCTATGACCGAGAACTTGGTAGTGGATTATAGGTACCACCTGGCACTAGTTTCTGCAATATGCAGACAGTTTGATGCCTTTTCTGGGTATAGGATGTTTTTTTGCCCTGGTGCACAGATTTACTCCTTTTTCAGTTCCTATTCTGGATTGTTCTGCATGTTGTTGTTGGGTTGTTTCAGTCGTATTCTTCATGACCCCATTTTGGGATTTCTTGGCAAAGATACTAGGGTGCTTTGCCATTTCCTTCTGCTCATGTTACAGGTGAGGAAACTGGGGCAAACGGAGTTAAGTGACTTGCCCAAGGTCACATAACTGGTGAGTGTCTGAGACCGGATTCAAAATCAGGAAGATGTCTTTCTGACTCCAGGCCCAGAACTTTATCCACTGAGCCACTTAGGTACCCCCAACATTCTGAGTGTTTCTCTCTAGAACACATCCTCACTGTCAGCATACCTGTTTATCTCCCTATGAAAACCTAAGCTGGAAAAATGATTCACTGTGATTTTGTATATGATGTCCCAGTTAGGACTCAATCTGGTACATTTTCTAGTTCTTTGAGGAGGATTTGTGGTGGGGAACTCATCTGTACCATTTCCTGCTACTCTTCCACCTTGGCATTTTTGTGTACTATTACTGGCTCTCCCCACTGCTTAGAATGCTCTTCCCCCATCCCTTCATCTCCTGACTTCCTTCATGTCTCAGTCAAAATCTCACCTTCTACAAGAAGCCTTTCCTACTCCCTGTTAATGCTAGTGCCTTTCCTCTTAGATTACTTTTAGGCTACTCTGTTTACATCTTGTATGTCCACCATTGTTTGCATATTGTCTCTCCCTAATTAGGATGGGAGCTCTTTGAGGACAAAGTCTATCTTTTGCTTTTCTTTGTATCCCCAGGGATCAACATAGTTCCTGACACATAGTCAGTACTTAATAAAAATACTGGTTAACTAAGTACTTCTATATTAAAAATGAAAGTTGTGGAATCTATTATATCTTTTTTCTGCAGCTGAATCTCTAATCTCTCCATCAAAATGTCCCTTTATGAATTATCAAAATACATAGTAGATTATATTCTGTCAAAATACTATTCTACTCTTTGATGGATTTACATGCAAAAATTTCTCAGTTCTTTTGTCCAAAATGACTGCCTGAATGCAGACTACCCAAATCCTACTACTAAAACAAAAACCTGAAATTCAGACTAGATTGAATTATGATAAATAAAGCCAATGATGAACTACAACACGTATCTTCTTCTACCCCAGTGCTACATCAGAAGTCAGTTAGAGGTCCATGTACCCATGGACAGGGACCCACCAGCAAACCAGCTTAGGCCAGTAAGATAATAGTCAACCAGCCTGATCAGGGATGATCCAGAAATATTTGTAAAATGCAAGGCTCTATATCCAAGAGAGTAGCAGAGGAGGGGGGGCTTCCTCAAAAATTCTGATGGGAGGAGGATTCAGAAATCCACTGTGGAAACCTCAGAAGTCATAAGGGCAGAAGGGACTGGTGGCACAAAATTATTCAGACTGAGACAGTCAGTGTATCCACGGTCTCTGAGGTACCTAAAACCCTGTCCTGAGATATTACATAGGGTCATAAAGATCCAGTATTCTGCCCCTCAAAGACATAGGTAGAGCTCTTAACATAGGAAGTGGATGCTAACCCAGGAACCCAGGTGAACCAGGGTGAGAAGAAGTAGAGCTGATTGTACAAGAGGACAGACTGACCCTGGTACAAGGCCCCAATTAAAGCTGGAGAGATGAGCAAAATACATCACTAATACAAAAATAACTGGAGATATAAAAAATGTCGAAAGTTCAGTCTAAAATGAGACAGTAACTTCATAGACAATTGCAAACACAGACTTGAAGGGAAAAAATGGCATTTCTGCAAGGACTATATGATCACCTAAAAGAAATAAAGAGATACAAAATAAAATAGAAGCTTTGGAAAAAAAAGAATTAAAAGCAGCTAAGAAGAGAAAGCTGTAAACATTTCCCAAGTAACAGACTCCCCTAAAACTAGAATAGAATAGAAATCAATGACTACATGAAATAGAAAAAAAATTGACATATTAAAAAAACAAAAGAAAAATAATGAAAAGTTGAGATATCTGATACCAAAAACAACTGACTGCAAAAACAGTACAAAGAAAGATAATTTAGGAATCACTGGACTGTCAAAAAATCATGACAAAAGAGCCTAGACACTATATTTCACGAAATCATAAACAGAAACTACCCTATAAGAAACAGAATGAGAAATAGAAACAGAAAGTAAGGCAAAAATAAAAGTAATCTATTAATTACTTCCTGAAAGAAATCCAAAAAGAAAAAACTTTCAGGAAAGTAATATCAAAATCCATAGAATCTATAGCAAAGGAAAGACACAGAAATGCATCCAGGACAAAGGAGTTTAAAAACCAAGGAGCTACATCCAGTCATGTTGACATAAGACTTGATGGCTTCTACTGTAAATGAAAGGACATTTTGGGACGTAAAATTCTAAAAGGCAAAAAAAAATAAAAGATTACCCTAACAATAATTTACATACCCTAAGAAAAACATGGAACTACAGTGGAATAGAAGGTTTCAATAATTTCTGATGAAAGAATTAGAGCTAAGTAGAAACTTTGAGACAGAAGAGACAAGAAATAATTTAGAAAACCAGAAGTAACAGGGCTTCATGATGATGTGTTAACATTCTAATAGGGAAACAAATGTGTTTCTTCAGACCATTGTTTTTTCAAAGGTTATTGAGGGATTTAAATAAGAAATATAGAGGAATACATTAGTATAAAGAGGGAAATGAAGGAGATAGAATCTATTATTTTTCACAACTGGGGTTAAAATATACAAACATGGGCTTGAGATGAACTTCAGTCTTATTTGCAATGGATAAAACATGGTTGAATACAGTAATACATTAAACTAACTGGGAAACAAGTAGGGTGAGGCAGGGTGATAAAGAAGGAAGATATTGGGGTGTATATAAAGGGATGGGAAGTCACAAACAAAACTGATTCCCTGATCCTGAAGAGGGGATTCAAAGGAAGAAAAAAAAAACCACATAATCTAATGGAAGTTTAATCAGTTGGGGAATATCTAAACAAATCATAGTAAATGTAACAGTCATATTTTGCCCTAAGAAATGACAAACTAGATGATTTCAGGGAATCCTGGGTAGTATAAACTGATGCATAATGAAATGAGTAGAACCACCTGGGTAAGCACAGTAGTGATGCCAAAAAAGAAGGCCATTGAAGCTTTTTTTTAAATGAATATAAAAGGAGAGAAGGAAGGGAAAGTGAACATGCATTTATCAAGTGTCTATTGTATGCCAAGCATGGTGTTAAGTACATTACAAATATTATCTCATTTGATCCTTCAACAACAGAAGGAAGTTCAGAAGTAGGTAGAGATGGCAATTTTGAAATTAATGTGCAATTTATTCTATGCTTGCTTTAAAAGCAAGCAATATGAAATGGAGATTCATAATTTTACCTACAATCATCTTTTTGTATTCTGTTGCATATTTGGAAAGACTCATATTTTTCGGTATTCAAGTTCAGAATAAAAAGCTTTTAAAAAGAGAGAGAATTGCTTGGGGCATTATCAGGCTCAGTGACTAATTCATGTTCACAAAGTACAGTCAGGACTTCAACTTGCTGTCACTTATATCACAAAGGACAGCTAGGTGGTGCAGTGGATAGAGCACCAGTGCAGGAGTTAGGAGGACTGTATAGCATCTACTGTATACCATACACTGTGCTCAATACAAATATTATCTCCTTTGATTCCCACAACAAACCTGTGAGGTCGACATTACTATTTTCTCAGTCTTAGCAGTGAAAAAACTGAGGCAGTGAGAAGTGAGACACTTGCCCAGACAGTTGCACAGATTTACCTAGCTAGTAAATAGGGGCTGGATTTGAACTCAGATCTTTCTGACTTTAGGCCTGAATCAAGAACTATAATACTTTGAGTGCCCTTTCAGCATCTTTCCCCCACCTGCCTCCACAAATCCACAGCAGAAGCACAAGCAAATGTATTCTTGTTTCTAGGACCTGTCTTGAAATCTATCATGATTGTAGTGGTTCTGCAGGTATATTTCTTCCCCTAACCCACATCTCATCTTGTCAGAAGTAGTAGATACTGGTTCTGCTCAGCCCCAAGAATGAAAGAATACCTGCTAAAGCAATGGGACACAATGGCACGTAGCATAGTATGAGGACAATTAAGGAGGGAAAATATGAACAACTGAGGTATTCAGGCTGAGCTTTACAGAGGTGGTCCCTGAGACAAGACAGTTGAGATGAGAATTCCAAAGAGTAGCACTAAGGAAGAGGTACATTTCAAATACGGGAATTCAGTTTATGGAAAAGCCTAGAAGAAGTAATATCAAGTCCAAGGAAACAGTTAATAATTGTCATAAGATCACACATCTAGGTCCAAATGGGATGTCAGACACCATCCAATCCAGTCCTTCCCCTTGCATTTTGCAGACAAGAAAACTGAGCCCCAGAAAAGTTAAGTGATTTACTAAAAGTCAAACTGAGAGTATATATCAGAGGCAGGATTTGAAACCAGTGCCTAGTAGCCTCATTGGTCTAGAATATAGAATTTGTGAAAAGGCCTGGCAGAAGCCTGGAATTTTATGTAGGTGGGAGTCAGACTCTTAAAGCTCTTAAATGCCAACCTCAGAAATTTGTATTTTGTCTAGTAGGAAGGGGGAGTTAGGGAAGGATTTTGAGCAGAGGGAGGACATCTCAGTCATATGAATTAGGAAGATTGTTTTGGCAGCTCTGTGGAGCAAGCACTAGAGAGGGGAGAGACAGCAGCTTGTTGAACATCATTTAGGAAAGGAGTGACTAATGAGCTTTAAAATTAGCCTGTGTAGCTCACACAGACCACTAACGTTTCACCATCATGAAATAGTTGATAAAGCCATGCTGGCTCTTTGTGATCACAGCTTCCTTTAATTTGCTGCCCCCACCAGCCTAAGCACAAACTGCTAGGAAATCTTCTTCTCCAAAACAAATCCATTTATAACATTTCCTTGAAAAAAAAAATGGTAGTTTTAGATCTCAGATTTTATGTTGTACTTCAAGGATCTGTGATTTCACCAGCATGGCTGAAATCTCTTTTCACCAAAACAGATAGATGGTTTTGGTATTTCACAGTTGTTATGACTGGAAAAAAAAATCATTTAGTGGATAACATACTTGCAATGAGTCTCTCTGAACTTACCTACGAGAAGCTGTAACTGGTGGCACCAATGACACTGCCCCAGTCTGGAAAATCTGGAAGTCTCAAGTCTCCATGATTTACTTCTGATTCTGTCCATCTGGCTTCCATCTGGAAAACCTCATTCAGGGGTTTAGCAGTGTAGAATCCTCCCGACCTTCCCTTCCCTCTTATCCCTCCCCACACTCCAACAACTCTTCTATCTGTCTGTCATACATTCTCTCTGCTCCTTCCCTCTCATTCTTTTTTCTGTCTCTGCCTCTCATCTTTCTGCTTCTCATTCTTTCATCTCTCTGTCTCTCATTTTTTCATCTCTGTCCCTCATTCTCTCATCTCTCTGTCTCTCATTTTTTCATCTCTGTCCCTCATTCTCTCATCTCTCTGTCTCACTGTCTAATCTCCCTGTCTGTTTCTGTCTGTCTCTCTCTGCCTCTTATGTTTTTCACATTCTCGCTCTCATTCTGTCAGTCAGTAAATAAATATTTATTAAGCTGTTACCATGTGCCAGGCACTGTTCTAGGTGCTGGGGATACAAAGAGAGTAAAAGCAGTCCTTGCCCTCAAGAAGCCCCAATCTAATAGGCTGGGGCAGAGGAGGAAACACATAAAAGGCAACTAAAAAGAGCTGAAGAAGGCATTTTGTGTAGAGGCATGACGAAGTCCAGAGGAGGGCAACCATAACAGGAACGAAGAGATGGCTAGTCTTGGCACCCTTCTTAAAGGAAGAAAGATACTGGAGGAGCTCTCCATGTTCTATGCTTTCTCATTTTACATTGCAAGGGTAGTAGATATGCCTGAAGTCCTTTCAGTTTGGTAGGAGATGCCAAAGATTTTATTCCATCATGTGATTCATTGTTAAGTCTAAGAATTTGCTTCAGGAAAACTGTCTTATACTTCATTAATTCATGGTTAAAACAGTAAGAGACAGAAATGAGACAAAGATAAAGAGATGGGATTTATCCCTTCAAGCCATATTCTTCTGGAAAAGAATTGTTTTTTTATACAATTTGCTCTTCTTTATCAAACTTGCTATTGATGTACAAATAGAAGAGGTCTTACTATTTGAAATGTTTAAGTAAACAAATTAAAAATATGGATTAAACCTTCTGTACCTAAGAGCAGGATGTTTGCACCTTAATAATTGAATTTGACAGTCACTGATATTCTTTCAGTGCTCTCCTATATGCTCCTCTTTGTAATACGCATTTACTTTTTAAATTTAACTTTAATTAATTAATAATTAAATTGAAGTTTCAATTGGTTTCAATTGTTGGTAATAGATTGTCAAAGAGTCTAAATAAATTATATTTAGCAAATACTTAAGTGCCTTTTTAAACTCAATATATTCATTCATTAAGCATTTATTCTGCATCTCCTATAGACCAACTTGAGGATATGAAAACAAAGACTAAGTATTCTCTTCCCTCAGCAAACTTACCTTCTATTGGGAAGAAGACATATGTATACAGGAAAATATATACAAAGTAAATACAAAGTTATGGAGAGGAGGAGCAATGGGAGTGTTGGAGTGTTGGGAAAAACCTCACCAGCAAGGTGAGCACTGGAACTCAACTTAGAAATTTGGTATTCTAGAGTCCAAGATAAAGAAGGAGTATATTCCAAGAATGGGGGGAGATGTTGTTTTTACATAGACAAGAGATGGAAGATAAAATAGTTAGCAGTAGGTTTTTGCTCAGTATAGGAAATGATAAAGAGGCCAGTCTGGCTGAAGCATAAACTGCATGAAAGGGAGTAATGCTATACCATTTAGTGCACATAATTTAGTAGTGATGTTACTTCATTGTCTGTGGTGACTTTTAACAGGATATAGTTTCCTTCTTTAACTCTTTTAATTAGATCTATTTTTGCTTTTGCTTTGCTTTTTTTTTTTTTACTTCAGCTGAAGCATGATATATTCTAAGTCAATCATTTACCTTTACCCAGTATATTTACCTTTACCCTGTTTCAAATGTGTTTCTTGTAAATAACATATTGTAGGATTCTGGTTTTTAATTCATTGTGCTATCCACTTCCATTATGTGGGAGAGTTCATCCCATTCACAGATATGAGTACTATTTTTGCCTTTCTCTCCATCTTATTCCTCCCACTTATGCTTTTATTTCTCCCTTCTCCCTTTCCCTCCTCAAAAGAATTTTACTTTTGACCATCATCCCCCTCAATCTTCCCTCCTTTCTATCATCCCTCTCCCTTTTCTTTCCCCTTTTCCCTCCTGTTGCTTGTGTGGCAAGTTAGATTTCTATACCTAACTGAGTATGCTATTCCTCCTTAAACCAAATCTGATGAGAGTAAAGTTCAAGCAATGCTCATCTCCCTCCCTTCTTTCCCTCTACTATAATGTTATTGTGCCTCTTCATGTGATGTAATTTACCCTTTTCTCACTCCTCTTTTCCTCTTCTCCCGTCACAATCCCTTTTCACTTCTTAATTAGGTTTTTTTTAATCATCACATCAGTTAATTTGTACCTACACCCTCTGTCTATGTATACCCTTCTTAAAGGTTGTAATAAAGATAAGGTTCTCAAGATTTACAAATATCATCTTCCTACGTAGGGAAGTAAACAGTTTGCCCTTATTGAATAACATGACATTTTTATGCCTTTCTTGATCTTTCAATGTAGAAGTTGCAAGGTCTTACATGATCCTGACTGTAATTCCATGATTCTTGAATTGTTTCCTTTTTGGCTCCTTGACGTGATAATTTTTGAATTTGGTTACAATATTCCTTGGCATTTTTAGTTTGGGATCTCTTTCAGGAAGTGATCAGTGGATTCTTCTGATGACTATTTTATGCTCTGGTTCTAGGACTTTGGGACAATTTTCCTTGATGATTTCTTGGAAAATACTGTCCAGGCTCTTTTTTTCATCATGGCCCTCAGGTAGAACAATAGTTCTTAAATTATTTCTCTTGGATCTATTTTTCAGGTCAGTCATTTTTCCAATGAGGTATTTTACATGTTTTCTTTTTTTGATTTTGTTTGACTGATTTTTTTTGTCTCATAAAGTCATTAGCTTCCATTTGCCCAATTTCAATTTTTAACAAATTGCTTTCTTCAGTTAACTTTTGTATGTCTTTTCCCATTTGGCCAATTCTACTTTTTAAGGAGTTGTTTTCTTCATTTTCCTCCATTGTGTCAATTGTATTTTTAAAGGAATTGTTCAATTTTTCTTCTACCTCTCTAATTTGACTTTTAAATCCTTCTTGAGCTCTTCTAAGAAGGTTTTTTTGGCTTGAGATCCGTTCATATTCCCCATTTGAAGTTTCAGATGTGGGTATAGTGACATTGCTGTCATCTTCTGAATTTGTGTTTTGATCTTTCTGGTCCCCATAAGAAGTATCTATGGTCTTTGATTTATTTTGTTGCTTTTTGCTTATGGTATTCACCTTTTTCTTGGGTTTTAAAGTTGATCTATGCTTCTGGGGCACAGGGAGGACTGTCCCATGTTTCTTGTGCTGAGGGGTAGAGGCCTGGTTATTGGCTTTATGTGTTGGGACCTCAGGTTCTGGCAGCTGGAGACTGGTGGTGGTGGCTGGTGTGTGCCAACACCAGGTGGGGTTTTACTGCTTTTCCCCAGGGTTACACTGAAGCTTGAAGGGTGAGGTGTGGATATGGGGGTGGTCTGGTATCTAGAGGTTGACTCCTCACCATGGGCTGTGCTGGTATCTGCCAGGTACCCTGTCTGTGCAAAGACATACAGGGTAGGGGAGGGTGGGGGGTCCTGGTGTTGGTGCTTGCCTACTCCACAGCCACCCTGAGGCTCAGGATGTCCTGCTGGTCCACTGAGGTGAGACTTGCTGTTGGCTTGCCAAGATGCCTCCTGTCCTGTACTGGTCCCTTTTAGCCACAACAAGAGGGACCTTTCCCGTTAATCCCCTTAGCCTCATAAGCTAAAAAACTGTTGCACTTCATCTTTCTGCTGGCTCCATTATTCCAGGATTTTTCCTGCAGCAGTATTTTCTGAGTTTTACAAAGTCAGTAAGGGAGAGTGAGAGTGACTTGCTGCTTACTCCACTATCTTGGCTTCCAGAAGTCATGAAGGGAAGTAAGAGAAAAGATAAGTTGGGACCAGATTGTGAAGGGCTTTAAATACCAAATGGTTTGCAATATAGCCTAGAAGCAATAGGAAGATCCGGGAACTTCCTGAACAGGGAAGTGACATGGTCTATTCTGTTCTTTAGGGGGGATAAATTGGGAAGACCTATGGAGGATGAATTGAAGAGAAGAGAGAAGGGAGCCAGGGAGACCAATTAAAGGAGTATTAAAATGATTTCTATGATAAATGATGAGGTAGATAGAAGTAGGTAGATTGGAAAGAGGAGTAATGGAAGTAGAATTCATAAAACTTCACAGTGGAATCCAAGTTATGGAGAATGATGTTGAGGGAGATGAGAGAGACTGAGGAAGGAAGATGAGGTCAAGGTTGCAAACCTAGGAAACTAGAAGGATGGTGGTGCTTTTGATGGAAATGTAGAAAGTTCTTAAAGGAGTGGGTTCGGGGGAAGGATAATACTTTCTCATTTGGATATGTTGTAATGTTGTGAAATGTCTACAGGGCATTTAGTTTGTAACATTCTAGAAAGGTTTAAACACAATGTTTTTTTGAATTTGTCCTTTTATAATGCAAAAGAAAATCTTTTTCTATCTCAAAAACTTCATTTCCTCCAGGCTGATTTAAAAGTATACCAAGTTCTGAAGAGATTTCTTGGTAGAACATGGAAGACACCTAAATTTAAAAGGCATGAAGACCCAGCTAAGCTGGAGGGCCTAAACCACAGTTTAGTGCAATTATGTTCAAAGTAAAAGTATTCAAGGGCACAGAATATATTCATATTGTTTTCTTCTTGCTGAATGGCCACTAGAAATTTGTTCTCTAATCTTCAAGAAGTGAGGATTTCTTCTTAAGAAGCAACCACTGGAAGCTTCACCAAAATTATCACAAGAAGCAGTAAGGCCAATTAAGATTTACCTTCATCAGCACTGCCGCTCCCTCACTTTATAGAGCTCATTATGTTCCAATTTGACAAGACTATGCCAATTGCTCTGGGCTGAGCCTAACTTGTGCCAGTGCCCTGGTAGTTTTAGTTTGAAACCAAGTGAGACACTTGTTAGTCATTCAACAGTTAATGAAAGAACCTTTTTTAATAACTGTTCACTAACCTATAACAAGAGAAGGTTATTCAACAAGTCAACAGTCCCTTTAGCCAATCAAGTCTTAAGGAATGTCAGTACTTTCTAAGGGAAAAAAACCTAGCCTAATCTGCATTGGGGGAGAGATTAAGACTTTACTCCTACTACAATGATCATATATGTGATATATAAATTACCAATTTTCAAACAATTAGAAAGCAATAAAATACACGTAATGCCCAAACTATAGGGACCATAACTCAGCCTGTCTTTGCTTTTATCAAAATGCAGTGGAAGGGAAGCTCTTCACAGAGCTGGTTGTATGACTTCAGGTATATCATCGAACTCTGTCAGAGCCTTAATTTGCTTATCTATAAAAGGAGAAGGGGTTGGACTAGATGATCTCTAAGGTCTCTTCCAGCTCTAAAGAGTCTTATGTTGTTTTCTCCACATCAGCCAAGAAATCAAATATAGAGATTTTCAAATAGTAGTGGATACCTTCTACAAGGAATTTGTCCTATAATTGATGCTGTTAGCTTACAAGATTTCTTTGGAAGATTTTCACTCATGAAAATCTGATAAATAAAAAATAAGCAGACTTCGGATTCTAGGAAGTACAACAGTTTATATTGGCTAACCTCCAAAGAAACAGAAAATAGGCATAGCTGGTAGGTTTTGTGAATTTGGGAGAAAAACAATGTTGGGTCTTTCACTACTATGGAAATTATTTCATTATGTAGTCGTATTAGAAACTACTGTATTGAGAAATCAGGCTCAGGCATAGTAAGGAAAAACATCAGGGTAGAGAAAAATTCTTTTCTATTGGCAATATCAAATAGGGCAAATTATTCTTATTAACTTAATCTTAAGGAGTGAACTCAGCATCCAAGGTTAGTGTCCAAGATCCAAGAGTCCAAGTAAATTGAATATCCAAGATTCAGACAAATCTGAATGACCCCATATCAGCAAATAATCTGACATATTGCGTTCCTTATAAAACTTCTTTATAAATGTTTCATTATAAAACTTTGGAAAATTTTTCCTTAGGCTACTGGATAGGCATGCATAGAGTTATATAGGCAGATCCCAATGCTTCAAAAAAGAATTCTGAAACATATTGTTTTTAAAATTTGTGTTAGGTATAGTAATATTTTTTAAGAATAAGTTTTAAGTTTCTTTGATTTGATGAATAAAAGTAGTGTCATTTTTGATTGAATATTAAATATTCAACCCTTAGTATGTTGTGATGGCAAGCAAAATAGGATCATTTGCTATTTTTGTTTTAGTATAATCTTGCCTTTATCAATCAAGAGTCTTTACTAGGAGCAAAGTATAGAAACAAGAGTTTCTTTAAGTAGGAACAGTGTATATATTTGTATTGTTAAGGTGATTAAAGATCTTCCCCACCTACTAATAAGCCTGCCTATTAAAAGGAGCTTGATAAGGGAAGGAATGTCCACACCTTTTGTTAATGAGGCACTGGTTCTCAAGGATTGGGATGACCTCTGGCTCTACAGAAAGGTGTAAAATATTCTGAAGGTGAGGTTTTACTTTGGGGCTTGCTGACTGGAAATGGTTGGCCAGATGAGAACTCTGGGAAGTCACTAAAGAAGGCTCCCAGCTTTAAAAACCCAGATGTCAGTGCTTCCCTCTCTGGTAACTATGGTCAGACAGTTGGACCTGTCTGTTGATGGTCAGGCAGAGGAAGCCATGTCTGTTGAGCTTTGATTTCTCTGCATTTTCTTCGAAGTTCAGGGTTTAACAGAGGCTCCCAAATTTATTTGGACTACTGCTCCTTTTAAAAAAAAAATTACTCATCCCTTCCCCAAAATCTTTCTGTAATGAATATATTTTTAATGTTTTTTTAATTGTATCATTGCAAAAAATACACAATATATTTTTTAAGTGACGCATCTTAAATTTAATAATTGACTGTAAATTTTTGGGAGGGGGGTTCTTGAATTGAAATTTTGGTGAAGCAATATTGTGTCATGTAACCATATAGTATCGTATTATATATAAGTCATTATATGCACATATTTCTGCCTGTGCATGCTGGACTTCCTCATAATGTGTCATACACTTTGTTTACCTGTCAGCAGACTTGACTACTAATGAGTTATAACTTGAATTTTTTGTTTATTTGGAAAATAATGCAATGATTATGACTTTAACTCTGTTACACAACAGATGAAGTATGTACCTGTGGTTTTTCAAAATTTTCTTCTCTTCTCTTCTTTCCTTATGCTTCCACTGCCCCTTACTTTTATTCAGTGCTGCCCAATTGCACCCAAGGTTACTACCATCCCCCTGGATTGTTCCAGTACTCCCTGGATGGTGGTATTGCCTGCTTTGGGAACTGATGGACTTTAAAGCATCTATACATGTGAGTCATTCTTGTCATTATGATAAAAGCTTTGGTTTTTAAGAAGTTGTCAAGCATAGTGGATACAAGACTGTACCTGAAATCAGAAACAGAATTCAGATCTGGCCATGGATACAAACCTGTTCTATGGCCCTGAGCAAGTTTCTTAACTTCTGTTTGCCTCAGTTTCTTCAATTGTAAAAGAAGATAACAATAGTACCTAACTCCTAGGGTAGTTGTAAAGATCAAATGAGATAATGTTTGTTAAGAACTTCACAAACCTTAAAGCACTATATACATGCTAGCCAGTCACTATTCGTTTATAGAGTAGTCTGTGAAAACAGGACAATTGAACTGATAAAACTATTTTGAATAGAGAAGTAGGAGGAAAGTTGTATAAGATTTTAAAGGCATTAGCAAAAATGGGGAAATGTTGGTTTCATTGGGTATTAAGTTTGTCATATATTTATTGAATTATATTTCATAATTATTACTTAGTTTTGCAACTTAATGTTTATTAATATTGCCACTATGTAATTAAATAGTGCCTTGCTAGGAAATCATGTTACCTGAATGGTATAATAGCTATCATATCACCTTGTCTCTATCTGTATTACATTGCAGCATAGTACAGTGAAAAAAATATTGGCTTTGGAGTGAGGGAGAATCCTGAGTTCAAATTCAGATTCTACCATTTATAACCTATGAGTTCTCAGAAAAGTAATTTAACTTCTCTGGTTCTATAAAGTTCAAGGATTGATCTTTAAGGTTTCTTCTATATTCAAATCTATGATCCTTATATGTTATAATGTGTAACATATTTGTTGTTGATGATGCATGTTATTAAGATATTTGTAACATAAAGATGGGAATGGAATGTTGCTTTGACATCACAGTGTCTCTGTTGTAAAGAGAGTCGTAAATAACAGTATATCTTATATTTCTACCCAAATTAGAATTCATTTTTAAAAAGTCTTGTTAACAAGGTTTCAAACATTAACATAATAGATTCTAAACAAGAGACAGGGTTAAAAGGCAATGCTAATAACACATAATGACAGCTAGTATTTATATCTTTAAGGTTTGAAAAGTACTTTATAAATATTATCTCATTTGATCTACATGATGATATTGTGAGGATACTTAGGAGGCAAGTGCTACTGTTTTCTTCATTTTACAGAAGAAATTTAGGCAGATAGAGGTTAAGTTATTTACCCATGTATACATTGCTAGTATGTGTCTGAGACTGGGTTTGAACTCAGGTCTTTCTGACTTTCTAGTCACAGGATTGTAAAAGTTATTATTATTTTAAAAATGAGTCAATCTAGCTTTTAGAATAGAAAGTGAGAAGAGAACGTGAAATTGAACAGGTGAAAGGCAATGTTTTCTATAAATAGTTTTGTATGTGATAGTATTTGACGAATTTGGCTTTTTTCCCAAAGGTGATACACTTACAAGTAAAATCCCTTTTCCAGAAGAATCACTATGATATTAGTGTAGATGATATCTAAAGTTGATCTAAAAAATACTGTAATATATAATAGTTTACATTTATATAATTTTCTCACAACAACCCTGTGAGTCATTTGGGCTCCATTTCTTGAAGTACTTGGTACCCAATATACAGTTGGTAATTTAGCAAGTGTTTTTAAATTAGTGGAGTAGAGTACTAGCCTTATTTTTCTTTTCAAATATATTTGTATTTATTTCATTAAATATTTCCCCATTATGCCTAAAAATTTTTAACATTCATCTTAAATATTTTGAATTCCAAATTCTTTTTCTCCCTCCTGCTCCCTTCTCCCTTGCCCCAGAGAAGGCAAGGCATATTTTATTGATTATACATGTGAAGTCCAAGAAAAAATTTTTTTTAAAAGTATACTGCAGTCTGAACTCAGAGTTCATCTATTTCCTCTCTGGAGGTGGATAGCATTTTTCATCATGGGTTCTTTGGTCTTGGATCATTGTCTTGATCAGTGCAATTAAGTCTTTCACGGTTGATCATCCTTACAATACTGCTGATACTGTGTACATGTTCTCCGAGTTCTGCTCACTTCACTTTGCATGAGTTTATCTTAATCTTCACAGGTTCTTTCTAAAACCTTTCTGTTCATCATTTCTTATAGAAAAATACTATTCCATAAAATTTATATACCATAACTTGATCAGCCATTTCCCAATTGATGAGCATGCTTTTGATTTCCAATTTTAGCCATCATAAAAAGACCTTCCACAAATACTTTGGTACAAATAAGTATTTTTCTCTTTTCTTTGATCTTTTTGGAATACAGACTTAGTATGGCATTGTTAGGTCAAAGGGTATGGACTGTTTAAAAACCCTTTGGTCATAATTCCAAACTGTTCTCCAGAATAGTTGGATTAATTCATAACTCCATCAACAGTGCATTAGTGTCACAAATTTTCCACACTCCCTCCAGCATTAGTATTTTCCTTGTTCCGTCGTTTAGGTGTGAGGTGGTATCTCAGTGTTGTTTTAATCTTCATTTCTCTAATCAGCAGTGATTTGGAGCACTTTTCATGTGACTATTTATAGGTTTGATTCCTTCTGTAAGTTGCCTGGTCATACCTTTTAACCATTTGTCAATCGGAGAATGCCTTAGATTTTTATAAATTTGACTCAGTTCCCTATATATTTGAGAAAGGAGGCCGTTATCAGAGAAACTTTCTCTAAATTCCATCCCCAAGACTCAATTTCCTGTTTGCCATCTAATTTGGGTCACATTAATTTGGTTTGTGCAAAACCTTTTTTATTTCATGTTATCAAAATTACCCATTTTGCCTCCTCAAATCTCCTCTATCTCTTGTTTGGTCATAAACTCTTCCCTTACCCATCGATCTCACAGGCACATTTTCCCATGTTTCTCTAATTTACTTGTGATATCACCCTTTATGTCTAAATCATTTATCCATTTTGTTATCTTGGTATTTGGTGTGAGATGTTTGTATATGCCTAGTTTCTGCCAAATTGCTTTCCAGTTGTCCTATCTGTTTTGGTCAAACAGTGAATTCTTATCTCCAAATCTTGCACATGGGGGTTTGAAAAATAGAGGAAGATGAGCAAAAGCTTATGGATAAAAGGGATATATTTAGTTTACTAATTAATAATTGGTGGGTGAAAAGAGCTAATTAATTATCAAGATTGTACATTTCTATGAATTTATAAGGAAATATCAAAGCATACTCTATTGACTACTTTAAAGCCCAGTAAAGGAATTAAAAAAGAAAAGGTAGTTAAAACACCACTCTACTTAACTATACATTGGACCAGTTGTATCTAAATCCAGTTACATAAGCATGTATGTATTATATGTGCACATATCTACTATATGTTTATAATATATATATGTGTGTTTTCACACTGTAGAATATAGAGTGATAGATATACATATAAGGAAACACTGTCTGTGTTTGTCTTTTGTTGTCAAAGACCATGACATCAGAGAAATGATGACATGATTTGCACTTGACTTCATTCTGATTGAGGGAGGGCTGTGCAAGGTCACCAACCTCACTTTTTCCTCCTGAACCATCTGGGTCCAGGGATCAGATATTCATCAGGATGAGTGGAGATGGCCCAGGATGCAGTGGGAGACCTTGGCCTTTTTAGGCTGATCTTTTCAGGTACTCACTTAGAGGGAGGCAATGCCCATTGAGTAAATAGGCCTCTTTAAGAAGTAGTCAGGGAATGGCCTTTTTAAAGAACAAAAGAAAAAATAACTAAATCAACAGAACCTGTTTTTAGTGATAATCATTCTAAGTCAGTCATAAGTGAAGCTTGGGTGGGGATCATTGTTGTTCAGCCCATGGGCTTCAGAATGCACTAGGTTTAAGGTTCTGGGAAAAGGAAGAAAGGAAGGAAGGAAAGAAGGAAGGAAGGAAGGAAGGAAAGAAGGAAGGAAGAAAGGAAGGAAGAAAAGAAGGAAGGGAGGACATCTAACCAGTAAACACCAAAGCTCCAAAGGAAGGGGAGAGGTAAGACAGAAGAGAGCAGATGAGTTGGGTTACCCAGTTAGCTAGGTCTCCACTCAGGCAATTCTTGTCTGCTCAGTCTGTATTTGTTCTTTGTTTTCAAAGAAGACCATATCAGAGAAATGATGACATGACTTGCGCTTCATTTTGTTTTGAGTAAGGGAGGGATGTGCAAGGTCACCAATCTCATTTTCTCCTCCTGAGCCATCTGGTCACAAGGAAATACTAAAAACTATGATGACTTCTTAATAGTCAGTTCCATTCAAGCAATTCTTGGTGTCTATACAGAAATATTCTCTGTTGTAATAATTCATGACATACCTATAGACCAAGCCAATGCATGGTTTGGTTAAGGTATAAATAGCTATAGATTCATTACAAATTACAGGAATTTTAGGATTTTAATGAGAAAGATATTAAAAAGAAATAATTTCTTACTAGATTTCCTTCGGTTTGGACTCAATTATCTTTATTTCAAATTAAAGGCAGTTCTATTCTAAAACCTTGACCCAATTTGTATTTGATTTCAAATCATCATATTCCTCTAGTTGAGAAAGGAAGGCATTTTATTACAAACTTTCTCATTACAATTCAGTCTTATCTATAAAAAAAATTGCCCTATACCACAGACCCTGAGCATCATAATGCAGTTTAAATGTACTTACCCTGGAACTGTTTTGTAAATTGTCAATGTGAAGAAGGATGTGTATGAATCATCACTTAAGTCTCAGTACAAATTGAAGATGAATATTTAATGGGTACTGTAATGGTAAGGGAATTTGAAGACCTTTCTTACCTCTTAATAGGTCCCAGTGGCCTGCTTTGGGCTTTGACCCAGCCCACAACTTGAGTTACATGAAACCAATGATGGGAGGAGTTTGTTGAATGGGTGGAGCAGCAAGAGAGAGTGAGGTAGAGCTGGGAGAGAGCAGGCAGAGCAGAGCAGCTAGCATGAGTGAGAGAGGGAGTGCTTTTGCCTAAGGGAGCTTATTTGTGGGGAGGCCTGATGGAGGGAAAGCTTGGAGATGACTGGATTGATAATGTGTGTACATTTCTTTGTTATTGTGATGGATTTGGCTTTCTAGTACCTGAATAAATATTTTGGTTTTGTCTTTGAGGAAGAGAGTTTATATTTTGCAAATTTACCCTGGAAATACGCATGCATACCCATAGCAGGTGCTGTGGATATTGCACTGGTGTTACAATTGCTGGTCTGTTGTATACCAGTTGCAAATGAATTTTTAAGTTTTATGATGCTCACCTCTGTTGTCTTTACATAACTACAAAATAATAGCTTGAATTTTTCAGTTGATTTATAATGATCCATCTCTTTATAAATTAAAAAAAACTTGTACTCATGATCATACTGTATTCAAATCAACTTAATTTTTTTTTAAAGATAGGTACAGAAGATGACAAAACAAGGTAATGGAAAATGAATGCACAAAGAATGACAGTTTGGATCAGCCCTGTAAAAAATAACCACAGAATTATTAAAACACAGAAAGAACTGAGCACGTAAGGAAAGAAAATGACCACAGAAAGGTGGGGCTTTTTAAAAGCCATATTGACAAAAAGAGGACAATTACATAAGAATAGTACCACTGTATGGGTTGGATGAGATAATGATGATGGACAATGAAAAGGAATCAGAGCAGCTCAATTCCATTTGACTTCTGTTTTCGCTATCAAAAAGAAAACTCTTTGGGGGAGAGTAAAGAAGTACCTCCCTTCATTTTAAGGAGGGTGCCAACACAAGCCATCTCATTTTCCACCTAGCTGTACTCATTTGGAATTCTCCATAAAAATCTCCCCAACCCTGCTTGGGTGCCTTCTCCAACTGCATCCCTTTCAGCTTCCTCTTATGTTTTGCCCCCCTAAGATTGCAATCCTCCTTGAGGGCAGGAACTGTCTTCCTTAATTTTTTGTTTTTTCTATTTGTATCCTAAGAGCTTAGCAGGGTATCGGACATATTGTAAATACTTAATAAATGCTTACTGACTGACTGGTGATTTGATTCCTGTTCCCAGAGCAAGAAGTGGAAGGGGAATGAGAGAAAGAAATCCACATAGCCACAGGCAGATGACAAGATGACCTGGGGAGAGCTGACTACACAAAATATCAACTGTGATCTAAGGTCAGCTGGTAGAAAAGTCTACATTCACTCCATCATTCATAAAGAAGGCTGGAGCCTAAAGTGGGAGCTCCAAAGATGAATGGATTTCTCAGGGACTGACTGGGAGGTCATAGATTCTAGAAGACCAGGATCTGGGAGTTCAGATTAAATGAAGATGTTGATCTAGGTGAAGTAAAGTGTAATCAGAGGGTCAGACAGTAAGCAATTTAATCTTGGTAGATAACTATATAGAGGACAAAAAGCATGGTCTGGGAATGACTAGACTGATGGATCAGGGGAATTCTAAAAGGAAATTTAACAAGATTTTAACAAAATCTTTGACAATTTGTTAAAATCATACAAAATTCCTTAAAAAAGATGTAACCACAGAGATAACTTAGACAACTGTCTAATGATGTACCTTAGCAAATGATATAGCTTACTTATAACAATAATATGCCTTAAGCAAAGCATAATAGAGAATGTATACTTATCAAATGCTTTGCTAGTGCCACGGAGAAGGTTGAGCACAGAGCCCAAATGGAAGAATTCCCTGTTTGTGGAGAAGGAATCTAGAAAGAAGTTCTATTTGCAGATGATATTAGGTTGATTGTTTCAAGTACTGAAATATTGCAAAGCCTTCAGAGTGGGAGCCGTTATCACTTAAAAAGTTTCGTGCTAACAATCCATACAGGTGAAAATGAGTGAATAATGCTTATTTTCCAGACATATGCAAATGAGTATGGAGCAAGTTCACCAGTATATGTTTCTTAAATATAAACCTAACATAGAGCCACTGGAGCTTTGTCCTAGACTGCCAAAAATTCAAGTGGAGATGGTCTTCCTCAATGCAATAGTCAAGCTCTGTAGTTCAAGGTCCTTTAGAGGACTGAGATGTGGAGCAAGTCAGCACTCTTGCCTGAGGAAGTGCATCATTTTCACCTTCCATCTCCTAAGGACAATATTTTTATCACAGTATTCTCAGAAGTCCACCTTCCCCTATTGCTATACTTGTATAACTGCATCCTTTGGGGTAGGCTGCCCTTATGCCACCTGGACTGGGGTCCTATCCAACATAATACAGTCAAGTTTAGTGATGATAGTGACAATACTGGCTTTGGGATGTTCTGAGGTCTCTGTCTTCTCTGCTTCCCTCTCTGACTCAGATTTGCCCCACAATTCCTTCTTACAGTAATGCTTGGACAGACACAACCAAAAGACAAGAAGTAGACTGGACTGTATTTTTGGTTTTTAATGATCCCAAGTTTTCCCTTGAAATGGTCCTTTGTTTCCCTTGAAACAAAGGACCAAATATCAATATTCTCCCAGTGATGTTATCTGGTTACAAAGCTGCTAGTATCAGTTTCTGAAGAATTCTAATTGCAAGATCCCTTTAAAAAAATGTTGAGATTCATTGTGAACATGAGAATGTTGCCTCTCAAGTTGCTTTGGGGTTTTAAACCTGAATGACCCAGAGGATGGTTTCCATCAACAGAAATTTCTGAGGGTTAATTTTTGAGAGAGAGACAAGTTCAGATTTGGGTATAGTATCACAAAATTTAAAGCAAGAAGAGAACTTAGAAATCATTTTCTAGACCAGTGGTTGTCAAACTCAAATAGAAATGGGGGTCACCCATCTATATATAAAAATCCCTGGGTGCCACATATTGACAGTTTTAATATGCAATGTTATCTACATTTTATTATATTTTTACAAATTTTTGTCCCAGTTACTTTTAACTTGGTTCAGGCTGCACTCAAGAATGTTGTGGGCTGCATCTGTGCTGCTCAGGGTGTGTTTGACACCTCCGATCAAGACTAACTCCCTCATTTTAATATGAGTAAATATAATTTGAGTGACTTGTACAGGTAGGAGTTACAAATACAGGGATTTGAACTCAAATCTGCAAACTTCAAATCTAATGCTATTTGTGTTATACATTGCCATTGAATTTGAGGTGCACCAAGGACATTCTGATGTCTTTCCCTAGTGCCTAGTAGGCAGTTGGGCATAGCACTGGGGAAAGAGATTTATGGATAGAAGTATTAGTTTTGGTGACATCTACATAGTAGTGATAACTGGATCCATAGGAGTGGATAAGATCATCAAGGGAGAGAATGTGTAGGTCGTCTCTTCCTTGTGATGTGGTAGGTTACAATTTTGTCATATACTTCATCTGTATCCCTTAGTAACTATGATGTATACTATAAATAGTAGTTCCTTAATAAGTGCAGTGAGTCAATCACCTATCAATATCTCTATATCTATCTTCTTAATCCCTGTGTTCTCCAGACTCAAAACTTTGGAGTCCTCTTTGATTTCTTCTTTATGACTCTTCTCCAATCAAGTCATCATTATGTTATCTACCTATCACATAGCTTATCACATCAATTCATATAGACAAGTCATGTTCCATATTAATACCATAGACAAAAATGTCCAATATAGCATAGATATCAATCTTAGAAAGGAATTCCATTGAAACATATGTAGAGTTCAGGACAAATATGGGACTGAGGATTCACTGCTAAAAGCAGTACTTTAAAGTGATGCTCCTTTTTTTATTTTTAAACATTAGAAAGATAATTTATTCAGTTCGCACATACTCTCTTAGAACTGTAACAAGAACACTGTTAGA
Organism: Potorous gilbertii; assembly: GCA_028658325.1. Taxonomy (NCBI): domain Eukaryota; kingdom Metazoa; phylum Chordata; class Mammalia; order Diprotodontia; family Potoroidae; genus Potorous; species Potorous gilbertii. The sequence goes on from CM053770.1 coordinate 143,803,862, forward strand.
GTATGCAAAAACAAAATAATTCACCTGTATTTTTGACCTTGCTGACATAACGTTAGAAGCTGTTTCTCAAACGTTAAGATAAAAGCCTCAAGAAATGACCATTCAAACATGGAGACAAGTATAATGAGCTTTTACTTCTAAGTTCTGCAATAACTGGGGAGCACTTTAAATCCTTCACTTTGTATCATCCATCTGTCTTACTCCTTTCATTTTCTGTCATTAAACAAGCAAACAAAAAACATAGGCACTATATAAGACACCTACTAAATGTCAGCTACTAAAGAATTCTAGGATCTAATTTGAAAATGAGGAAATTATTTAAATAGCCCTATTATATGCAGCTAGGGATTATTTCACATATATATGTGTGTGTGTAGGTATACATACATACCTACATTCCTGTTAGTCAACAAGTAAAAGCCCTTTGGAATGAAAGTAAGTCTCTAAATACAATCATTTTATCTTAGGTACCAAATATTATTTCTATTGTCTGACAAAAATTACAGCAAAGCTAAGACATTTTGTGGCTTAAAAAAACCAGAGAACAAGGGCAATTTTGTTGATAGTCAATATAATGTCTTATTCTACATATTTGTGGGGATTTTAAGTATAAAAATACTCTTTATAACAGAAGCAAATAAGTAGACAAGGAAAAAATGTTTCCTGCTTCTCTCATATATAATCTAAATGTTCAAATCTGAGTTATGTTCAGGACGCAATTAGGTAAAAGAGAGATTTCTTTGTTAAGTGAATAGGTGTAACTGTAACAAAATATGCTACATAAAATTAGCATGAAAACCACTTTAAAGTGACTCACCAGTCCATCTTCCTCTCCCCATCCCAATTACATATCCAGTTCTAAGTAAATTTAAATAAAATGTAAGCTTTTTACACCTAAATCAAGTCATTGAGTATGGTCTTTGAGACTAGGGACACTGTCTTATTTCTATCCTCTAGTGAACAGAACAGTGTAATGTACACAAGAAGTATTTCAGAAAATACCTGCTGAATGAGCAATGAATAAATAAAATCAACAGTTAGATTTTTCACAGGATAATAGGTTCACAAAATTAGACTTAAAAGGCACTTTAATGGCTACCTATCTCCCTTAAGCCAGCTCTTCTCTCATTTTACAGATGAAGAAAGTGAGGAACAGAGACTTAATCAGGATCGATGAGATTTGGAGGCAGATCTTTCTGAATTAAGTCCAGTGCTCTAACCACACTAGTAGTGTCACACTCAAATAGAAATGGATCCCTGCAGGTCACATATTGACAAAGAAAATCACAAATTCACATTATGTTGCATTATATTTTATTTTGTGAAACATATTCCAACTAGATTTTAATCTAATCTGGGCTGCATTTGGGAGTTGTGCCAGTGGCTTTCATCCAACTGGTCATGAGTCTGTTCTCCATCATGCTGCCTCCTAATTTGTAACTGACTTTAAAATGTATGGTCAAGTGGCAATCCAAAATGCATTTCAGGAATAAGGCAATATTTCTGCTAACTTTTCCTACAATAATGACATAGTTCTAGTAAAGTTTGTGCAATACAGTTTTATTAATTGATAGTGCAAATTTCACCAAACACACAGTCCCATAATAAATAAAACTCAAGGATCACTTTGAAACACACGAACATGCAGTCTTATTTGGCACAAGGCAAAGCTTTAAACCTTCTGACAATATTGCTAATTGTGTTTAACAAAAATCTGGGAAAGACTGGAAGCAACCCTAAGTGATGAATTCAAATAAATGGTAATAGAGACCATTCCTTTTCTATAACAGATTTTGGGCTAATGATTTCAGAAGTTTTCATTTTAAAGCTATTTAACTATACCACAGAGAAAATCATATTGCTGAGACATTACAACACAGAAGTAAAACCAACAAAGTCAAACAAAGTAGTTGAAGAGGGCTGTGTAGTTTCCTCTCCCTTTTCATCACCATCATCATCACCATCATCATCATCACATTATGTTCTATTTTTGGCATGAATTCACTTTTTCCATCAGTAGGAAGATGTGTTCTGCAAACTCTCGGATGGCACCTCGCCCTCCGCTGCATTTGCAAATATACCCAGAAGCCTTTTGGGCAATAGAGCAAGCATCAGCAGGAACCCCACTCATGCCAGCTTTCTTCAAGCATTCTTCATCAGAAACTTCATTTCCTAAAAAAAGGAAAAAATTCATGCATTAAAGCAAATGCTATTAAGACGCAGAGCACTCTTTGGATACGACAATTTACTTAATTTCTGATATCCAATTTAACCGATCCTTACAACAACTCTTTGAGGTAGCTGCTCTCATTACCCCTCTGAGGAAACTAATGCTGAGAGAGGTCAAGTCACTTGCCCTGAGCTGCACAGCTATTAAGTGTCTAAAGAAGAGTTTAAATAGGTCTTTCTGACTGCAAGTCTACTGCATGGATCAGAGGTCTGCAAAATCTTGAGACTTTAGAGATGATTGGGGAGGTAACATAACAGTATGGAGAAAAGAGTGCTGAATCTGAAGTAGTGGTCTGAGTTCAAATCCTACCTTTGCCACTTACCCTGTGTTATTGGTCAAATAATTCCATGCTCTGGGCCTAAGTTTCTGCACCCATAAAATGAAAGGGGTTTTTGCTCTGGCAGCACATCTACTCAAATTTAAAATTAGAATGATACAGAGAAGATTGGTTCATATGCAAAATCCATGAAATCTTCCAGACTGTTGTTTTAATAAGGAAACTGTATTACATGATGTCTGAGGTCTGTTCCAGAGCTAAACTGCCATGATCCTTTCATCCATCTCCTACGGATGTGTTACCTGATGCAGAGACACTTGCCACAGTGAGTGAGGTCAGCTGTGTGGGAGGGACTGACAAATGGGAGTCACCCGAATTTAAACTTTCATTTCTCAGCAGATATTGTAGCCCATAGTGACAGTACACAGAAGATATTTCAATAGCAACTTTAAAACCTTCAGATACAGTGTAACTTCAACAAGCTGTGGAAGTATGCACATATCTAGAGGTACATGATAATCACTCACATGAACATGGCATGGGTCAGGGACTCAACCTTTATTCTGTGTTAAGCCCTCCTGGTGAAACCTATGGAATTCTTAGAATAACGTATTTAAATGCATAAAGTAAAAAAAAAGCATAAGGTTGTAAAGAAAGATAATAACACTGAAACGCATTTATCAAAACGTCAAAGAACAGTCCATGAAGAAGGCTTGGGGGCAAAGAAATCGAGCTCTGAATTGTCCCCACATAATTCAAATTGGTTTGCAGGAAACTCTTATCAAGTAAGAGTGTAGGGTTAGGGTTTCCAAATGCCACAATTACCACACATAAATCTTATGTGTGGATTAGTTTTCAAAGAATTAGAATAAAATACAGGCTGCACATGACTACTTAAGGCATGGTACACTTTTAATTACTTAATTTAGTAACTGCTTTTTCTTGTTCGGAGGTCACTTGAGAGCCTTACTAGGCCTGCCTCACCATTGTCATCAATTGTTATTACAGTGTAGGGACTGTAAAGCACTGAGGATATAATTCCAGTTACTACAGCGCTAGATGAGTTTACTCAAACCTGTTTTAGTCTTATCCACTCTGAGAATTCTCCACACTACGGACAACTAACGAAATGTCAAACAGGAAGGATGCCAGAAAACACTGCTTTTACCTCCTCACCTCTTTCCTGTGGGACAGCAGCTGCTTCCTGATTGGTCTCCTGGGGTCTGATCTCTCTAGTTCAACTTCTGCACAGCTCTCAAATGAATACTCCTCAGTCATAAATCACTTTTCAAAATGCAAACTCCTCAGCCTGTCCTTCAAAGCCTGCCCTGATCTGGCTCCCCCTGCATACTTCTCTCCCCTCTTTACACCACCCACCAATCTCTCCTTCTTTACTCCAGCCTCTGTTAATAATGTGATCATTCTTCTTCCTAAGGTCAAAGCCATGTGCCCCCAATCTCATGTCTATTCATCTTCTCCTCCTGTCTGCCCCCTCAATCACCTTCTCCATCAATTTGTTCCTTTCCTGCTCTCTATTCAGCATGTCCAAGTATTCTTCTCTATCCGAGAAAAAACACTCACTAAGACTAGTCTAGATCCTCTCAAGCTGTCAGCCTATATCTCTCCTCCTTTTGTCAGCCAAACACCAAAAAAAGGCCATCTACGCTCAGGGCCTCCACTTCCTCTTCTCTTAGGCATTTTGAAACTCTTTGAAATCTGGCATCAGATTTTTTTTGCCTGACTGAAATTACTCACTCCAAAGTTACCAATGACTTCCTAATTGCCAATTCTAATAGTAGTTTTTCAATCCTCATTCTCCTTGACCTCTCTGAAGTATCTGACACTGTGAACCACTCTCTCTCTTGTCAATCAGTAGATTAGGCAATAAGCACTTACTAATCCTGGAATAACCATTACAGTAAGTGGGACAGTGATTTGATTAGGAACATGTAAAAGGACTGCCTTGCTGAGCTGAAGGCCCAGTTGATTATATAGCATAAATCTGTAGTGGATCAAATCAGCATCATCTTGTGATTTCCCTCAGTTCTATTCAGCTCCATGTGAACAGTATTGAAGGAGAAGAAGAGTGGGTTGTTGGGGATTGGAAGGTGTGACTGGTAATAGGACAAGGGAGTAAGGGATTCAAGAAGAAAATGTAAAGTTGAACCAATTTACAAAGGGTTCAAGATAGAGTGGAGAAGACAGTATATCCGGTGCAGGGGTGGTGGAATGGGAAGAAACTGAAGGTTGGAAGGACTGGTGGTCACAGCAGAGACAAACAGGGACAGCAGTCATAAGGCATAAGGAAATATCACATGGTAAAAGATCATGATCAGATAAACTTCAGAGTTCATGAACATGGAAATGGAATACTTGTGGTTGTTAGTAATATCAAAAGTATGACTATCTGTGTGTAGCTGACCTGGAGAAAAGAAACAATCTCAGTCCTTGAGGAACTGGGAAGTTCTGACAGCTGAGGAGGCATCAAAATGTAAACTGACATCCCCTAGTGTATATGAGGGCAACAGGAGTTGGCATGGGGCCAGTCCAGGCCCTGAACTCATTGAGAAATGAAGGAGAAGATACTGAATATCAATAGAAAATGGTCACAAGAACCTAGATTGGGTGATAAATTTGGACAGTGTGAACCTCAAAGGAAAAGAGGCTGCTGAGTGATGGTTGCAGAAGGAGAGTCTAGAAGTGGCACTATGAAATGAATATTCCAACTCCCCTGCCATGACCAATAGAGATGCTTTCTTTTCTCCATTTCTTTATCTATAAAATGTACAAAATACCCATAGATTCACATGAGAAAGATGAAATCCTAATTCTATTTTATTTGATTGAATAACAAGGTACCCACCTAGATATGCCACTTCTTTCCAACATAAACCCATTTCTTTTCTCCATTCATCTACAACTGCTAGCTTATTGGATATACCAATTTCCATCCTCACATCCAGTTTTAAAGAGGAGAGTGTCTGTTTTGAACAGGCCCTTTCAGAGATTAACCTCACCTGGGAAAAAAAAAGATGAAAATATTAAAGCATTACAAATTTTAAAAACAGAAAAATTATTTAAAAATAATAGCTCCAGAACATAACACAAGTCAACAAAATAAAACCCAAAATATTATTTTAAGTAAAAAGAAATGGTTTTATATTTAAAATGTGACTGTTCTAGTCTAAGTCTAATCTGAGATTAAAATGCAATGCTTCCACAGGGAAAAAGACTTCAGGGCAAAAATGATATATACATTATCCTATTCTGATAGATAAGACAACTCCAGCATCCGGAACATGGGAGGGGATAGCTCCACGGTGCTTTGTCCTGATGAGACCACATCTGGACTACTTGAAGGAATTCCTGATGCCATATTTTGGGAAGGCCACTAACAACTTACAGAGAAGGGTGACCAGGATAGTGAGGGGTCTTGAGACAATGGTATGAATAAAAGGAATCATGACAGTTATCCTAGAGAAGATTTAGAGGAAGCATGGTAGTTATTTACCTGTGCATAAATAGCTATTGGAAGTTAGAAGACTTAGATTTTGGCTGGTTCTAAAAGACATATAAGTAGAAGTAGCAAAGAGGCAGATTTAGGTGCAATATAAGGAAAAATCCTAATCACTGGGGCTATTAAAATGGAATGAGCTGCCTCTGAAAGCCTACAAGGCAGGAATTTTGTAGAAGATGTTTCTTTATAGGTAAAGGTTGGACAAGGTGGCCTCTGCAGTCTCTTCCATATTTGAGATTCTATAACCAAAACTTTCAAATCTCAGGATTCTCTCCCCCAATTTTCTGTGAGACTAAATAAAAATAAATGTGTATATCTAATTCCTATATAAATATATAAAGTATAATTCAGTGGGTAAATACCTCAATATTACTTTTCTTTAATAAACTTATCCCAATTGAATCTCTGACATCATAGGATATGATTTCTTCTTGGTTTCCTGATACATAAATGTGACCATTGGTGAGACATCCATCAATATTGCAAACTAGGAGTTTTATTTCCTTAAGCTTCTCTTTGCCAAAATAGCCATATCTGAAAGAAACCAAATCCAACTTGGTTAAGGTCCTCTGAATCCAAATATCCCTTAAGTCTAATAGCACTTTACCTAGATCATCTCATCTGGGCCTCACAGTAACAGCCCTGAGGCAGGTACTATAGCTCACACTATCCCCAGGTAAGAAAGCGGAGGTTCAGAGCAGCTATGTTCCTCTCCCTTGGTCAGTCAGCTGAGGCTGAGTGACGATTCCAACACCTTCAAGACTCCAAATCCAGCACTCTGCTAATTCTTACAAACAGCCTCATCCTAAGTAGTTGTCACCTGTCAATTTAATAAGCATGTTATCCACTTAATTTTTCAAGTCACAGGTTATATTAAAGACTCCATGTATAGACACACACAAAAAAGCATAAATTCTCATGTGTTATTATGGATAAGGTCAAGGTAGGCTAAAATAGTGTCACTTTATGGAACCATACTAACTATATTGAATATCCTATAACCTATAAATCATTCAGAAATTGCTATCTGAAGAATTTGTTGTAATGTTTTAACAATCATAGAATTTAGTCAATTTGTTAAATATAAATATACTTGGCTCTAATTAAATTCTCTTACCTCAGTACTCTTTGTTCCGCAATAGGCCAATCAATGTCAACATCAATATCTACACTGTGTTCAGCTCGCATTTCATAGTAGGCCATCTTCCCACCCTATAAAAAAAATTATGTCAAAAGTATTCTTTCTTAGCATCAAATACAGTTGTTCCTGTCACAGAAAAAAGTTTTAATATTATTTCTCTTTTCCAGTGCCTCTTTTTGTAAAAATTTTAAAAAAGAAACACAAAAAAGCCCTTTGAAATAGAAATACATACTACAATAACATAAATATTATATTGGTCAGGTCCAAAAATGAATGTCGAATTCTACATTTTAAGTCCATCACCCTTTTGGCCGGAGGTGGGTAGCATGTTTCAGTCAGTCAATCAGTCAGTCAATAAACATGTATTAAGCATCTATCATGTGCCAGGCACTGTGCTAAGCACAGGGAATAGAAAAGCAAAAAATACCCCCCAAAACCAGGAGCTCATAGATTAATAGGGAAGACAGCATGCAAACAACTACGTACAAACAAGCTATATGCATGATAAACTGAAGATAATAGACAGAAGGAAGGCACTAGAAGGAAGGAAGAATTGGGGCAGAATCTCCTCAAATCCAATGGGATTTTAGCGGGGACTTGGAGAGAGCCAGGAAAACCAGGAGGCAGAGATGAGGTGGGGAGGGCATTCCAGACAGGAGGGACAGCCAGTAAAAATGAGGGAAGTCTGGAGATGGAATGTCTTGTTTGAGAAACAGCAAGGAAGTCAATATTCATGGAGGACATTAAGGCTGGGAGTGGGGAAAGGCTTGAGAAGACTGGAGAGGTGAGGCAGATTATGAAGGGTTTTGGATGCCAAATAGGGGACTTTATATTTCATACAAAAGGTGATAGGATGCCACAGGACTTTACTGAGTAAAGGAGGGTTACGTGATCATACCTGAGCTTTAGCAAGATGACTCTGACAGCTGAATGGAGCATGGATGGGAGTGAGGAGAGATGTGTGCCAGGGAGACCAATCAGCAGGCTATTGTAACAGTCCAAGTGTGAGATGATGATGGCCTGCACCAGGGTGGTGGCAGTTTCAGAGGAGAGAAGGTGGCATATGTGAAAGATATTACAAAGATAAAATTGACAGGCCTTGGAACAGACTGGATGTGAGGGATGGGAAAGAATGAGGAGTCAAGGACAGTACCTAGGCTGTAAGCCTGAATGATTGAGAGGATGGTGGTACTCTCACCACTAATAGAGAAGATAGGAGTAGAAGAGAATTTGGGGGGAAAGACATCATTACAATGGTCAGAGTTCTAGAGTTTTCAAAGTTACTTTTCACTATAATGTTGTGTAAACTATAATGTTTGTAATTCAGCTCACTTTACTCTGCATCGGTTCAGAGAGGTATTCCTAGTTTCCTTTAAAGCTATATACTTTGCCATTTCTTTTGGTATAGTGATATTCCATTACACGCCTAAACCAGAATTTGTTTAGTCATTCCCTGATAGGTTAGCACCCTGTGAGTTTTCTGTTTGCTGCTATAAATATTTTTGTACCTAGCAGTGGTACAACTGGGTCAAAAGGTATACACAATTTAGTAACTTTCTAGAATATAGTTTGTTACAATGAACACAACTTTTTTATAAGTTACTTTGGAGAACTACAAAATGCAAGACATTACTAACATAAACCAATGAATTTCTGAACCAAATAACTTAGAGGCCCATTTTTCTCCTTATATCAAAACAAATCCACCAAGAAGTTTAAAATAGTTCTAAACGTTGATGGCAAAATTCTCATTTTTTTCCTTTAAAATGAAATTCTACTTTAATATTTAAATAATTATAAACAATATCTTCTCCTCCCAATATTACGGCCAAAACGAGAGGTAGATAAATACAATCAAGAACCAATCTCTAAGGCAGCCTTCGGAGAGAAAATAGAGACACAGAGTCCTGGTATAATAACAATATATATGAAGAGATCTCTTTTCTTTCTACTTCTCTCCAACTCAGGGACAGTTTAAGAGTCCCTGTGATTTTTGTTCCAGTCATGACAAAAGAAAAAAACGGAGGATAAGAAAACTTACAGTATTATTGAACCCATCTATTTTATTTGTGAAAATTCATATAGAAGAAATGGAAAAACTAATATTGAGCCCTAATTTAAAACTCCTAGTCAAGGAAGCACCTGTGTGTGTATGCACGCGTGTGTGTGTGTGTGTGTGTGTGTGTGTGTGTGTGTGTGTGAGAGTGTGTATTAGGGTGGGTTGGGGTTCATTATCACTAAAACTTGTTAAGGTCAAGGGGAAGGGAGAATGATTTCCTACCTTAGTAATTATGTGAATGACAGGGATCATTTTCTATAAAGATGAACTTCCACTTTCACAATTAATAGTCAGTCAGTCAATAAGTCCTCATGTTTCATTCCTACTGGGCAGAAAAATATCGATTTCCTCAGGGTATAGTTTATGGGCCATGTCTCAGACAGGAGCTTATAAGAAGAATCTGTACCTAATCAGCATGATTTTTCCTAAATCTTTGATCTTTCGTATAAAATATGTAGACTGGTGAGAAGTTGAAAAACTTGTTTTCTTCCCAAACATGATGTTTTATATAAACTGTGTGTGTGTTCGTCCTTCGTTGCTGAAGAAGACTATGCCATCACAAAAATAATGACATGACTTGCACTTGACTTTGTTTTGAATGAGGGAGGGCTGTGCAGGTCACCAGCCTCACTTCTCCTCCAGAGCCATGTGAATCTAGTGACCAGATATTCATCAGGATGACTGGAGATGACCCAGGATGAGGCAATTGGGGTGAAGTGACTTACCCAAGGTCACACGGCCAGTGAGTGTGAGATTTGAACTCAGGTCCTCCTAACTCCTGCACTGGTGCTCTATCCACTGTACCACCTAGCTGCTCCTTTATACAAACTAATGATAATACAATGGAACTCTGTGGTTTTCAAGTTTTCTTTTCAGAATGACTTTTACAACAAAGGAGCAGTTACTAAACAGTAATGCTATAAGTGAACAGTAACTCGAAAAATGGATGTATATCCATATAGTATACTATACGTATACTAAAGTATAGTGTGCACAGAGAATGGGTATTCTAGATGATCAGCACCAGAGAATGAACATGAAAAGCAATGCCTCAGACAAAGCAGTTTTACCAGTGATGGTCTGGCTCCCTTAACGTTGATATGTGATATCATTTACCAACTCTGCTTCTCTTATTGCTCTTCAGGAATTAAGACCTAAACGTAACTAATACAGGGTACATTTTAGAGGGTTTTGGTCAAATGGCTATACAGACCTGTAAGTAGCCCATTTCTATCAAATGTCTTTTAGCAAAATAAAAGGAGCCATTTTCATATAATTCTCCATCCCAGTCCTGCCGTCGAGGGCGTTTGGCTGGATTCAAATTCAGAGGCTCTGTCACATCACTTACTGCAAGTAAAAGACTATAATCAATTCAAAATGCCTGCATATCTACTAACGACACATCCCAATAACCCCATCTTTGCAGGCAAAAATGATTCTATGGGAATAATTCTGGATAAGAACCTTTTGTAAGAACATAAGCAGTTATAGACAACATAATATGATAAAAGTTCAAATTAAATAAATTGCTTAAGGGAATGGATGTCATGGTTAAATTTGTGGCAGTTGTTTTTACTGCCAAATGAGAATTGGCCATAAAAATCCAGAGACTCTTCCAATGACATATTAGAACATTGTTGAAGGACCTATTCTAGCTCCCTGTAACTACTTGATGATGCATGTCATAGATGCAAGAAATCTATAGCATCCCTGGAAGAGTCTAGATTGTGGTATCAAACTCAAATTTTAGTTTGTATTTGAATTAGTTTTTAATCAGATGGTTATATTAAGAGAAAACATTTGTAAAGTGTCATGCAAACCTTAAAAGTGCAATATAAATGTTGTTACTATCCAGTCATTATTAGAAAAGCACTTCTGCAGCTATTTGATTCAACTCTACAGTAATTACTAAACTCAAATAGAAATGGGGACCACTAATCTGTACATAAGGATGCCTGTGGATCACAAAGATAACATTATCTATGTTTTATTGTATTTATAAATTTATTCTGCTAACTATTTCTCAAATTTTAATTTATTTAATTAATTATATTTAATCTGTCAACATTTTAATCTGGTTTGTTGCAGGACACTGGCTGAATTTTTAACACCTCTGGTCTGGAAGGCCTCTGCAATAACTCTGGGTTATGACCTCAGGCACAGCAAAAAACCAAAGACAACTTGTTCCAGGTAGGGCACATGCCGCAAGTATGAGATGTCCCTGCTGCCCAGTTCCCCTGGCATACTCTGATTATTAATATGCCAGAATAATTTAAGATGTTAATAGTAGATGAAAATATATATCATTTGCTGTTTGTGTGCACCACAGTATAGTGAGATTCATTTGGATGATGAGAGTCTTCTAACAAAGCAGTACTAAATGGTGTGTATACAAACAATGGTTATTTTATGAGATTATGTGTAAAGTGCTCTGCCAGCCTTAAAAATGCTATAGAAATATTATTCTTCAGGAATTGTTGGGAAAACATTGCTGCAGCTATCTGCTTCAACTCTACAGTGAATACTAAAGAAAACAGCAATTTTAAAAAGTAGATTTAAATTGATTTGAAAAATATCACATCCTCAGCAAAGCTTAATTGCTCTTCAAGTACTTCACTTTCCTATTACCAAGCAAATAGATAGGTCAATGTAAGTCTTACATAGTATGAAAATATTATAATATTCTGCATACTTTTAATCGAATGATTAGTTTTTCTTTTTATTAGTTAGGCTGCAAATACTCAGGTTTATATAAGAGTATGTGTACTTCCCTTGCTGCTTTGCAGAGGCAGAGGTCTGTGGGTGTGTAAAATTGCATATAGTGTTACATGTTTTCTGATTAGCTTTGCTGAATTTTTTTCCCCTTTGTTTTTATTCTTTGTAATAAGGGTTACTCTTTGGGAGGGACTGGAGAGGAATAAATTGAGAAATGTAAGTGACATAAAAACAGATGTTATCAATAAAATTTTATTAAAAATATAAATTTTTAAAGAGTATGTCTGCTCTGGAGAAGTCCTCTAAGGGAGAAATGACTGTAGAGGTCACTTTGCCATTCCTTATTTGAAATGGGCTCTCTGAGTTTAGCATCTCACCAGCAGAAAGGAACCAAGAAATGTGGCATTTCATATACTTTAGTACATATATATAACTTTAGTAGTTTGAACTGGTTAACATGGAAGAAAAAGCATAAGAGTGTAAAAAAATGTCCCAGTGCCCAAGACTCCTGGTCCTTATTCTGACATTTTATAGAAAGATCAGTCAATCTTAAAAGATTAAATAAATACTGTTTACCCCTTCCCTCCATTCGTTACAAAATACCATTTTGAATTTGTCATGGAGAAATGTATTCAATCCTTCTTTAAACATATTTATATTTTATCATCTCTTTGGGTAAAATCTAATATTTTAACATATTAAATCTTCCTAAAACTCTTCTTCCAAGTGTTACAGGGAGGATAATTCTAGGCCTTGCTAAGTATCCCCACACCATGTCCTTCATTATTTTATTAGCTTTTATTTTACTGACACGTTATTCTCAATCTTCTTCTAACTGAAGGGTCTGAACATTTGGTTTCTTTTTATCTAATTTGTCAAGAAGTAGAATGCTAAGGTCTGGAATATTTTAAATATTTACCTAGTGCTATTTAACCTAATGCTTCTGATTTATTTGTTTTTGAAAATAATTTTAAATATTTCCTTAGTCAGGCTAGAAGAAAAGCTAAATCAAATTCTCTCAGTCTAGTGGTATAGCCTATGATCATGAACCATTGGAATGCAAGGGATTCATTTCATCAAGTAACGCCACGTAATAAATAAACATAATTTTCATTGACTGAATAAATAATGTTTTGATTGTTCTGAAACTTCTCTGTATAGATACTCTCATAAGCAAAATATAAAATTGTTAAAACTATTAATGAATTTATTTCAGCTTTTCTGTTTTGTAGTCAATGAATATGAATAGTATAACAATTATCATATAGTATCAAAGTTTTTTACATTAAAAATGAATCCTTTTACTTGAAAATATTGGGAACTTGCTACTACCACCTCACTGTTAGATAAGTTTTATAAATGGAAATCATAAACCACTGTATTATTTCTACCTTGTTGTTGTTTCCATGATTCACATTAAGTATTATGTATTCATTTTCACTTCTCATAAAACACCTAGAGAAGAAAAAATGTGAACCTTGCTGTAATCAGTTAAGGCTAGAAAGGATGAAAATGTCACGTTACCTCCTTTCTGAATTTCACTCCACCGAAACTGATGACGCCTCACAACAGAGAAAACAGAATCATATCCATCTTCTCGGATCATTTCTGCCACTTTCTGAAGGTCAGAAGGATGTAAACACGGAGAAGTAGCCTGAATATTTCCTACAATATCAACCTCTTAAGAAGACAAAAGATGAAGAAAATGTGCATCACAATGATTTCAGCAAAAGGAAATCAAGTGCCAAAGAAGAGATTTTTCTAACTTATATCCAATTCATCTTAAAGTAAACCAGGTAATCTACTAATTATAAACACAGCAAAATCCCCCCTCAACAACAATAACAAAATGAAGTTACTTTAAAAAATAAATAAACAAGTAATTAAATACACACCATTATGGTAACTTAGAAATTCTGATATGGCATCTAAAGAAGTGGAACTGTCCTTAGAAACTTCGGAGCTTCTCCGATGAACTTGTGCTCCACATTGCTTGGCGACTTTCTCAATTTCATCATGATCTGTAGAAACCCATATGCTATATATAGAGAAAAAAACACAACCCCCCAAATCATTAGAGAGCTTTGCTATCAAGGTGAATAACTTCAAAAGTCTATAAATGTAAGTTCCTCTGAAACTGATAAAAGGCCAAAATAAACACTATAATTTGGAATTTAGTTTTCTAATGCAAAACAGCATTCACATCATGAAATAACAAATTTAATACTGCCCAACAGGAATTTAATGAAGAATGGATATAGAGAGAAAAACAAACAACATGTTTCCGGTTATTTGCAGTGAGAACTTGGAATACCATGGCTCTCAAAGAATATTGTGCCCTATTAACATCTTAAAATTAGATGTGAAACTATCTAAGCTAGTTTGAAAGCATCACTGAGCATAGCTAGCTAGTTAGTTGATGTGGCAGAGCTGACTATGTCAAAACGTATTTACGTGTAAATTTGTCCCAAAAGGTCACATAAGGAGGCCACATTTTGGTCATTTTAGAACCACACATGGGTATAGTACCTATGTTGTTTACCTTTGGATGAACCTTTACCTAGATCAAAATTATTTTAGTTGTGAGGTATACATTTGTTATATAAAATGGTTTATCAATGAATTTTCCTTAGCAAGGGAAGAAAATATTTAGGTAAAACTACTAGATGATGATGAAAATAAGATATATATCATTCAGGCAATCCTGGCAACTTTAGGTTGGGCACACTTATTAATTCAAGTCACTGGGAAGGAAGTTTAAAAGGAGGGGGCTTAATTCCTATTTTTCACTCATCAACAATGGTTTACCACAATCTAGTAATGTTTACTTAGCATTTTTATAGGTAACAAACAATAAGTTTGAATACCAGTGGGATCTGGTATTCGATATACCTTTAGTTAATTGTATGATTATAAAAATAAGCTTTATTAGGGAATACTGTTTGTGAAAGTCTGCCTGTTCCCTTCACATACTCTCACCAAGGATACCCTTGATATACTTATGTAGATTATTCCCATGAAATTTTTGTTTAGATAAATAGGAAAGTAGGCATATGGGTCTGTAGTTATTGGAAAAGAATTTTTAGTTGCCCTTCTTTTTGGCACCTTTGGAACTTTTCTGATATCTTGAGAATTGATCCCTCAAAGCCCTCAAAATTGTGTGACCCAAAGCCCTACTTTCCTCTGTGGATACTTGATCCAGTCTAGCTGAATTTCCATCTTGGTTTTCATCAGTTCTAATTCTACTTCATTAGGCAGTACAAGTGGAACTTCAAAGCTAGAGTTCAAATACGGTGGCTCCATTATCATTGATGGTCTTTCCCCACTGGAATCCAGACTCCACTTAGCTGCTAAGGTCTGATCACATCACCACCCTACTCAAGGACCTCCATTAGCTTTCCATTAGCTCCAGGACCAAAAATGCAATCCTGTTTTTGGCATTTAAAGCTTCTTAAAATCTGTGCCCTTTCTACCTTTCTAGCCTTCTGACATCTGACTCTCCTTCACACATTCTACAATTATAGCCTGGCCTACTTACAGTTCTCAAAACACAACATTCTATTTCCTTTCTTCTTGCCTTTGCACTGTTGATTGTCCCTTATGCATGGAATAATGCTCTGTCCCATCACCTCCACTTCTTTAGTTTCCCTGGTTTCCTCCAAGATCAACTCAAATTTCACTTTTTGCAAGAGGTCTTTTCCTGTTTATACTTCCACCTCACCCCTAATGCCTTTCTCTTTGAGATTACTTCCATATGCTTCCCCAATGGGGGAGACAACATGCAAACCAAGAGCTACAACGCCAGAAATATACAAGATAAATAGAAAACGATTAAAAAGGAACATAGTGGAATTAAGAGGAGGCAAAATAAGGCTTCCTGTAGGAGGAATTTTAGTTGGAACTTAAAAGAAACCAAGGAGGTCATTAGTCATAGTGGAAGAAAGAGCATTTCTAGTCAGAGAAAATGCCCTGAGCAAGACATGGAGCGTCTGGTTTATATAAAAGCCAGAAGGCCAGTGTGACTGCATCAAAGAGTAGTACATGGAGAGTAAGATGTATGAAGACTGGAAAGGAAGGAAGGAGCAAAGTTATGAAGGGCATGAGTACCAAACAGAACAGTTTTTTATTTGTCCTGGAGGCAATAAGGAGCCATTGGAGTTTACTGAATGTGTACGTGGGGGTTGGGGGATGGAGAGGGATAACATGATTGGACCTGCCTTCAGTGGCCTTACTGACCAACAGCTGATTCAGGAATGACTCTCACATCAATAACTCCCTGCTTTCTGCCAATGGAACAATAGTAAAATGAAAACTAGCAATTTACCCATAATGGTTTTCCCACTATTTATTGGATTTGGCAGTAGCTTCACTGACTTTAAACTCTCATTTTTTATTCCACTGAAGGCTCAATTCTACAACTGTGGTCAGAAGGCAAACAAAGGGCAGTCAGGGGACTTGATGTTCTAGCCTTAGCTATGCCCCTCATTTTCTGTGTGAACTTAAGACAAGTCACTTACCTCTCAGTACCTGGATTTTCTCATTTGTAGGGAATGCTAGATTTAGAGCTGGAATTGACCTTAAAAATCATCTGGTCTAGCCTCCTTATTTTATGAATGAGGAAGTTAAGGAACAAAAAAGTTAGTGACCTGTCCAAGGCAAGAACGGATTATCTGGAAGGTTCCTTCCAGGCCAAACAGTCTATAAATAGAAGTCATCCAACAAAATTTCCATCTCCTTTGTGGATTTCTTCAGTTCTTTTATTGGAAATGTAGACTGGTACCTACAAAATAGTTGGCCTTAATTTTAACAAAATGCTTTGAAAAAAGTGATATCCTGATCTAATTTTTCCAAATCCCAGGAAAAGACTGGTGGAAGGTCTATACCTTATGGAATGAGTACAGTAAAATCTCTATATTATGTACTATTGCCTTAAGGGACATACCTGTTTTCTGAAACCAGTAAACATTTATTGACTGGGTGTGAGCACTATGCAAGACAAAAGAGTCTCGGCCAAGAAGCAACTTATCACCTAGTTGTAGGCAATGAAAATGAAAACTAGTACAAATGATTTTAATGAATTTTGTAGGTGATTAATGCATTTTAGCACAGTCTTATAGATTAACAGAGGGAAAGAAAAAAAGCTAGTCTACTTTATTTCCCATCATTAATTTGTATTTCAATTAATATTTCTAGACTTCTTTTTTGTTTTTTCAGAAAAACTGTTTAAAAGGACTCTGGTCCTAACCCAGGCCATAAAAAAATCCTATTTTATTGCATCATTGCTCATAAGATCATAGAACTAAAACTGACTTTAGAAAAATAATATAATCCAATATTTTCATTTTTACAGATGAGGAAGTTGAGGCCCAAAGAGGTAAAATAACTTGTCCAAGGTCATCCAAACAGGAAGTGGCAGATTCAGAACTGAAATCCAATTACACTGGCTCCAAATCTTCCCATTGCTGTCTCCACAGTGCCAGGGTTAGATAGTCTTATTACTGATGAGTAACAATGAACTTTGTCTTTTAAACATATTTGAATGATATACTGATTTAGCCCAATATCTGCTTTAAGAATTAGACATTTTTGAGACTTTCAGAATTTGAAGCATTTTAGAAATGGGCAAATGGCAGCTATCATTGTATAAATAAGAAATCATCTTAAGGTAACAAAAGATATATTAAGCTTGGGATATTAAGGTGAAAAATAAGAATAATGCTTAATGCTCTAGGCAATTCTTTAAGACTTTAAATTTACAGCAGATGTCAATCGGCATTGGTAGGAATTCCTCAACAGAAACTGTCTCTACCAATGAAATCACACATCTAGCTTTCCCCAAAGGAACACATGACATATTAATAACTAAGAAAGATAAAAGTAGCCCAACCACTATATTTAATATTAGGATGACCCAGTAGATGATTTTTAAGGTTCTTCCCAATTGTAAAACTGCAAGTCTATGTATGTACAATGGAAATTTGACATCTAAGAACATCTGAATATTCTTATAACTGGTACTTTGCCAATCAAAGGCTCATTGAATCTGAGTTAGAAGGGCCACCAGAGGCCAATTACTCCTGTATCTCAAAAAGAATTCCCTCTACAATATAGTTAACAAGTCCTCATCCAGCGTTTGCCTGATGATCTCTGGGGAAAGGGAGCCCATCCATTCTGCTTACGGATCACTCTGATTGTTTGGAAAGTTCTTTTGTTGAACTTAAAAACTGGTCTCTGTGCAGACTCTAGTCCTTGTTTCTTTTTCTGTGTTTTGGGACCAAACAAAACAAGTTTAATTCTTGCCCCATGTGATAGCCCTTCACATATTTGAAGACACCTACCCTCTCTTCCTCCCTCCACTTCCAATTCTTCTCTTCTACTGGACATACATCTCCATCTCTTTCAGTTAATCCTCCTATGGCCCTTACTCTGCTCCAAGTATTGAGTGATCAAGTGACATTGGCTTCTCTGTTCCTTGAGCACAAAATCTGTCCCCAGACTTTGTATCTTTGTGCCATCTGATCCTCATGCCCGAAGTGCTCTTCACTTCTGCTTCCTGGCTTCCCTCAAGATTTCTGTTCAAATCCCATCTTCTCCTAAAGTTCTTTCTCAGTCTCTCTTTCACCCTCCACAACTGCTAGTGTCTTCACTCTAGGGTTAGCCCCAAGTTGGTGTCTTTGCTTTTGATCCTTCCCCTGTCTACTCCATCTTCTATGCAGCTGCCAAAATGACTTTCCTAAATCAGAGCTCTCACCATACTGCTCCCCGGCTCAAGAATCTTATTGCCTTTTCAATGCCTCTAGAATAAAATATAAGCCCCTCCTCAGGCATTCCTTACAATCTGGCTCCACCCTCCTTTTTCACATTTATTTTATATTTATTACTGCTCCTTACATTCTATAGTTTAACCAAATTGGTCTACATATTGTGTCTCAAAAATAATGACTCATCTCCCATCTACATGCTTTTGCTCAAGCCATCCATCATCCCTGGAATGCTCCCCTTCCTATTCCTAGAAACTTTAGTTTAAATGTCATCTCTTACAAGAGAACTTTCCTGATTCCTCCAGATATTAGTGATTTCTCCTTTCCCCTAAAATATCTTCAGATCCCTCTTCATTTCTGCATCTTAAGCTCTTTCATTTCTTTTAAGGTCCAAGAGAAGTGCCATGTCCATGGGATGCCTCTCCTGATTTCCTGAGCTCTTAATCCTTTTCCCCCTCCTTAAATGATCAGGCACTGATTTCTCTGAATAAATGTTGTATTCTTCCAGTAGAATGAAAATGTCTACATAGCAGGGACTGATTTTTGTTTTGTCTTTGTAGGGTCCAGCATAATGTCCTGTATGCAGTAGGAGTTTAGCTAGTGTTGTTGAACTGAATTTTACCATATCCCATCAACATGCATCTTGTGATAATTAACAATATAAGTCAAATGAAATCATATTATAAAACAGAAATGTTATTCAGAACTCAAAGCCATCAAGACAGCTTTAACAATGAACACAAATTATAAAAGCAAGGTTTTGAGTATAGGCCCAGTGTTGACACTATGTGTGTCACCTAACGATTGGCCCAGCTAAAATTAGAGAGGGTCATCACCACTGTGGTCACTAGTTGATTGATTTTTCAGCCTCAGCAACTTTCAAAGACAGTTAAGATGCTGTAATCGGTTGGTGGAGGGAGAGTGCACCCTGACAAAATCACAAAGCCTTGAGTACATGCTGATTGGTAGATAGCACTGATGTTGGGAAGACTAATCAGTAGATTAATTTTTTTTTAACCCAGAGCTGTGATTTCCAGTACTGGGAATGCTGCTTGTTTGGTCCTTTCTAAAACATCCACCTACCAATGTAAATCTGACTCAGAAATGTGCTGAGGGCATTGATAACTGACTTACCTAGGGTCACAGAGCTCATATGTGTTAGAAGTCTGATTTCCTGACTCTGAGGCTCTCCCTCAATCGATTCCATACTCCCTCTAGGAAATTAGTCTTTTATTTTTCTTCATTTTTCAGTTCTAATCGTTTGTTCGTTAGAAATTAATACTTCTGCCTTCTTCATAGTCATTAGTGCTGACTGGTAAATAATAACATGCTAGAATTTCCCCAACTATGTTAGGCTCCTTTAACTCATCTAAAGAAGGAGATAAGCTAAGATAACATTTTCATGGGTTGCTTCCAGTAAACAATGGCGAGAGGCAACAAATGCTTATCAAATACAAAAATAAAAAGTACTCGGTTAACATCACAGTTCTGGGAAGGGATTTGGCAGTGTGATTGTCTTGAGAATTTTAGACAGTGGACCATAGGACACAAGGCTGGTTAAAATTCACTGATGTAACAGGAATGATTTTGATCAAGAGAAGGAAGGAAATATTTAACAAGAACTGGCAATGATATGTACTTTCTGGGTAAATTCTAGCTTAATACAAACATGCAAGTCTATCAAAAACAGCTTCTATAAATTGAGGATAATATTCTTAACAGTAACCAAATTATTAAGAGGAAGAGAATGACAATAACTCCAAGATTTGGTTAGAATTCAATCAGAAGAATTGGGATAGATAACTAAAGAGGAACAGTAGCCCACGTCAAAAGTTTTTTGAGCGTACAGGAACACTGACACCCCACTGGGGTAACTATGATGTTTTCCAACTATCCTATATCCCAATTAGCAATCACATAAGAAAAGTGACCCAACATTCCATACCCCTTGCCCTACTGGTGCAATCACACTACTAGGTAAATATTCCCAGGGGTACCTCCCCTTCCCACCCAAATCTAATATACTTGGAAACAAAAATGAATGTTTGTAAACTAGAGAGTACAGTAATGAAATATGTGCAGTATAAAATTATGAATATGAAGAAATTAGGGAAATGTGAGATGATGTGCATGAACTTATATTGAACAAAGTAACAAAATCAAAAGAAACTATATACAATGATTAAACAATGATTAAAATAGTGTATATGAATAAAATGACTAAAAGCAAGATGAACTCTGAATTAAGAAAAAACTGAATTAATGAAACATGATTCTTTCTTCATGGCAGAGAGGTGGAAGAATATTATGCAAAATAGGATACAAAATATGAGATACTAGTCTCTATATTGGTCAGATATTGATCTCTATATCAGCTATTGTCTAACTGCTTTTCTTTGCAATCTGGTGAGGGTTAGTGGCATATGACTGTGATATAAATTTAGATAAAAGACATCAATAAAGTGACTTAAAAAAATCCTAAAATTCGGTTTTACGGTGTTCTTTGAAGTTTCATTATTTTTATCTTCTGAAATAAATGTTGGCACATGAGTTGGTTATTTTCATAGTGAATGTTTTACAAATACTTATGAACATTATTATGAATGTCCCCTGAGATTATGGGGTTTTTTTGATGCCTTTGGGTGCATGATAAAACCAACTCAGATAATACATATATTTGTCTCTCCAAGGATAAACCTGTGAGTCATCCTTCAATTTACTGGCCTTTTCTCTCTTCTGAC
The DNA here is from genome assembly GCA_028658325.1 of Potorous gilbertii. Taxonomy (NCBI): domain Eukaryota; kingdom Metazoa; phylum Chordata; class Mammalia; order Diprotodontia; family Potoroidae; genus Potorous; species Potorous gilbertii. Next base: position 143,825,303 of record CM053770.1, read on the forward strand.
TTTATTTATAGCCAGAATGTCAAGAAAAATCAAATTCTCTTCCTCCAGTAGTATGACTACTTGCTGGTCATTCTATAAAGATCTCACATTCAGAATATCAACAACTAGGGTAAAATTTATAGATGATCTGAAAAAAAAAAAGAACCCCACCAAACTAGATAATGGGGCATCCTTTACCCCATTTTCTGCCATTGCCACCATTACTGAAGAAGCAGATTGCTGTTTGTAGTTTAGTCATCTCAGTCACGTCTGACTTTTTGTGATCCCATTTGGGGTTTTCTTGGCAGAGATACTGGAGTTGTTTGCCATTTCCTTCTCCAGTTCATTTTACAGATGAGGAAACTGGGCCAAATAGGGTTAAGTGACTTGCCCAGAATTATACAACTAGTAAGTGTCTCAGGCCCAATTTGAAATCAGATCTTAACTCTAACCCCAGCATTCTCTCCACTGGGCCACCAAGCTGCTCTACAGAAACAGGGTCATTCTATGAAAGGCTGAGATCCATTCTGTAGTCTTTTCTGTTTCATGGGCTGCCATGGCCAAGGAATTCATTACTAAATGACCAGTGAAAAGTGAAGGTGATAAGCCTCTCTGAACTTAGCTTGAAAACAGATTGTCTATTGCTGGGATCCTAGTCAAAGTATTTTTGGCACAGTAGAACATGCCACAGTGTGTGTTCTTCTGGCATAGCATTTGAGAACAAAAGGTCACCTCTACTGCATCTTGTAATAGTAAGGCCTACTTTGATATGAGGTCACATAGGCTACCCAGCTGTGAACCAAAAAGAAAGAAACAAAAAGGCAGAAAGTACTGCCTCCTGCTCCTCAGTCTAAGAGATGAGGAGCCAAAAGACGAAGGAATAAAGATGAAGACCCTTATGCACTTTTCATGACTTCCAAGTCCAGTCAGGCCACCTTTTCTTCTTGTTAGAATTTTTAAAGCCTGCTCCTTAATACCTTCTGCGGATTGGAGGCAAAACACAACTTTTGCATCCCAAGTTTTATGGCAGATCTGAAAGTTCTTTGGAGAGTGCTGTCCCTTAATGAGAGAGAAGTTTAATTTGAATTCAGAAGGTTCAATCCCATTAACAATAGGAAGTCTTCTTCTCAGTCCTTTCACATGACTTACTGCTGCTCCCTTTTCTAAGAATTATTCATCTGGGCTCCAGTAAGTGAATAGTGCAGGGGTGAATCTTGATGTTCTCTCCCCACCCTCCACTATTTACAAAGATATGTGACATCAAGTGATAATACAGCCAAGAAACAAAGCCCTTAACAAGAGAGGGATGCCTTTGAGATTGATTTTTCAAAGAACTTACAGATGTACAATTTTATCAGGGTAGGGAGCTCCTAATATTAAAACTCCTTGAAGATTATCATGAGCAACTCATCTATAACTTAGGAGTTTTAGAGAGCTACCAATCAGCACTGAGAGATTAAATGACTTGCTTAGGGTTGCACAGCTAGAATATGTCAGATGTAAGGTCTGAGCCCTAAAAAAGGTTAAGAAACTATTACATTCAGTACATCCTGTTTTAAGCCAGGGATGTACATGTAGCATTTTAGAAAGATTTATATCAGAAAGGGTAAACAAAACAAAACAAAACTTTAGGACTTAAAGGAATAAGCTTCAATAATCTGAAAAAATCTGCTTTCATGAAAAAATTAATTCCATTAAAATGCAGGACAAACAGGCATTATCAGATTTACATTTTTCTGTTGTTTCAGTGTCAGCTCTACTACCTACCAGGTGTATGGCCTTGGGAAAAATAATTTGCCTGGAATTCAATTTCCTCACTTGCAAAATGAGGCAATAAGATTACATGGGCTTTCTGTTGTTTTCTAGCTCCAATATTATGCATCAGGATGGTCAAAGGCCTTGTGATCTTGCCATATGAGGATACAACGAAGAAACTAGGGATAATTAGCCTGATAAAGGGAAAATTGAAGAGAAATAGAGGAAAGTTAGCCTGGTAGCCATCTTCAGATATTCGGAAAAGAGATTCGATTAGATGAGATTAGATATGTTCTTCTTGCCCTCAGATAATTAGGGAAAATAAGGCAGCTTAATATAGTCTTAATATAACGAAAAAAAATCCTAAAAGAGTTGTCCAAAAGTGAAATGAGCTGCCTTAGGAAAAAAGTTGTTTGCCTTTCACTTGATGTCTTTAAACAAAGGACTGATTATTTTTCAATTACTTATCAGGTAGGACATCAGAGATTCCTTTTCGGGAAGGTAGCTGAAAGATGGTTGTGAGACCCCTTCCTACTCTCAGATTCTATAATACTTCATTCACCCCCATCTGTGGCTATAAAGAGGAAGCCACAGTCATTTCCTTATCTCTCCAGTTCATACTTCAAATGCCTTCATATCTTCTAGAGTCAGCTCCTATTTCTGCTTGGCTCTATCCACAACTTCCTTTAGAGAACTGCTGTTGTTTTGGGAGGCCCAAACAACTCAAAACATTGGCAAATGAAAAAAAAAAAGCCATACCTTCCTTAAGCTTCCTTTCAAACAGAGTGTCCAGTGCTTAACTGGTTGAACAAAAGTTGATGTGTTCTTTCTAAAGCAGGGTTGGGCAGATGTTAATGGCAAGAGGCTAAAGCAATAACTCAGGCAAAGCAATAACCACTTGTGCTATAGATCATTTATTCAATAACAATTTATTAAGTCTTTTCCTTATGATAGGCACTGGGAAACAAAGTTTCCCAGCTATAGATCATTCATTCGATAACAATTTATTAAATCTTTCCTGTGTGTACAGCATTATGATAGGCACAGGGAAACAAAGTTTAGATAAGATAGGATGCCCGTCCTCATAGAGTTTACAATCTAGTGAGGGGAATGACACAAATAAAGGTAAATATAATATATACTACATGATTAAGAGGCATTTAAGTTGGGTTCCAAGGGGTGGGAATTCAATAAGGAAGACATTCTAAGCTTAGAGGACAGTCTGAGGAAGGAGCACAGGCAAGAGATCACAGATTTGGAGAACAGAGAGTAGTCCAACTAGGCTGCTATACAGAGTTCATAGAAGGGAGCAATAGGAAACAAGCCTGGAAAGGGAGAGTAGGTCAGACTGTGTGGCATACTTTGAATGCCAAGCAAAGTCATACAAACTTTACTTGGCTGACAGTCACTAAAAATTATTGAGCAGAGAAGTGACATGGTACATGCATAAGAAAGGTTATTTTAGCAATACTAAGTATGAATTTGGAGGGTGTAAGATGGAGAGGTGGGAAGTAGAGGTGAGAAGATCTGTTAGTAATGTATTAGTAACAGCTGAAAAGAGTAGTAAGGAGGGCCAGAAAGAGTGGTAGCAGTGGGAAGAGAGAGGAGAGGTGAATATCAAGATATTGCAGAAGCCAAATGAAATGGCAATTAAATGGCACTGAGAGGTTTGGGAGAAGGAAAGAGTCAATTACTGCCAGGGTTTTAAATATGGGAGGATGAACAAACATTGGCACCACAGAGAGAAAGAGTTAAGTGAGAAGAAACACATTTTTGGGACAGAGGGGTAAGATGACAAGCTCACCTTCAGACATGTAGAGAGAGTTTAAGTTGGGACAGGTGGAAATGTTCTACATGTAGTTAGGTTTTCTAAGTCTGCAGTTGAGAAAGGAGGTAAGGATTAGAGATGCCAATGTGGGAGTCATTGGCATAGGGGTGTTAATTAAACATATGGGAAAGAACTGAAACTGACAAGGGAGGAGAGTGAAGCTAGGTGGAGAAAGCGCTATACTAATGAAGCACCTAGTCTGTAACATGGTTTCCTCACAACAATTTTGTTAGTAGGCAAAGCAAATATTGCTATTGTTCACTTGTTCTCAACTCTTCATGACTCCATGGATCATAATCTCCGTGGGATTTTCTTGGAAAATATTCTGGGATGGTTTGCCATTTCCTTCTCCAGTAAAACATGGCAAACAAAGGTTAGGTGACTTGCCCAAGGTCATACAGCTAGTAAGTGTCTGAGGCCAGATGTGAACTCCAGGTTTTCCTGACTTCAGGTCCAGCACTCTTTCCACTGAACCATGTGGGTACTACAAAGCAAATACTACTTCTCCCATTTTCTGGATGAGGAAACTGAGACTGACATAGCTGAGAGGTTGGATTCAAACCCAAGTCTTCTAGTTCCAAATTTAATGCTCTAGCCACTCTTCTCAAAGAGAAAGCTAAGATTGGATGCTTCAGGCAAAGAGAAGGTCAAAAAAGGTATGATGAGAGAGTTAGAAAAACCAAAAGAGACTGGTGCCTCTGAAGCTGAGGGAGGAAAAAGCATAAGGGAAAACACAACAGTATTAAAAATTACAGAAAAGTCAAAGACAATGACTGAAAAAGAGCTACTAGATTTGATTTTTAGATCATAAGTGACCTTTGAAGGAATACTTTTTTAAAACAAAATTTTATTGATGTCTTTTAGGTTTAGAATACCTACATTTTCGTGTAGATCCCTTCCTTTCCCTCTCCCCAGGCATTCCACATATTAAAAAGAATAAATAAGAGGGAGAAGAAAGTAGTGGCAAAACTAACCAACATATCAGTCTGACATTCTATGCAGTGTGCCATCCTCATAGTTGACCATCTTTGCAAAACAATGGAGGGAGGGGCCTTGAGTGGTGAGTGGTCACATTGGAAAGGGTTGAGGAGAGAATGGGTAGTGAGGAAATAGAAGCATTAGACACAGAAAACTTTTTCAAGACTAACATAGTGGGAGACAGCTGAGACAGTGGAATATATAGATCAAGTGAATTTTTTATTTTAGGAGACTGAGGGTTGGAGAGATTTAAGCATATCTATAGGTAAATAAGTTATAGACCACAATGTAGATTCAGAGCTGGAAGGGACCTTACAGGTCACTTAGTTCAATTTTCTCATTTTATGGATGACAGAACTGAGGCCCAAAGAGGTTACATGATTTGCCCAAGGTTACATAGAACTAAATGGTGGGTGGGGTACAGTAAGAATTTGAACTCAGGTCCACTAACTTAGAATTGAGCACTTTCCCCCCAACAGCAAGTTGCCTCCCCTGAGAGATAAGACCTCTTATTCTCACCTTTTGGGGACCTTAATTTTCTCATCTGCAAAATGAGGTTTAAACTAAATGCTATTTAAGCTCCTTCCAGTTCTGAAATTCCATGATTTACAGAGGTCACCTAGTCCCACCTATATACAACAAAAATTTCCTTTATAATATACCCAACCATGGTCATGCAGTCTATTTTGAAAAAAAAAGAGAAACTACAACATTTTAAAATGTTCTTTTCCACTTTTAGATAGCTGTAATTTACAGCAAATTTTACTTGTTACCCATATCTTGTGCAATTTTATAAATTTAGAGTTATAGGTTTATTTTTTTCCCTAGCCTTTTTCTTGGATTTTTTTTTCTTGTGTGAATTTATGTGTATTCCCATTCTCTCTACATAATTTATTGTTTCTATTAGGGACCGAGAGAGACTGGGCCTGTGTTTCATTTGTTTAGGGAGTTGCTGGGTGAGGAACTTCTGCCAAGAGCACCTTTATAAATCACTTGAATTCATTTAATGAACAAACATTTTTCAAGCACCAACTTAAAGTGCCAAGTACAGAGCCAGGTGTACAGTAAACCTACTACTAAAAAGCTGGGGAAAAAGATAAGGAGTGGGCCTATGACTTCCATGGTATAGGATCTCTTGATGATCTTCCTGTACCGATGCTGCCTGGCACCTTCTCTGCCATTTACATTCTTAGGGAGTTGCCTAGAGCACTGAAAAAAATTAAGTGGCATGCCCAAGGTCACAATGCCAGTGTGTGTCAGAGGAGGTGAGCCCGGCCCCTTTTGACTCACAGCTCTGTCCTGGCCCTTCTCTCTCTACTACTTCAATAGGTGATGTTATCAGCTAGTTATCATTATGCTCTAGTTATCATCTGTCTACTGATGATTCTGAAATCTATCAGGCCCTAATGTCTCTGCTGTTTTTCACTTTCAAATCTCCAACTATGTAAAACTCTTAGCCCTCCATAACCTGTTGCCAAAGTCTCCCAATTTTACCTTTGTAAATCTCTCAAAGACACCCCTTTTTCTCCTCTGTCACCATGCTGGTAGTGCAGGCCCTCTCTCATCTCATTGAATTACTGCCATAGCTTGCTGGTTGGTTTCCCTGCCTCAAGTTTCTTTCCACTCCAATCTATGCTCTTCACTTCAATAAACTCCACTGGCTCCTTCTCATCTCCAGGATCAAATATAAAGTCCTCTGTTTGGCATTCAAAGCCCCTCATAACCTAGCCCCCAAATACCTGGAAAGATCTTATCCATCTTACACCTTACACCCTTCCACTTACTTGGCAATCCGGTAACACTAGATTTCAAGACAAAAATACTAGATCTCTCCCTTCTAGGCATTTTCTTCAACTGGCCCCCATGCCAGGAATGTTCTTCCTCCTAATCTCTGCTTCCTGGCTTCCCTGCATTCCTTCAAGACTCAGGTAAGTCCCACTTTCTTTAAGAAGCCCTTCCCAGTCCTCCTCAATTTTAGTGCCATCCCTCCAAGGTTATCTCCATTTTATAGCTTGTTTACACACAACTGTTTCCCACCTATTCTCCTCCAACAGACAAAGAGCTCCAGGACAGCAGGGAGTGTGTGCTGTCTTTCTTTGTATACCGGGCCTTTGGCAGTGTCTGACATACAGTGGACTTTTATTGACTGACCAACAGCTTTGAGTCTACTACACCAGGTCAACTCTAAAAAAACGGAAATACCTCAATTCCCACAGTAACACATTTACATGCAATTTAGCGACTGTCTGAAGCTATAGCATGTCAATTCATAATTACTAAGAAATAGTCTCTCCTTTCCCCTTAGTCATCTATGTGACTCTATCTCCAGGAAGGGTTGGCAGGAACTTTTTCAGGTAAGTGATTTACCACGGGCCCTGCAATTGGGACTGACTGACCAAGGGCCAAACGTCGGCAGTTCTCTGAACAGGGCAACGTTCAAATCTAAATGATGAAATCACTTACAAGAAGATTACAATAAAGCCATCAAGACTGCACCATAAATCTTCCCCGTCTCTCACCCACGTATAAACACGGGCTGCACCGTAGATAGTGCTGACTCACAGGAAGAGGACCAGGAAGGGTGCTTGGCACTGGGCAGCACACGGAGCCTGGAGGGTCTCCCATTCGGTCCCCCTTTTCATGAAGCAACGGGACGGCGTCCATGGGGCTTCATTAACTTTTGTCCGACCTCTAGGCGGATCGCCTGTCGTCTCAGACAGGATGTGGCACGTAGTGAGCCTCAGTAAAAAGGCCGTCCTTCCATCCACCCACCCACCCACCCCTCCATTCATTGCCTCACTCATTCATTCACTCATCGCACCCTTTGGGGGGCTGGCAGACGAGCAGCCACCACCCTCCCCATTTCCTAGGTGGCACACTAAGGGCAGGGGAGGTCTGAGCTCCGCCCCACGTCCTCCGAAGGGGCTAAGCCCCCCAGTATCAAACCCTTTCCACGCCCACTCCCGAGGGCGCGGTCGGAGGCAGGGAGCCGGCCCCGCGCCCCCGCGCCCCCGCGCCCCCGCGGCCCTTCCCCGTCAGCCTGGGCCCCTCTGCGCATGCACACCTCTGAAAGACCCCGGCGTCCTGGGCCGCGCGCAGCACCCAGCCGATGAGCGGGACCCCCGCCAGGTGCTTGATGTTCTTCAGGGGGATGCCTTTACTGCCGCCTCTCGCGAGAATCAAGGCGGCCATATGCGGGGTCTTCTCCCCACCTTTGCCCACGCCGTTGCGGGCGTTGCGCTGCAGCTTCGGGGGTCTACCCCGGGGCGGCCGACCTCGAGGGGAGGAGGTGGCGGCTGCCTTCTCGGAGGAATCCATCTTCAGCCCTCCCCTCCTCTTTCTCCTCCGCCACCGGCGCCCCGCCACATCCGGGATCCCGGGCTTTGCCACCTCAGCGCAGCTCCGGCTCCGTCCCCCGCCCAGCCCTCGGGCGGCCGCGCAGGGGCTGCTGGGAGTTGTAGTTCTCCGGCTGCGCTCTGCGCGCCGCTAGACTCTTGGGCTGCTCTGGACCCTTGTGAGCTGGGCGGGACGGAGGATGGACCAAACGTAGTTGTTTTGTTTTGTTTTTTAAAGTCAGGAAATAGAACCGGGAAGGTGTTGCCCGAAAGATGTTGGGATTTAGTGAAAGAACCTGACTGGAAATACAGGTTCCTTTCCCTGCCTTGGGCAAATCACTGCATCTTTCTTGTCTATGCAGTATCTGTAGGTGTTTTAATCCGGTCATCAATGCACTATCGGCAATCTTTTACTAAGCTGGTACTGTCTAGGTAGGGCGGGATGCAAGGACATAGGGGAAACCGTCCCTCTCCTCTCAATAAAGGAGTTTTTCCATCTGGTCCTCTAAGCCCAAGTCAGAAAGTCAAGAGATCCTGGGAATTAGGGAAAGAATTTGGCCAGGGACCTTCCAGGTGACCCGGGCAAATCAGTTATTGGGCCCCAGGATCTTCTCATCTGTGGGGAAAAAAGGCGTTTCGTTTCACTCCATCATTAGTCAACATTAACAATCAATTTTTAAAGACCTATTATGTGCTAGGTGCTACCAGGATACAAAGACAAAAGGAATATACAGTAGTCCCTCCCCACTGAAGTATTTGCAATCAGTTTAGGTGGGGCAGTGGATAGGGACTGGATTTGGGACGTGGAAGAGGGAATCTAGTCTCTAACCTCTGCCTGCTTCATTTTCCTCTTTTGCAAAGTGCTTTGTAAAACTTGAAGTATATAAATGCTATTTTTCATTATGGAATAGGTTGTACCTATAAAAATAAATACCAGATGGATATGAGATAATGGGAGGTGGGGAGAGAAAGGACATTAACAGCTAAGGGAATAAGGAAAAACTTCGTGAAGGAGTTTGAGCTAAGCCATGATGGAAACTAGGAATTCTTAGGAGAGGTGGGCAAGGAATGAGTTCTAAGTCTGGAACAGGATAGCCAGGGTAATGGCACAGAGATAGGAGATGCTATGCTGTAGATGCATAATAGAAGACAAATATGGCTGGACCATGGTGGGTGTACCAGAAAGGGATAGTCACTCCTAGGGACATGGCACACGTTCCCATGGGTCTCTTCATTCTTTGGGGACAGTGAGCTCAAAGTTAAAGTCAGTCAGTCAATCAGCATTGATTAAGGGCCTACTATGTTCCAGGCACTGTGCTAAGAACTAGGAATTCAAAGACAAAAGAAATACCTGCTCTTGAGGATTTCACACTCTAGTGGTTTGACATCTGATCTTGAAGGGTTTTAGATAATGAGCAAAGGAGTTTATATTTGGTCCTAGAGATAACTGATGTTTATTAGATAGGGAAAGGTGTGCCTGAGCTTTAGGAAAATCATTTTGACAGAGGTATGGGGGATAGAGAAACCCTTTAGGCTAGGAGACCCGTTAGAAGACTATCACAGTAGTTTAGGGTATCAGAGGATAGTGACATCATGGTTTGATGTCTTGACTTGAGCATGAATTGGATTTAGGAGAGGTAGAGTTGTATAGAGTCTTCAGCCTAACTTTCTTTTCTACAATCATCCAAGTCTAGTGGTAAGATAAAAGTCAAGAGAACTGGAGATGTCCCAAGATGCAATGTGGTACATGGATGGAATGCTTGACCTGAAGCTAGGACGACTCATCCAGCTGACATTTCCTAACTGACCCTGGGTAAGTTACTTAAGTCACTGAAGCTCTTTGCTTCAGTTTCCTCATCTGTAAAATGAGCTGGGAAAGGAAATGTCAAGTCACTCCAGTATCTTTGCCAAGAAAACCTCAAATGGGGTTATGAAGAGTTGGACATAACTGAAACAACAAAACAAAGATTTAACGTGGTATTCAGTTGTCATCTGAGTTTTTTGAGAGCCTTTCTTGAAGCTGTGTGTGTGTTTGTCCTTCATTGCCAAAGAAGACCATACCATCAGAGGAATTATGACATGACTTGCACTTGACTTTGTTTTGAGTGAGGGAAGGCTGTGCAGGTCACCAGCCTCACTTCTCCAGAGCCAGCTGAATCCAGTGACCAGATATTCATCAGGATGACTGAAAATGACTTAGGATGAGGCAATTGGGGCTAAATGACTTGCCCAAGCTCACACAGCTACTGAGTGTCAAGCATTTGAGGTGAGATTTGAACTCATATCCTCCTAACTCCTGCACTGGTGCTCTATCCATTGCACCACCTAACTGCTACCTCTTGAAGCTATAGACATAATTAGAGAGAAGGTAACAGGAGAGATATTATAAAGGGAGATGATTATTTCCCCTTTTTGTACTCTGATTCTCAGATTTTATTTATAGTTTTGTTATACATATATAATGTTTTATTTTAAAATGTGCTAAATATATGTCTTATCTCCATTACTAATTGATAAGCTGTTTAAAGTCAGGTATCATTCAGTTCAATTATTTATCTTTGTTTCTGCCAGGTGCTGAGAATATTGCCTCAAATGCTTATATCATAGGATTTTAGAATTTAAAAAAAGGAGGAAATTTAGAAATCACTTAGTCTTATTATGCTTATTTTACAGATGAGAATATTGAAACCCAAAGAGATTAAGTTTTTAATTAGGTGATTATTGTGCTTATTGAATGAATTTTATTACAGAAAGGGAAGATACAATAGGAGCATAAAGGGAATATGTTACACAGTCATAGGATCATAGAACTAGAAGGGTGCTTAGAAATTATATATACCTAAACCTTCATTTTACAGTTTTACAACTGAGGAAAACAGGGGCCCCAGGAAGGTAAGTGATTTTCTTTACATACAAAGTGACAGTGTTTATATTTCAAGACATTTTCTTTCTTCAAAGCAGAATCTTTTCATTCTTTCCCACGCCACAATACTACCTTTTCTATTTTAAAACCAAACAAAATTTCAGACTATACTGAAAACCATAGAGGGGGGCTCCATTTTTCTTCAAAGATGAGGAAACTGGGCCCCAGGGAAGTTCAATGACTTCTCTTAAACCCTAGCCAGTGGCAGAAATAGAACCAAAATCTATGTCCCCTATGTCTGAAGCCAGGCCAGAATTCTTTCTAGTTGGAAGCCATCTGTTTTTTAGACTGACTACCAAACTGACCTTGGTGTTGTATGCCTGTGAAACCAGCACCATGCCAGGAAACTGAATCACTTTAACTTGAATTGTCTTTAGGAAGATTCTGAAGATCACCTGGTAAGATAAAGTACTAGGCACTGAGGTCCTTTCTTCTACTAAACTGCCAAATATCTGAACATGACTATAGAGAGTTCAACTCTGATGAGCTGGTCACATTGTTCAAATACCAAAAGTATGTTTACCTAAAAGACTATTTTACAGAAAATTCACACAAGGCAAGCACTCACATGGAGGTCATGGTAGTCAGTCTAATACCTCTTCTCTCCTACAGTTTCCTTCACAGCCTCCCAAACACTGAGTTAGCTCTGGCAATGTGTGTGTCAGCCTCATGATTAACATGTACTTCAACGCAGCACAGGGGCTGCAGCCCAATAAAAAACAGATCAGCTTAAATGCTTAAGTTCAGATTGCTAGTTTGTGGTAGGACTAATTTTGTATCCTAGCTCTCCTATTCCTTCCACTATTTTAAATATTACTACTATACATTAGATTTATATGCAATGGAATATGGCTTCCAACTTCAATGGGTTTTTATTTCATTAATCTAGTTAGTTGCCACTATTTTGCCATTGATTTTACAAGGGACTGGGTCCACCTAGTGGCCGATAGGTATTTCAGCAATCATTTTCTCATGCAAAGACTACACTTTTGGTGTTTTTGTTTTGTTTGTTTCGTTTTGTCCTAATATTTCAGTCGTGATTGATTCTTTGTGACCATATTTGGAGGTTTTTTTGGCAAAAGATACTAGAGTGGTTTAACCATTTCTTTCTCCAGCTTATTTGTAGATGATGAACTAAGGCAAACAGGGTTAAGTGACTGGTCCAGGTGGTAAGTGTCTGAGGCCAGATGAGTTGGCCTAACTTCAGACCTGGTTCTCTATCCACTGTGCCACGTAGTTGCCCTCTATGAGTGTTACTTTGTGCCTAAAAGACTTGCATATTTTTCTTATTTGTTCCGATGATCAGGATTAGGAAGGAAGGGCTTCTGTCAAGATCTGAAAGTCTGTTTTAAAATAAACATGGTTAAAATAATGTTCATAGGAACCTCATGGTAGACAGACTCAGTACTTCACTGAAATCTAGGTTCCAGACTATCCAAGACTATTCTTTGGCTACATAGAGAAACTGAATCCATTTCAATACTATAGCAGTAGTAGATTAAGTTTGGAAGAGGGTGAGTCCTGAATTCCTCTTGTATTGGGAATGCGATCCAGGTAGAAAAGGAGTAGGATTACAGTGTACTATTTTAGAAATGAAGCTGTGGTTGTTTTCATTTATTTAGAATGCATTAATTTCCTGGTGAAATGAATATCATTTTGTATTTTTTAGGATTTTAGTTTGTGAATAAGTAATAAATAGAGAGCAAAGTTAGGTATAAAATGGATAATTTTGATTACATTAAACTAAACATTACATTTTGTACAAATAAAACAAATGTAACTGATATCAGAAGGAAAGCAGAAAATTGGGGAAAATTTTTATAGTAAATTTCTCAGATAAAGATCTCATATCTCAAATAAATCAAGAATTTTGTTAAATCCATAAGAATACAAGTCATTCCCTAGTTGATAAATGGTCAGAGAACAGAGAACAGGCAGTTTTCCAATGAAATATCATATGAAAAATTTTCTAAATTATTATTGATTAGAGAAATGCAAGAGTCCTGGACTTAGATCAAGGTTTCTTAAAATTTTTTTTGTGTGTGTGTGTGTGTGTGATGCGCCTGTAGACTTTCTCAGAGAAGTTTTTAAATGCTTTGAATAAAATATAAAAGATTACATAGGAATCCAATCACATTGAAACACTTGTCAAAATATTTTTTAAAAAATTCATGGACCTAAGATTAGGGAACCCTTATTGGAAAGCAAAACTGAGTTCAAGTATTCAGTTTCCATATCTGTAAAATGATATCTACCTTACAGGATTCTTGTGAAGATAAACTGAGTTTTATTTTGCATTTCTCTAATTATTTGATATTTGCAACATCTTCTTCTTATGACTATTGATACTTTAAATGGTTTTCCTTAAAAACTGCCTATTCAGTTTTGTTTTGTTTTTGAAAAACATAAAGTAGATGTCCAAATGATCAGTATCAAAAATGAAAAGATGAATTTACAATGAATAAGAAGAAATAAAAGCAATTATTGGGAGCTATTTCATTCAAATATATACCAACAAAATTGACAGTCTAAATAAAATAGATGAATACTTATAAAACTATCAAATACCTATATTAAGAAAATAGGAAATAGAGTATTTAGATAATTCTGTCTCTGAAAAAGAAATTGAATAAAACAAATTAATTCCCAAAGCAAAAAACAAAAACACCAGGACCATATGGCTTTACAAGCAAATTCTACAAAACATTTAAAGAGCGATTATTTTGAATGCCACACAAACTATCTGTCAAATTCTTTTCGTGACATAAATATGATCTTGATATTTAAAGCAGACAATCAAAACAGAGAAAGCTAACTACAGACACCCCTAATTACAGAAGATTTTAACAAAATATTAAGGAAACTATAACAACAAATTATAAAGACTATATGACAAGGCTGTATTTATTCCAGGAATGAAGGACTTGTTTATTATTAGAAAAATGTAATTGAACATATTAATAAAAAACACAAATCATATTGTTTTAATAGATGCAGAAAAAGCTTTTGAGAAGCTATATCACCCATTCCTATTTTAAAAAAAAACACATGAGAAAGCATAGAAGTTAACATTTCTTTCCTTAAAATCTTAAGTAGAACCTTTCTAAAACCAAAAGACAGCACTATATAGAATGGGGATAAGCTAAAGGTCTTTCTAATAAGAGCAGGAATAAAGCAGTAATGTCCATTTTTGCCATTATTATTCAATATTGTGATTAAAATGCTACCATTAGCAACAAGGCAATAAATAAGCATAGGCAAAGAGGAAATAAAATTGTCACTTTGGAAGAATATATTATAATTTACCTAGTGAATCCTAGTGAGTCAACTAAAAACTAAGAGAAACAATGAAGACCTTCAGCAAATTTTCAGGATACATAATAAAACACACAAATCATCAGCATTTCTGTATGTTACTAACAAAAATCTATCAGGAAGAGATAGAGAAATCTCATTTAAAAATAACTAAATAGTAAAAAATATTTTGTAGCCTATCTGCTAGGGCATATACAAGAACTATATTAACACAAAGAACACTCTTTACATAAATAAAGGCAGATCTAAATAGTTGGAGAAATAGTAACTGCTAATGAATAGGCCAAGCCAATATAATAAAAAGTGTGATACTGCCTAAATTAATTTACTTATTCAGTGCCATACCAATTAAACTGTCATTTTATGGAGCTAGAAAAAATTTATCTGGAGAAACAAAAGGTTAAGAATATAAGGAAATTGATGGAAAGAAAGAGGGAAGCAAGGGGGCCCATCAGTGCTAGATATCAAACTATATTAAAAAGTTATAATCATCAAAATAATTTCACACTGGGTAAGAAATAGATTCATTAGTGGAAGAGGTTAGGTACAAAATGTACAGAAACAAGTAGAAATAAGTTAGCACAGTAACTTAATGTTTCATTTACCTAAAACTCCCAGTTCTTGGGGCAAGAACTCACTATTTTTTTAAAGCAGTCTGGCAGAAAGTAGGTCTAGACCAACATTTTATAATGCATACTTGGACAAGCTCCAAATGGGTACATGATTCACAATTCATACATAAAGAGTAACATGTACAAATTAGAAGAGCATAGAAGAAATTACATGGCAAATGTATGGATATGGTCAGAGTTTATGACCAAACAAGGAATTGAGAGTTTTGAAGGTGGTAAAATGGAAAATTTTCATTACATTAATTTAAGTTTTTCCACAAGCAAAACCAATGCAGTTGAAATTATGAGAGAAGCAGGAAATTGGGAAGGTGGAATCCTCAAAGCAAGTTTCTCTGATAAAGTGCTAATTCCTTTTTTGGGGGGGGGGGGCATTTCCACGTTTATTGGAAAGAAGGAAAAAGTAAACATTAAACAGCTCCTCTTGATGTTTTGAAGTTCCTCCCAACTGTGGGCTGGGTAACTTGCAGGTTGGACAAACTGCCAAAGTCCGGGAGTTTCAACATTTCCTTGGTATCAGGATCCACTTCAGTGACTTTCTGATCCAAAGCAAAGACCTCATGGACACAGTTATCCCTCCTTTCTCTTTCTTCTTCCTGCAATTTGATGGAGATACTTCTCCCAGGGCCCCTCTGGATCCACTTCATCAGATGAGTAACATATCCCGCGATCTTGTTGCAGAGCTTATTGCTGGGAATGATGGCGATCTCCTCGCACACGGCTCTTTTTGGTGTGGAAGTCATTGTCCAGGCGCGTATAGTACTTTTCAATGATGACTCCCCCCACCTTCTTCACGGTCTTGGGGCGATCGTGACCCATGTTGGCTCTGGAGGGTGAAGGGCTAAAGTGCTAATTTCTAAGATATATAGGGAAATCAGTCAAATTTATAAGACTAAAAGTCACATCCACAAATGGTAAATGGTCAAAGGATATAAACAGGCAGTTTTCAGAGGAAACATCTAAGTCATCAGTAGCATATGAAAAAATGCTCTTTCATAATTAGAGAAATGCAAATTAAACCAATTCTGAGATACTACCTCACATCCACCAGATTTTCAAAGTTAACCAAAAAAAAAGTATAACAAAGCTATCTCTCCACATGAAGCATGGGGTGTCTTGATTTGACTTTCAGGGGGCAGAATTGATACATTCTTAGTGCTTCTTCTTCCCATTCTTCTCCAAAGGAGACTTCAATTCCTGACAGGAGAG
This sequence comes from Potorous gilbertii, assembly GCA_028658325.1. Taxonomy (NCBI): domain Eukaryota; kingdom Metazoa; phylum Chordata; class Mammalia; order Diprotodontia; family Potoroidae; genus Potorous; species Potorous gilbertii. The sequence continues at coordinate 143,841,254 of CM053770.1, forward strand.
GAAAGCGGGAGGTTGGAACCAGGAGCTTGGTCACTCTTTTCTCCTGAGAATTAGGGGCTTCTAGGCTAGAATTATATCTACTGGTTCCCTTAGATATTTAAATACCTGTAGTAGGTAGTTATAGGTTTGAGGTTCGAGTTTAATTCTTGATCACTATTTCTTGAACTCAGGAAGATCTGAATTCAAATATGACCTCAGACGCTGACTGTGTGACCCTGGGCAAGTCACTTAACCTCTCTTTCCCATTGGAGAAGGAAATGGCAAACAATTCCACTATGTTTGCCAAGAAAGTCCCATGGATGGTATTGGAGTGCTGTGGTCTACAGGGTCATGAAGAATCAGATGTGACTCAACAACAATTCTGTAATGGGGAAAGGAGAATTCTGAGCTTTATATTTTAAGGCTTGACTTCATTTCTATCAAATTCTGATTCTACAATGAGTACATGTAAGAAATAACAATGAAACCTACTTGTCAAAGTTAACAATGAAACAAATCACAGAAAGAGAAGCCACTCTCCCATTGGAGGTGAAGGTATCAACCAAGAGAGAATACCAGATCCCACCCAAGAGGAAATTCCCTAAAGTCTCTAGTGTAGCAAGCTGGGAATGGAGATATGATTAAGGTTATACACCTCAACTCCTTCTTAATGTCTTTTTTTTTTCTTTACCTTCAGCAACCTGAAGTACGATTGAAATTGTCCATCTTTTCTCTTGAAGGTGGTAGGCAGAATAACCTAAAGAGCCCCAAGAAACTCCATTTCTCTTCTCTTCTTTGGCTAACTCCTTTCCCCATCCAAGCACTTATTTTGATCTCCAGCAATGAGAAGAGAATCCCATATCAATGGGTTTTGGGGCTCAGGTTACATAATACAACATATTTATAGTATGAAGGGAAGGTAATCACAGAGGTAAATTGGGAAAGAGAATGGGAAAGTCTTCTGCAGAATATGGGATTTGCATTGAGTCCTGAAGGAAGCCCAGGAAACTGAGAGGCAGAGGGGAGGAGGGAGAGGATTCCCAGCACAGGGGACAGCCAGTACAAAGGCACAGAGTTGGTAAACTTAAGCACTGAATGACACACAATAAGTACGCGAGTATAACTAGATCATATGGTGTGTAGAAGGAAAAGAAGTATAAGACGCCTGGAGAGATGGGAAGGGTTGGATTGTAAAGGACTTCAAAGGCCAAACACAGGATTTTATATCTGATCCTGGAGGTAAACATGAGACACTATGGTTTATTGAGTGACATGGTAAGACTATGTTTTTTGGAAGTCACTCTGGCAGCTGATTCGAAGTTAGATTAGAGTGGGGAGAGGCTTGAGGCAAGGAGAAAAATTAGAAAGTTTTTACAACAATCCAGATGAAAGGTAATGACAGCCTTATATAAGAAAGGTGGCTTTGTAAGTAGAGAGAAGGGGACATATATGAGAGACTGTGAAGGGAAAATGACAAGATATGAAAACAGATTAGATATGTGGGTTATATGCTGAGGATGACACCCAGCTTGTTAGTCTCAGTGACTGGGAGATTGCGGATGCCCTCTATAGTAACAGGAAAGTTGGGAAGGAAGAGGGCAGAGTTTGAGGAAAAAAATTATTGAGTTCTGTTTGGGGCATATTGAATTTGAAATACATTATGGGTGTATCAGTAAGCACGCCAACATACACAGGGAGGCAGACTATCACAGGTTCTTAAATCTGCATTTATAAAAAGAAAGGCAGCTTTTGAGGAGTCAACAATCACTTTAATCAGTTTAACCTACAGAAAATATAAGCAGAAAGATAAAGACCAATAGACATGGCTCTTTTACTGCCTGAATCAAAGCAACATTGCCTTACAATTTACATACATTCCTGGATCGAGAGAGTCTTTACATCTGAGCAGTCAAGAGGGTCTGAACATATGGCCACTCAGAGTCTTAACCAGAAAATCACAATATCCTTCTCATAAGTGAACCCCCAAAGTAAAATACTAACCAACCAAACAAATCCTACCCATCTTGCTGCCACAATGGGATATGCAGTTTAAGATGTCTGAGAGGAGGCTTGTGATGTGGGACTACATCTCAGGAGAGAGATTTGTTATTTTTCAGTTGTTCAGTCATGACCCCATGGACCATGGCATGCCAGGCCCTTCTAGCCTCTACTATCTCTCAAAGTCTGTTCAAGTTCATGTTCATTGTTTCCATGACACTCTATCTATCTCATCTTCCGCTGTTTCCTTTTTCTTTCAATCTCTCCCAACACCAGGATCTTTTCAGTGAGTTCCATGTTCTCATGAGACCAAAGTATTTAAACTTCAGCTTAAGTATTTGACCTTCCAGTGAATAGTCTGAATTAATTTCTTTAAGTATAGACTGATTTGTATAAGGGACTCTCAAGTCTTCTCCATTACCACAATTCAAAAGCACTGATTCTGCAAATGCAGCTTTTCTTATAGTCCATCTCCCACAGTATACATTATTACTGGAAGAACCATATATTTGACTGTATAGAACTTTGTTGGCAGTTATGTCTCTGCTTTTTAGTATGCTCTCTAGATTTGTGTTCCTCCCTCGCAGCAAGTGCCTTAATTTTGTGGCTACAGTTGCTCTCTGCAATGATATTTGAACTCAAGAATATAAAATTTGACACTGCTTTCATCTATTCTCCCCTCTATTTGCCGGGAAGGGATGGGACCAGTTGCCAAGATCTTAGCTTTTTTGGCTATTAGGCTTCAAGCCAACTTTTACACTTTCCTCTTTCATTCTCCTCAAGAGATTTCTTAATTTTTCTTCACTCTCTGCCATTAGAGTGATATCTGTATGTCTGAGGTTGTTGATACTTCTCCTGCAACTTTAATTCCCGCTCTTGATTCATCCAGCCTGGCTCTTTGCGTGATGTACACTGCATATAAGTTAAATAAATGAGATAATAATGTATAATCTTGTACTTCTTTTCCAATCTAAAACCAACCAGTTGTTTCATGTTCAGTTCTAGTTGTTTCTTGCCTACATAGAGGTTTTACAGGAAACAGTTAAGATGATTTGGTACTCCCACCTCTTTGAGGAATGGCCACATTTTGTTGTAATCTACAAAGTCAAAGGTTTAGAGTAGTCAGTGAAGCAGAGGTGGATGGATCACTGCTCTGTTGTGGTGGAGGGACTTGTGTAGCTCATTGAAACTATTAAATATTCCATGCAGGGTTACCCAAGATAGGCAGGTTATAGTAGAGAGTTCTGAAAAAAGGTGATCCGCTGGAGAAGTAAGTAGCAAACCACTCCAGCAACTTTGCCAAGAAAACTCCATGGAGGAGAAAGATTAGGGTTTGGTATGTAGGGCTAGGAATCATTTGCATAGAGATGATAGCTGAATCTATGGGAGTTGATGAAATCATTAAGTGATATAAAGGGGAAAAAAAAGAAGGCCCAGGAGTGAGCCTTGTGGGACACTACTAGTTAGTGATTATAACTAGAATAAACATCCAGTCAGGAATATTGAGGAGTAGTCTAAGAGGTAGGAGGATCAGGGGAGAACAGTGTCACAAAAAGTTAGAAAGGAGAGAATGTCCAGAAAATTGTGATTGTCAATGTTAAAGTTTTCAGAGATAGAATGAGAAAAAACTATTAGATTTGGCAGTTAAACATTCACTGGTAACTGGAAAAGACAGTTTCAGTTAGATGAGGCGTTCAGAATTCAGATTACAAAAGGTTTAGAAACTAATGAGAGAAGATGGAGTGGAGTAACCCAGGGTGAATGGCCCTCTCATGAACCCTAGACAAGAAGAGGAGAGTAGGCATTGATAACTAGTGGTGTTGGGCATTTCTGATGAAAATAGGACAGATATTGACATTTTTGTAAGCTGAGCATAGGGAGAGGGGTGGGTGAGGGTGGGGATGGGGTGATTATAGTAGTTCTGCTGGAGAATTTAGTGGGACAGGATCAAGGAATAAATGTGGAGGGATTTGTCAGGAGTAAAGGAGATGGTAGGGAAAGTTGCTTGAGTGATTTGAGGAGTAAAGACAAAAGAGGGAGCTTGTGGTAAATGACACCAGTGTTGGAGGATGAATTAGGAAGCAAGCTTCTCAGATTAGAGAATGGGGGATATTGCTTTGGGTACCTGAAGGAGGAATGAAAGTAGCTACTGTGGCACTGGGATAGCAAACAATCAGAGAGTTATAAAAGCATTGCTTTGCCATAGTAAAGACTCAGTTGAGATTATGTAGCATAATTTTGTAGTGAGCCAAATAAGCCTTTGTGATTTCCTCCAGTAGCGAGTGAAAAGGCGTGAATGAGGTAGATAGGGGAGTAATTCATGGTTCATTTGTGGCAGGGTATTGTTAGTGGCAAGCAAGGCAGCAAGGAATTCAAAGATGGTGTAGAGTTGAACTGGATGAAGGATGAAGATAGAGAAGGAGGTCTTGCTCCTACTATATGCAATTAATAATTAATAATCCAAACCTAAGTCTATTTGGCTGCAGCAGGTGGGACCCAAATGACTTAAATAAGCACTCTGAAGTTACTCCCTTACATATAATTCTGCCTTCCTATCCTCCCTCCCCAATCTCCTGCAAACATTACTTCGACAACATCTGTTTCAGAACATGCTTTTGAATCTTCCACAATGAGCTGACAAAAGACCTTGATATTCTTAAGCATCAACTCCAGTAAGACCTATTCCAGAAAAATGATTTAAGAATGAATGCCAAAATATTCTCTGTGCATGAGAAAATGGTTGCTGAGACATCTAGTAGCCACTAGGTGGCCCCATTCCCTCATAAGAGCGATATTGGCAAATAAAACTAGATAACATCATACAATTATACCAGATGACCAAAAGTGGGTAATTGCATTCATTTGAACATAAAACCAATGTATAGTAATGTGTGATCTAGTGGAAGGAGTAGAGGAGTTGGTTTCACAAACTGGTGCTCCCACAGATTTGCAGATTATAATATATAGTTAAAAGTACAAGTAGAATAAATGGTCTATCAGTATATAGACCTTAGGAAGATAATGCAGATGGATAGCAAACTGAATAGGAAAGAGAAAGTGTGTTGATTTGGATTGGGGCAATTATACAGTGCTTTTAAAGGATTCCAACCTCCCTGAAAGAAAAAATCCTCAGAGTCTTTAAAGAATTAAATTTGGAGGTACAAAAGAACAACAGACAGACTTATTTGGGCTATAAATGGGATGTATTGTGTTATCAATGAAGAAATATCCATATAACAATGTAAAAAGAAACCCAAAATGTATATGACCCAAAAATGAGGTTGGCTAGTCACATAGCAGGAGTGAGAGATAACAAATGGACCACTTAGGAGCCTTACTAATATAACTTGATATCAACAAACTTGAAGAGACCTCCTAGTACCATGATAAGTACATATTCCATGGCAGACATATAGAACATGAAGAAGATTTGTCATACATAAGGAGAAAGTTTAAATGGAATGCCATCCAGAGTTGGTAGCTACATCATTGTGATCACAGATTCAAGTCAAGTCAACAAGCATTTATTAAGAGAGGATTCTGGGAAAATGGCAGAAAATTCCAAGTTCTCAAGATTTTCCCCCACAAAAAAGATAAAAGAGCACCTTAGGGGGAACAAAGTCCAGGTAAAAAAAGAAATAAAAGAATAAAACAGTTCAAATATGATGGTGCCATAATTAGAATCACACAATACCTAGCAGTGAGGACATTAAAGGACCACAGATCTTGAACACTATATATCCAAGAGCAAAAGAACTGGGGCTCTGGCCAAAAATATCATACCCAGCAAAGTTAGGCTTAATCTTGAATAGAAAAAAAATGGACACTTGATCAACTTTCTGACTTTAAAGACTATTTTACAAAAACACTTGAACTTAATTGATTTGACATACAAGAGCCAAGAGAAATATAAGGTATGTACTAAAGACTTATTATAAAGGAATTCAATAAGGACAGACCGTTGACTTTTTATATAAGTAAAATGTAAAACTTATGTATAAGATTCTTATTAGTAATTGGGTAGCTCATAAGAAAAATTGAAGTAAAACTGAGTAAGATGAATTTTAAAAGTAAAACCATTTAGGAACAACTAAAGAGTAATCATTTTATACAAATGAAGGGCAAGAGGAAGAATGGATACAGAGGAATCAGATGGGGAAGGAAGACTAGTAGTTCTGGTAATCTACTTTCATTGGGAATGGATTTAAGAGGGAACAATACATACATATGCAAAAGAGCATAAAAATCTTCTAAATTCAGAAGAAATAAAATGATAGGGGACAGGGAAGGAGAGAGAACAAGGAAGGGATCTTTTGAGGGAAGCGTGAGGGAATAGGTAAAAGGGGGGTATAGAAGGGTGTTTAGATTTATGGGTATGGAAGGATAGAGGAGGGATCCTTGGAGGGGTGTAAGCAAATAATAGGAGGTCAAGGTAGCAGGTATAAGTAGAGAAGATGGGAGGAATAGGAAACAATAGATATGCACAAACATAAAAACAAATATCAAGTAGAATTTGGGAAAGTATATGTCGATATAATGTCTATATGTAAATGTGTATGTATATAGCTATAGCTATAGAAAAACATATCCAAACTCCCCCTTCTTGGGGAGTAAAAAATAGTGCACAGCAGAGAGCAAAAGAGAAATTAGAAGGAAGCAAAGAAAAGATGGATAGTTCTCAACATGCCAGGCATTATTTATCATATAGGCTTTCTTGAAATGAAAATTTATTGTTACATATTTTGAGTCCTCTCTTATGCTCTGCTATGTATATGACATGATTTTTTCCATTCTTACTTTGTATTTAAGTTTTAATATTTAAGTTTATGATATGTTTTTGTTTATTTTCTCTATTCGGTATTTGTGTTCTGGTGTTTGAGTCTAAAATAAAAATTTAAAAAACCCCAAGCATTTCTTAAGCACTTAAGTGTCAAGTACTGAAATACAAATACCAACAAAGCTACTCACTGCATACGCTCTCATTGTGGAAGACACATAAGAGGAAACTGAAAATGGGGTGAGGTATCTGTACAGGGGTATGCATGGTGGAGAAAGAAATCTACTCAGAAGTAGATCCTGGAGAGGAATGGGGTGATCATAGATGTTTGGAATACTTCCTTAAAATGGAAGTTCTGAGGACAGCTGACCAGTCAGACGAAAGGGCTACCTCTGCAGAGCTTTTCTAGTGTGAGAAGGCTGCTTAGGAATGATGATAGAGACAACTTTCAGGGTGAGAATCTTCTGGATTTGTAAGTCTGCAGTTGAAATCACTGATTCCTTTTCAGTGAGAAATGCTCGTTTTTCACCTAATCCTTCTCATGAAACAATATGAAAGACATTCTATGAGATAACTATCTGGGTTTAGGAGTATAGTCGGTGGTGTAGATGCTTTTCTCTTTGAAGTTAACTTGTCTCAAATGGGGGACTCCATGTGTCATCAGGTTCTAACAAATTGACCCACAGGACAAGATGAAAATATAGCAGATCAACCATAGAAGCTTATGTATCTGAATTGTTTGGGATGAGAGATGAGAAAATCCACATAGTTCACATGTCCCAGGACTATTTGTTTCTTCTCTAACTTGTTTCCTACTGCACTCACCCTTAATGACCTTGACTTCTGGTCCCATAGTGAAAAAAAACAAACAAAAAGGAAAACAAAAGATGTATATTACCCAATTTGCAATTAGTAAGATTCAAATATTCACATCATATTTTAAATTGAACCCATCTTCCTCTCATGAAGAAGGGACTGACTCAGATTATATAGCTTTTGTTTTTATTACGTGAGGTGCCTGAACCAAAGAATGCATAACCCAGTAGCTAACTTGCTGCTGCTGAATTTCTCAACCATTTAGTTCTGTAACAGCAGTCTCATTTTTTAAAAAATTTTTGACCAAAGACTTTCCAGCCTATTAGAACCCTCTCAGATCTTATGCTGCCCTGGCACATTCTTCAATTCTTGGAGGTACTTCCACATTGTAATAAGGTATCAGAGTAAGTCACATCTTTTTAAACAAAGTAATCAAACTAGGGAAAGATCAGCTCTGTTATTTTAATCCCTAAACATCCGGTCTAAGTTTCTTCAACTCTAAGTCATTTGTTTGGTGGAGTTTTTTGCAGTCTCAATAGCATAATATTTGTTGTTTTCTAATGCTTCCCATAAAAACACCCTCTCTTTTGATCCAGTTTTGAATGGGAAAATACTATGAACAAATCACTGGAGAAGTTCCTATTTCTGCCTTTGCTCCCCAGCTGATGACCTAAAAAGCAAAGCCTTGACAGAAAGCACATGTACAGACTGTATTTCATTTTCAAAATGAAAATGAATGACCTTGTTCATGAGGGAGCTACAAGGAAATAAGGCTTTGGATATTCTTGATGACCAGACAGAGTTCACATCCTCCCATATTACCTTTGTAACTATACCCACTGGGAAATGTGTTCCTTCCTTTAGTACTTAGGCAATAACTAAGAGTCACAGAAAGTTCCTTCTTCTCTCATGCCCCAGTGCTTATTAGAATGACTTCTAGGCCAGGGGATGTTTTGCATCACTTTTATCTTAAGGTCATATGTCTTGAGACAGCTGGGGAGTGTTAATGACAAGGCCACACTACTCAGGTCTGCACATACAGTTTCTCCGTTTCATAACAAGGGAAACTTCTTAAGATGTGGTTCTCACCAAAGAATCATTGAAAGGAAACTCAAAAGACTTAGGGTCACCCTGAGAGCTGTTTTTCAATTTGGCTCATACCCAAGGATTGAAAAATATGGAACTGTTTACTACATATTCTTTTCATTAAAAAAAGAAATTATACCTATATGGAATGAAGTCTTATTACATCTTTCCCACATTCAATTCTTTCCCACATATATTGTTTAAATTTTAAAGATCCTGCCAAAGATCCCATGGGAACAATACTTCCCACATGAACTGATTACGTGCTTAAAACATACTCCGTTCAATTCTCTAGGGGTAGGAGTAGGACAATCCCAGATGTCCTTTTGTGTCATTCTATGGAGGAGGAAAGGAGAAAAATAGTTCCCTAACCCCAGTGAATTGGGAAAATGACACTCACTGGCACTCTTTGTGGCATTGTACCTAGAAACATCCTTGTACAATCACCAAGGTCAGGCAATGCATGGAGTAGACTAAGGGGAGACCCATCAAAGAACAAAGAGCTAGGAAGAGATGAGGTGGATTTGCCTCTGTGGTTCTCGGAAAGTATCTTGTGTTTTAAAAAATTCCCAGTTGTTTTGTCTTCTTGTTTATTCTTTCTTCTGGACACGAGGAGATTGTGGCATAGAGGTTGCAGTGGCAGGGTCTGTGGAGCTGGGCTTTCTAAGCTCCAAAGGACTCCATAAATAATATTTTCTGGAGAGTCGTTTAATATCTGTCAAGCTCCCCAAAAGACTGCTTAGTAGAGAGCTTTAAAAAGTAAGAATAATGACGATGTCTTGATCTCTGAACAATAATGGGATGGATTTTATTTTATGACTAGACCCAAATCATATATATAGAGAAACTGTGAACACCATGGCAGAGTGGACAAATTGTTGGCCTAGGTGTCAGGAGACCTGGGTTCTAATTCAGGTTCTGCCACTAATTGCACAGTTGTGGGCAAATCATTTCATCTTTCTGGGACTCCATTTCCTCAATTACAAAATAATGAGGTTGGACCATAATCCCTAAAGTCTACTTCAGAGCTAAACATTTAGAAGTTTCGTAAATTATGTTTGAGCTTATATTTTCCTTCTTACAGAAAGGTTTCCCCCCATACACTTGTAACTGGTTAGTAAAATAGAACTGCATTTCCAAAACAACATTTCCAAAAACATTTAAAAACAAATTTAAATTTCACCACGAGACAAGAATTTTGTTAAAATTTTTACCTTTTGTTGTTCAGTCATGTCTGACCCTATTTGGGGTTTTCTTGGCAAAGATACTGGAGTGGTTTGATATTTCCTTTTCTTGCTCATTTTACTGATGAGGAACTGAGGTAAACAGGGTTAAATGACTGGTCCAGGGTCACATAGCAAGTAAGTATCTGAGACTGGATTTGAACTCAGGAAGATGAGTCTTTCTGATTGCAGGCCTGGCATTATATCCACTGTACCACATGGCTGCCCTTAGAAATCAGAGAAAAGACATTTTTTAAAATATGAGAATCTTAGACTAGTCTAACCTTTTATTTGAAGAGAGTGTATATAGATAGATACACACATACATACATATATACGTGTATGTGTCTATATGAATCAGGGCCATTTCATGGAACATTCATAGAACTGAGGTGAACTCTACTGGACTACTTCCAGCACTGCCTTAGGGCTAAATAACCTGGAACTTTGGGATGATGAAACCATTCCCTTGGTTCACAGGTCTGTTTGACAGGTTGAAGGAATGCCCATGTCAAAGACAATTGGCTACTGACCCAAGGAAGAGTACCTATTCAGCAGTCTTTAAAGGTAGAAACTTTAAAAGTAAAGACAATTTTAAAGACAGGGACATTCTCAATCTCTTCTCTTTTTGGAATATTTGTCATAGAGTTTTCTCTCTGGGACTTTCTCTGAAGGGAGAGACAATGAGGATCCTGCCCTTGACACCGATGGTAGCAGATGTGCATATGGAAGATGAATCATGTGGGAGAAGACATTTACAATTCTTTGACCCCACATTGAGATCTTTTGTTATACACACATACATACACACATATGTGAATATATATACATACATATATGTGACCAATTATTCATGATTTGTACATTTTGTTGATGGATTTAATCTTCAACAAACATTTTATCCTGATTCTTTTTTTTCTTTAAATAAATTTATTTAACTTTTTACATTCATTTTCACAAGATTTTGGGTTCCAAAATTTTCTCCCCATTTG
>CM053770.1:143852624-143877037 GCA_028658325.1 Potorous gilbertii
GAAATCTCCTTCACTGTGTTGCTGCGCAGCTTCCACTGTTCCAGAATTTGTCAGGAGTTCTTTTTACAGGAAATCTATGGGCTGTGGGTTCGGACCTAGCATAGGTGAGTCTTTCTACTCTGCCATCTTGGCTCCGCCTCCTGTTTTATGCGTTTCTTTTGTGTGGCAAAAGTAAATAATTTTTCTACATCAACTTGTTCTATCATGTGCACAGAGTATCCTTCTAATTCCTTTTGGTAGAAGAACACTTCCTAATTCAAAGAAGTAAATTTGACATTATAGTTACTACTATGATAAAATTCACATCCAGATGGTGGTTCTGGATAAGAAGACCTTATTCAAAATAAATAGGTAAAATATGAGAGTAGCATTTTATGATAAGAAGAAATACTCATGTCAGGAAATTCAGGAACCAGAGGGAGAACGCATGAGGGAGAATATTTGCATGAAGTCAAAGGAGCAATAAACAAGTAATTTTGTTATTGGAGTATGCTATAGACCACCTGGACCCAACAGGAAATGGACAAGGCTTTTGTGGAACAAATAGTATAGTAATGGGGGACTTGAATTAAATACATATATGCTGGACTTCTCTTTCTGTTGAACCAGAAGAGTTAATAACTTTTTAAATTGTTTTAATGAATATTTTATCCTTTGAAAGGTGGAGGAACCAACAAGGGCAAATTCTGTTTGGGATCTGATTCTCACTAACTAGTTATTGGGGTGCACATTGTGGGAACTCAATGGAGAAAGAACTTCTGGAGTTTGTGATACAAAATGAAAGGAAATCCAAGTATAGTCTAACTTGTACTCTGTATTTTGGGAAGGTAGATTTTACTGGGTTCAGAGGAAAGATAGGTGGGACCCTATGGAATAAAATGCTTATTTAGACTAAGTTGTTTCAGAGGGTATGAAGTTATTTAAGAGTAAAACTCTGAAGACACACAAAAAAGTAATTCCAGCAAGAAGGAAAAGTGGAATTTTTCTGAAGAGACCAGGGAACTCACTAATCATTGTCCATTAAAAAAAAATAAATCTAAGAAGATGGACACATGGCCAGGTAGCAGAGAATAGTTGTAGCAAGGTGTTGTAGTGTTAGGAAAACTAAAACGCAGAATAAATAAAGGCTGGTAAAGGAAATTAAGAACAAAAACTATATTGAGATATAGTTTGAAGATCAAAGAAGGGAATAGGGTTTTTGCTTGGGGTGGATGTGTCAAATATTACTGCTGCTTTTCCCTTCCTTCCTTCCTTCCTTCCATCTTTCTTTCCTTCCATATTCCTTCCTATCTTCCTTCATATCTTAAATTTTTATCTTGGACATGACAGAATAAAAATAACAAACAGGGAGGTGATATCCAAGTAAAAGTGATAATAGAGGGCACCAAACAGTTTCCTGTAATGAATGCAAGTCACCTGGTCCAGATAAATTACATTTATAGGGTCTGAAAGAACCACCAGATGTGATCACTTAGCCACTGTCAGTGATACATGAAAGATCATGAAAAAAAGGGAGAGGCATCACCAAATTAGAGAATGGAAAATACTGTCCTAATTTTTTTTTTTTAAAAGGAAAGGGAACAGAATTTATAAACCATAGGAAAGTAAATTTGACTTCATTTACCTGGAAAAATTCAAGAATGGATCATTAAAGAGTGGATTATTTGAGTGTCTAGAAAGGAAGTGGTAATTACAAAAAACAAAACTATCTACATCAAGAATAGGTTATTTCAGCAGTAACTAGGTGGTGATAAAGGACCGGCAGCTGTAGTCAGGGAGGACCAGAGTTCCTATCTGGCTTCTGAAACTTACTAACTGTGAGACCCTGGGCAAATCACTTAACCCAATTGTTACACCTTACCCAAAAAAGACAGTGAGTTATGACAGATTGACTTTATTTGCTTTTTTTTTTTTTATGGAGGGAGGACACCAGATTACTAATCTAGTAAATGAAGGGAATGCTGTGTGTATTGTTTAACTAGATTTTGGCAAATCTTTTGATAAAATATATTATGCTATTCTGATAGAGACATGGTTTAGATGATGCTATGATCTTCAGAACAGCTTGGATGGACAGATTCAAAGAATAGTTGTCAATGCTTCAAAGTCAATGAGGCAGGAAGTCTCCAGTGAAAGTACTCCAGGGATCTGCCCTGGATTCTATGGTATTTAAAATTTTTTTATTATTAACTTGGATAAATACAAAGATGGTATGTTCATCAAATATGTGAATTATGGAAAGCTGGACATGATATCTACCATATTAGATGATGGAGTCAATATCTAAGAGGATCTTTACTGGCTAGAACATTGGACTGAATTAAAAACAAATGAAACCCAATAGGCATAAATGTAGTCTTGAACTTTAGTACAAAAAATTCAGCTTTGCAGATATAAGATGGGGGAGGCATAGTCAGTAAGTAGTTCTGAAAAAGATATGTGGTTTTTTGTGGACTGCAAACTTAATATTAGTAAGCCGTGTGATATGGCAGCAAACAAGTCTAATAGAAGGAAACAAGCACTTAAAAATACCTATTATGTGCTGGGCACTTATTTTATTTCTGTATTCTATTAAAAACGCTTTTTGTTATCTTATTTGATTCTTGAAACAACCTGGGAGGTAGGTGCTATTATTATTCCAATTTTACAGTTGAGGAAACTGAGGCACAGAGAGGTTAAGTGACATGCCTAGGGTCACACAACTAGTAAGTATTTCAGGCTGGATTTGAATCCAGGTCTTGCTGACTATAGTCCTAGCCCTCTGTCTACATCTACTGTGCCCCCTAGCTATCTTCGTGATTTTGGATTGAATCAAGAGAGAGTACAAGTTTTAGCAATAGGAAGCTGATAGCTTCATTGCATTCTGTTCTCAACAGACCCCATCTAGTGTAAAATATTGTGTTTAGTTCTGGGTACCGTTGTTTTTTTAAATAGTATTTTTCCCCCAATTATATGTCAAGACAATTTTTAGCATTCATTTTTACAAAATTTTGAGTTTGAAATTTTTTTCTCCCCTTCCCTTTCCCCTCTTCCAAAAATGGTAGGCAATTTGATATAGTTTGTATATATACTTTCATGTAAAACATATTTCCATATTAGTCACAGTTATGAAAGAAGAAATAGATCTAAAGAATAAAGTGAAGAAAGTCCAGTCCATCAGTTCTTTATCCAGATGTGGATAACACTTCCCTTCATAAGTTCTTTGTACTTGTCTTGGATCAGAGGTTCCCAAACTTATTTGGTTTACTGTTCCCTTTAAAAAATTACTCAGTACCCCCTGGAAATCTACTTTAAAATTTTAATGTTTTTCTTAAAATATGCATCATTTCAAATATATATATATAATTTTTTTAATGACATCTTGAATTTAATAATTTATTATGAATTTGTGGGTTGTTTCCTGCATTGGAATTGTGAGGATGCAACATTACATCATGTAACCATATAATACTGTTTTGTAAACAAGACATTAAACACACTGCCGATGCATGCTGGGCTTCTTGAAAATGAATGACATGCTCTCCTGCTAACACTTGCTTTTGAAGAACTATCAGCAGACTTGACCACTGATTGGTTATAACTTGCATTTTGTGTGTTTATTTGGAAAATAATGTAATCACTATGACTTTAACTCTGTTACACAACAGATGAAACATGTATGAACAGTTTTTTCAAAATTTTCTTCTCTTTTCTTCTTCCTTTAGGCTTCCACCAGCCCCTTATTTTTATTCAATGCCCCCCAATGGCACCTGAGGCTACTACTGCTGCCTATATTGTTCCAGGGACTTCCAGGTGATGGTATTACCCACTTAGGGAGCCTATGTGAAGATCATTGTGTTACTGAGAAGAGCTGAGTCCTTCACAGTTGATCATCACAGTGTTGCAGATACTATGTACAATGTTCTCCTGGTTCTGCTCAATTCATTCAGCATCAGTTCATGTAAGTCTTTTCAGGTTTCTCTGAAATCTGCCTGTTCATCATTTCTTATCGCACAATAGCATTCCATTACATTCACATACCACAGCTTGTTCAGACATTCCTCAGTTGATGGGCGTGCCCTCAGTTTCTAATATTTTGCCATCACAAAAACTACTATAATTTTTTTTTACACATGTAGGTCCTTATCCATTTTTTAAGATCTCTTTGGGATACAGATCCAGGAGTGGTTTTATGTGATCAAAGGGTATACACAGTTTGGTGCATACTTCCAAAATTGGAACTTTGAGCATAGTTCCAAATTGCTCTCCAGAATGGTTGGATCAGTTCACAACTCTACCAATAGCATATCAGTGTTCCAGTTTTCCCACATGCTCTCCAATATCTATCATTTTCCTTCTGTGTGTGTAATGTTAACCAATCTGATAGATATGAGGTGGTACCTCAAAGTTGTTTTAATTTGCATTTTTCTAATCAAAAGTGATTTAGAGCACTTCTTCATATTCAGAGATAGCTTTGATTTCTTAACCTGAAAACTGCCTGTTCTGATCCTTTGACCATTTATCAATTGAAAAATGGCTTGTATTCTTATAAATTTGACTCAGTTCTCTAGATCTTTGAGAAATGAGGCCTTTATCAGATACACTTGCTGTAAAGATTGTTTCCCAGCTTTCTGCTTTCAGAAATGTTGGTACATTGGTTTTATTTGTGCCAAAGCATTTTAATTTATTTTAATTAAAATGATCTGTTTTACATTTTGTAATTCTCTCTATCTTTTACTGGGTCATGAACCTGTAACATTTAATTTCTCCTTTAATAATTTGGATGTATACAATTTCTTACATATATGTATAGTACTGATATTGCTTCATTGTGTATGTCACTTTTTAGCAAGATGTATTTTCCCTCCTTTTCTCTTTTAATTAGGTCTATTTTTGCTTTTTTCTTTGTCTCAGATTAGGATTACCACCCCTGCTTTTTTATTTTTACTTCAACTGAAGCATAATAGAGCTTACTCTAGCCCCTTACCTTTAGTCTCTGTGTGTCTCTCTGCTTCAAATGTGTTTCTTGTAAACAACGTATTGTAGGATTCTGGTTTTTGATCCCATCTGCTATTCATTTCTGTTTTATGGGAGAGTTCATCCCATCCACATTCACAGTTATGATTACTGTGTATTTCCCTCTATCCTATTTTTCCTCCTGTTTGTCCTCTCTCTCCTTTTACCCTTTCCCTCCTCACCAGTGTTTTGCTTCTGTTTATCACCTCCCCTAATCTTCTCTCCCTTCTGTTAGTCCCCTCCCCTCTTTTACTTAATCTTCTCCCTTCTTACCTTGCTGTTAGGTAAGATAGATTTCTATATTCAACTGATTGTGTATATTATTCCCTCTTTGAACCAATGCTAATTGATTCAAATGATGCCCATCACCCACCCTCTCATCTTTCCCTCCATTATAATAGGTTTTTCACATCTCTTCATGTGAAATAATTTACTCCATTCTACCTTTTCCTTCCTTCTGTACCCAGTGCACTCCTCTTTCTCATTCTTTAATTATTTTTATGTCATTCCCTCAAATTCACCTTATCCCTGTACCATTTGTCTATGTATATTCCTTCTAGCCATACTATTAGTGTTATAAGTTTTAAGAACAACAAGTGTTATCTTCCTATGCAGGGATGTAAACTGTTCAATTCTATTGAATCCCTTATGTTTTCTTTTCCTTTTTTAAATTTTTAGGCTTCTGTTGGGTCTTGATATTGAATTTTTCTTATTTGTTCAATTCTTATCTTCCCCTTGACTATTTTTCCTCTTGAAATATAATGCTTAATTTTGCCAGGTAGATGATTCTTGGTTGCAATCGTGGCTCCTTTGCTGTCCAGAATATCATGTTCATTCGTTTCTGATTCTTTAATGATGTTGCTAAGTTCTGTGTTATTCTGATTATGGCTTCTTGATATTTGAATTGTTTCTTTCTGGCCACTTGCAGTATTTTCCCCTAATCTGATAGTTCTAAAATTTGGCTTCCTTGTAGGATTTTATTTTTATTTTATTTGGGGATCTTTTTTCCTGAGGTGATTGATGTATTCTTTCAGGGCCTATTTTGCCCTCTGGTTCAAGGACTTCAGGGAAGTTTTACTTGTTAATTTCTTGAAAGATGCTGTCTAGGCCCTCCTTTTGATTATGGTATTCAGGTAGTCCAGTGATTCTGACACTGTGTCTCCTGGACCTATTTCCAGGTTTGTTGTTTTTCCCATGAGGTATTTTATATTATTTTCTATTTTTTCATTCTTTTGAATTTGTTTGATTGATATTTGGTATCTCATAAAGTCATTAGCTTCCAGTTGCCCAATTGTACTTAATAAGAATTTGTTTTCTTTTTTCTTTCTTTTTAAAAATAAATTAATTAACTTATTTTTAGTTTTCAACATTCACTTCTATAAGATTTTGAGTTCCAATTTTTCTCCCCATTTCTCCCTTCTTCCCACCTGAAGACAGCATGCATTCTGATTACCCCTTCCCCCAATCTGCCCTTCCTTTTATCATACCTTTATCTCCTTCCCGCCCCTCTATTTTCTTGTAGGGCAAGATAGATTTCTATATCCTATTGACTGTATATCTTATTTCTCGGTTGCATGTAAAAAACAATTTTTAACATTTGCTTTTAAAAACTTTGAGTTCCAACTTTTCTCCCTTCCTCCCTCCCCACTCACCCCCATTGAGAAGGCAAGCAATTTGATATAGGTTACACATGTGTAGTCATGCAAAACACTTCTATAACAGTCATGTTGTAAAAGACTTGTTATATTTCCATCCATTCTATCCTGCCCCCCATTTATTCTATTCTCTTTTGACCCTGTCCCTCCTCAAAAGTATTTACTTTTTATTACCCCCTCTTCCCATTTGCTTTCACTTCTATCATTCCCTCCATACCCCACTTAACCTCTTCCCCCCTACTTTCCTATAGTGTAAGATAGATTTTCATACCAAATTGAGTATGCATGTTATTCCCTCCTTAAGCCAAATATGATGAGAATAAGGTTCACTTTTTCACTTTCACCTTGCCCCTTCTTCCCCTCCACTGAAAAAATTTTTTTTGCCTCTTTTGTGTGAGAGATAATTTACCCTATTCTATTTCTCCCTTTCTCCTTCCCATATATTCTTCTCACCACTTAATTTTATTTTTTTTAGATATACCTGCATATTCAACTCACCTGGTGCCCTGTGTCTTTATATATATATATATATATATGTATGTATATACACACACACACACATATAAGTATATATGTATATACGTATATGTATATATCCCTCCAACCAGCTTAATACTGAGAAAAATATCAAGAGTTACAAATATTATCTTTCCATGTAGGAATGTAAACAGTTCAACTTTAGTAAGTCCCTTTTGATTTCTCTTTTCTCTTTACCTTTTCATGTTTCTCTTGATTCTTGTATTTGGAAATCAAATTTCCTATCCAGCTCTGGTCTATTTATAAAAAATGCTTGAAAGTCCTCTATTTCATTGAATGACCATTTTTTCCCCTGAATGACTGTACTCAGTTTTTCTGGATAGATGATTCTTGGTTTTAATCCTAGCTCCTTTGACCACTGGAATATCATATTCCAAACCTTTTGATCCTTCAGTGTAGAAGCTGTAAAATCTTGTGTTATCCTGATTGTGTTTCCACAATACTCAAATTGTTTCTATCTGGTTATTTGCAATATTTTCTCCTTGACCTGGGAGTTCTGGAATTTGGCCACAATATTCCTAGGAGTTTTCCTTTTGGGATCTCTTTCAGGAGGTGATTGATGACTTCTTTCAATATCTATTTTACCCTCTGCTTCTAGAATATCAGGGCAATTTTCCTTGATATTTCTTGAAGATGATATCTATGCTTTTTTTTAAATGTTTATTTATTTATTTTAAGTTTTCAACACTTACTTCCACAAAATCCCGAGCTCCAAATCTCTCCATCTCTACCCTCTTCCAAGCCCCAAATGCTGAGCATTCTGACTATACTTCCACCAATCTGTCCTCCCTCTAACACCCCTCCCTTCCCCTATCTCCATCTTCTCTCTTATCTTGTAGGGCAAGATAAATCTCTATACTTTATTACCTGCACTTCCCATTTCCCAACTGCATGCAAAAATAATTCTCAACATCTATTCCTAAAACTCTGAGTTCCAACCTTTCCTCCCTCCTCACTCCCCACTCATCCCCATGGAAAAGGCAAGCAATTCAACACAGGCCATACATGTGTAGTTCTGCAAATGACTTCCACAATAGTCATGTTGTGAAAGACCAACCATACTTCCCTCCATCCCATCCCACTCTACACTCCTTCTATTCTCTCCCATGAACCTGTCCCTCCCCAAGAGTGTCTACTTGTAATTGTTCCCTCTTCCCATTTTCCCTCCCTTCCATCATTGCCCCCACCCTGCTCATCCCCTTCTCCCCTTCCCTCCTGTAGTGTAAGATAGATTTTCATGACAAACTGAGCGTGCATGTTACTCCATTCCCAAGCCAAATGTGATGAGGGCAAGCCTCACTTTCTCCCTCTCACTTCCCCCCCACCCCCCACTGACAAAGCCTCCTCTTACTTCTTCCATGAGAGACAAACTGCACCATTCCACCTCGCCCCCTCTCCCCCTCTCCTCCCAACATATTCCTCTCTCACCCCTTAATACTACTCTTATAGATATGACCCCTTCCCATTCAATTCACCCCATGCTCCATCTATATATATGTACATATACATATATATGTATATATGTGTGTGTGTGTGTGTGTATGTGTGTGTGTATAATCCCTCCAACTACCCAGATACTGAGAAAAGTTTCAAGAGTTACAAATAATCATCTTTCCATGTCTGTAAACAGTTCAACTTTAGTAAATCCCTTATGATTTTTCTTTCCTGTTTACCTTTTCATACTTCTCTTAATTCTTGTGTTTGAAAGTCAAATTTTCTCCTCAGCTCTGGTCTTTTCAAGAATTTAAAGAATTCTTGAAAGTCCTCTGTTTCATTGAACAACCATTTTTCCCCTTGAAGTATCACACTCAGTTTTTTCTGGGTAGATGATTCTTGGTTTTAATCCTAGTTCCTTTGACTTCTGGAATATGATATTCCACACCCTTCAATCCCTTAATGTAGAAGCTGCTAGATCTTGTGTTATCTCAATTGTCTTTCCATAATACTCAAATTGTTTCTTTTTAGCTGCTTGCAATATTTTATCCTTGACCAGGAAACTCTGGAATTTGATTACAATATTCTTAGGTGTTTCTATTTTTGGATTTTTTTCAGGAAGTGATCCATGTATTCTTTGAATATTTATTTTGCCCTCTGGTTCTAGAATATCAGGGCAGTTTTCCTTCATAATTTCATGAAAAATGATGTCTAGGCTCTCTTTTTGATCATGGCTTTCAGGTAGTCTCATAATTTTTAAATTGTCTCTCCTGGATCTATTTTCCAGGTCAGTTGTTTTTCCAATGAGATATTTCACATTATCTTCCATTTTTTCATTCTTTTGGTTTTGTTTTGTAATTTCTTGGTTTCTCATAAAGTCATTAGTTTCCATCTACTCCATTCTAATTTTTAAAGAACTATTTTCTTCAGCGAGCTTTTGAAACTCCTTTTCCATTTGATTAATTGTACTTTTTAAAGCATTCTTCTCCTCATTGGCTTTTTGGACCTCTTTTGCCAATTGAGTTAGCCTATTTTTAAAGGTCTTATTTTCTTCAGCATTCCTTTAGCAAGCTGTTGACTTGCTTTTCATGATTTTCTTGCATTGCTTTCATTCTTCTTCCCAATTTTTCTTCCACCTCTCTTATTTGATTTTCAAAATCCTTTTTGAGTTCTTCCATGGCCTAAGATCATTGCATATTTACTTTGTAGGTTTTGGAAGCCTTGACTTCCTCTGAAGGTATGCATTATTCTTCCTCATCTGAACGGATGGAAGAAAATACCTGTTCACCATGAATGTAACCTTCCATGGTCTTATTTTTCCCCCCTTTTTTGGGCCTTTTAACAGTCAGTTATTTGACTTTTTTGTCCTTTGTCAAGAGGAAGGTATACCCTGGGGACCTATAAGTTCTCGGTTCCCCCAAGGTGGCACAATCAAGGGAAAGGAGTTAATTCCTCTCCTGACCTGCACACTGGTTTGAGAGCAACCAAATAATTTTTCTGCCCAGAATCTGAGTAGTAGAATTCCCTCTCCACAACCCTTTCCAGTTATGGTAAGCCAGCATTCCTCCTTACTCCCAGGCAGGAGTGGCTGAGATTCAGATCAGCTGCTCACTCCAGGGGATTTAAGCTGAGGCCTCTACAAATAGCTGCTGCTTCTGCTGCAACCACTGCTCTTGCTGCTGCCGCCTCTGTTGCTGCCTGGGGTTGGGGCTAGGGGAGGACCCTGCTCCCTTGTCACTGAAGTGAGAGAGCTTTTTCACCGACCTTTGAAGTGCTTTTGACATTTGTGGGTTGAGGGATCTGCAAACTGAACCTCCGCTGCTACCAGGGATTCTGCCCCTGAGGCCTCCTCCAATTCTATTCCTCCCAGTGTCATTTGGTCAAGACTTGGCTCAGCTCCACTCTGTGTCCAGTGTGACAGACCTTTCCTATTGACCTTCCAGGTTACCTTGGGCTGGAAATCTCCTTCATTCTTTCCTTCTGTGGCTTCTCTTGCTCTAGAATTCATTGAGAGTCATTTTTTCATAGGTATTTTATGGGTTATGGGGGAAGAGCTAGAGTATGTGCATCTTTCTATTCTGCCATCTTGGCTTGACCCCCTCCTATGCTCTTTTTTTTTTATCATGGCTTTCAGGTAGTTCAATAATTTTTAAATTGTCTCTCCTGGATCTATTTTCTAGGCCAGTTGTTTTTCCAGTGAGGTATTTCAGATTATCTGCTATTTTTTCATTCCTTTGGTTTTGCTTTATAATTTCTTGATTTTTCATTGTCATTAGCTTCCATCTGCTCCATTCTAATTTTTAAGAATTATTTTCTTCAGTGAGCTTTTGGACCTTCTTTTCCATCTGACCAATTCTGTTTTTTAAGGCATTATTCTCCTCATTGGCTTTTTGGATCTCTTTTGCCATTTGGGTTAGTCTATTTTTAAGGTGTTATTTTCTTCAGTATTTTTGGGTCCCCTTTAGCAAGCAGTTTACTCAGTTTTCATGATTTTCTTGCATCACTCTCATTTCTCTTACCAATTTTTCCTCTACTTCTCTTTCAAAATCCTTATTGAGCTCTTCTGTGACCTGTGACCAAGTCATATTTTCCTTGGAGGCTTTGGAAGTAGGAGCTTTGACTTTGTTATGTTCTTCTGTTTGTATATTATGGTCTCCTTTGTCACCAAAGTAAGATTTTATAGTCTGATTCTTTTTCCAGTTTTTTCTCATTTCCCCAGTCATTTATTTGACTTTTGATCTTTTTTGTCAAAGTAGTTCTCTGCTTCCAGTGGGGGTGGGGTGTGTGTGTACTGTCAACTGCTTGATCTGTCCACAATATGCTGGCCTAGAGCTCCAGAAACAGCTGCCCCTACAGCTACCGGGGCTATGAAGGGCTCCTCAACTTCCCGGGGGCTGGGGCCACACCACTCTCCTCTCTCACAAAGGCCTAACAGGTTTTTTTCCACTGACCTTCCAATTTGTCCTTGGTATTTTGGGATTGTAAAGCCTGGAAACTATCACAGGTGCTAGAGATTCAGTCCCCTGAGGCCTGCTCAGTCCCATCTGTGTCATGCTGGACTGTGCTCTTAGCCTGGTGTGATAGATGCTGCCCATTCACTTTCCAAACTGTCATGGGCAGCAAATTTGCTTCACTACATCGTTCTGTGGGTTCTACAGTTCCAGAATTTGTTTAGAGTCATTTTAATTTTTATTTGTATTTAACTGGGTTTGGGGGAGAGCTCTAGAAGTCTCTGCTTTTACTCTGCCATCTTGGCTCTGCCCCCCCAGGAATTGTTTTCTCCAATAGATTTTTATACCTCCTTTTCTATTTGGCCAACTCTACTTTTAAGCTGTCATTTCTTTTTCCAAGCTGTTGACTCGTTTTTCAGAATACCCTTGCATCACTCTCATTTTTGATACTTAAGCTCCTTTTGAGTTCTTGGATTTGATATCTCTTCCTGTTTTTCTTTGGAGTTTTGCCTGTAGGTATTTTGACATTGCTGTCCTTTTCTGAGTTTGTATCTTGGTCTTCCCTGTCACCATAATAACTTTCTATGGTCATATTCTTTTGTTTTGTTTCTTGTTCATCTTTTTTGGCTTTTTTCCTTTCTTTTAAATTTGAACTCTGCTGCCAGGATGGAAGGAACACTGTCTCAGGTTTCTTGTGCCAGGGTTGCAGGCCCTGACTGTTTACCTGATGCTGCAATAATGTTGCCCTGAGGCCCATGGGAGACACTTGTGTCTGGTCCTGCACTAAGGGGATGGGGTTGGGGTATGCTAGTGCTGCTGGAGTCTATTGGGATCTGGCAGCTTACTTGGTACTGAGCTGGGGTCCTGTGCTATCTGATATGTGCTGAGACCAGTAGGGTGTTTCTGTGTTTCTCCAGGGCTCCACTGGAGCACATGGGAGTCTGGTCACTGGTGGCTATTTGTTTGCCTGGGGTTATGCTGAAGCACTTGGGGGTCTGGCCACTGGAGTTTGCCTGTTTACCCTGGGCTATGCTGAAGAACATGGTGTTTCATGGAGCTGTAGTCTGACGATTCCCTTGGCTATGCTGAGGAATGTGGGGTGTTCTAGTGTTGGCTTTTGCCTGATCCACTGTGCTGGGGTTCAGGATTTCCTGCTGGTTTTCTGTGGTGGGGCTTGCTATTGACTTGCTGGGATGTTTCCTATCCTCCACTTTTACCTAAGACAGACCTTTCTTGACAATCTTACAAATTTCTTGGACTAAATGATTAAGTGTATTTAAGTAATTGAAGAGCTATTGAACAGAAGACCACTTGTTTGGCATGTTATAGTAGGAATTTCTTTCATATATGGGTTGAACTAGATAACCTTGGAGGTCCATTCAACTTTCAGATTTTGTGACTGAGGATACCCTAGATTTGAATCAGACCTAGACTTGAAGTGATATTTCCCAGGGTGGTGCGGTGTGGGCATGAAGAGTCTAAGGCAACGAGAAATAGCCTCTATTTAGAGATCAGATCCACTACTACATGAAAATGAGACTAAAATTTGGGTCTCTTGGTGGACAGGGCACCCCAGCCTCCTGGATCCAGGGTTAGTTTGTAATTACATTAGAAAGAGTTAATATTTATCTAGGAGTATGGCTTCAAAAAAGGAGGAGAGATAAGCTTTTTGGGGGAGATATTTGAGACTTGGGTATATTTATAGGCATCAAGGAAGGGGTTATAGGGTAAAGAAAGATTGAAAATTGGAGTGTTAGGGTGGTAAAGGAGGAATTTCCAAGAGAAAATGGGGTTAGGGACAAAAGTAGATGGGTCAACTTTGGCAAGAATAAGGGTCAACTCTCAATGACTGGGGTGAAAGGAAAAAGAATGGTAAACAATGTAAAGGAATTTAGATTATAGTACTAGGGAAAAGGCAGAGCTCATCACAGATGACTTCACATTTATTTTTTGTAGAGGGGGAATTAGAAGACAAATACCTCTTCTGAAATGAGTGGAGGAGTGGCATAGGAGGCTTGAGGAGATAGAAAAAATTTGAAACAAATTGTAGGTAGTATGATAAAAAGTCAATAAGAGAAGAATAAGCAACTTGACATGTAGCAGTGAGGGTCTTTTTTATTTGAGGTTAAATTACATAAATTTGTAGTGGATAGGTTAGTAGTATTGTATGATTTCCTTTAGTAGGGCTCAGAGGCACAGTGGAATAGGAGTGGAGAAGGTAAACAGTAGGAAAAAATCAGGGCTGGGATTTGGGAAAAGATAAATTACTATAGTATAAAGAATTATGTAAATTTGAAGTGGTTAAATTTAGGGTCAACATTCTAAAGGATTCAGAGCAGGGATAGTGGCCTGGAAAAGCTAGGAAAGGCTGCATGCCAGTGTGAGGAGAATTGAGAATAGGTTTTGGAGAGGAGTGGCACAGGGAAAGAGAGAAGAAAAGAAGGTTATGGTTAGGTAAATGAATTCCAGATGTAGCTCTGGTTCATGAGGCAGAAGACTTGATTTTGATGATGATGATACTGAGTATGACCATCTCTCTGTGTGTCTGAGGTACAGTGCATATGCAGATCATCTCTATTAATGATGGTGTTGAACTAAAAGGCAAGGGTGTCTGAAGAAACATCAGCATGCACTCAAGACTCTAAGAAGGAGAAGAGTTGGGGTGGAGAGGAAGATTGTGTTCTCTACTGAACTTCTTAGGAAAGGAAGGAAAATTTTATTAAGATTCAGCAAATTCAGCACTAGGATCTAGCCAAGGATTTATATCTATAGCTATATACACACATACATGTATATATATGTATACATACACACCTATATGGAGTGAATTTCAAAGGAAAAGAGGTTTCTGAGTGATAGTAAGTAGGTAGAAGGTCTTCACAATTCCTTCATCTAAGCATTAATAGAAGCATAAGGTAGAAGTAGCAGCGAGGAGGAAGAAGCTTACTTCCATTTTCTCCTGGCTATGCATTTCTGTCTGTCTGTCTGTCTGTCTGTCTGTAGGCAAGGATGAAAGGGAATATTCTGTAATGGACATGTCGGTCAAGGATAGTGCATGTGGCCAAGTTTCTGTAGCTTTGAGGAGAGGGAAGAAGAGTGACAGAAAGAAGTCAAATATGAAAGTTTCTTAATAGTAGAAGAGAGGCTTCATGAGGCCCAGCAGGAGAGGACCACAGAAGGAGTAAGGCTGACATAGATGGGGATCTATAGCATACATGTCTGATAGGAATTCTGAGTGGAGGGGTTTTCTAGGTGGTAGACTTTAATAATGATAACTAGCCATGAAACATGTATGGATGACTCTAACAATTCATTGAAAAGGGACAAATAGATGACTACGTGAGGTTCAGAAAAGGAGGGTCATAAATTACTTAAGGTTGCTTAACTTCTATTGTATACAGTTTATCTGCAGTGGGAGGGTAAGGGATTGGGTTAGATTGACTATAAGATCTCTTCTAATTAAATCTTCTGTGATTCTTGGGTTAAAAGGAAAAGGCTTATTTACATCTCAACAGAAAGGTCTAGATTTAATCCCACACAGTGTATTGTTTAACTCAGCACTAGAGGGAGCAGCACAGCTAGGCATGAAAACTCAACATTCTAAAATAGGAGCTTTATAACTGATACAAAATATTACATGGATAACTACATTTCAGGAAAAGAAAAAATGAATAGACAATAGGAACGTTCTCAGTCCTTGATGACAAACCTACTATGCACTACCAATTAGGTAAAGCATCTTTTTGTTATAATAAAGGAAAAGATGAGCCTAAATTAATGAGGATCCTCATGACAGGTAGACAGGTCAGCAACATATGTGTTGTTTTGGGGAATAGGAGTTCCTAAGGTTGGAATTTCAAATTCATAAATTTGGATGGTATCAAGGAAACTAACACAGATTATCCTCACAAAGGTTGCTCATCTCCCAAAAGGGATACATTACGGATACTACCCTATTTCCTTCTTATGACAACCAAAAACACAATTCCATCATCTAAGTATTCAACATCGATAAAATAAGGATTTTAATGATGATGACAATGATAATGACCTACATTTTATCTTTTATTTTAATTTTGTTTTACTTTTAGGTCTATATTATTTCCCTTCCTAATCTCCGAACTGAAACTGAAATGACTGAACCTCCCAGAAAGTAAGAAAAACAAAATCAGTACAGATGCATAAAGTAATCAAAATAAATTCCTGCATTAGCCATGCCCAATATACCCACATCTATGTCTCAATCTATACTCTGAGTCCATTACCTCTCTATCTGCAGGTAGGTAGTATGTTTCATTACGTGTAACTGTGTTGATCAGAGTTCCTACATCTTGGCTAGTTGATTGTCTTTACGATATTGTTATCGTATAAATTGTTCTCCTGGTTCTTCTTACTTTGCTTTATATCAGTTCACATAGATATTCCCAGTTTTTTTCCTAAAACCATCTCTTTCCTCATTTCTTACAACATAATAGCAGCCTGTCACATACATATAGCATAATCTGTCCAACCATTCTGCAATTGATATACATGCTCCTCAAATTCCAATTCTTTGTCACCACAAATAATGCTATCATGAATATTTTTGTATATATGTATGTACATATACATATATGTATATATATGTCCTTTTCATCTTTCTTTGATCTCTGTCGGGTACTGACCTACCAGAATATCACTGAGTCAAAGGCTAAGTACAGTTTAATAGCTTTTTGGACATAGTTCCAAAATGCTTTTCCAGAGTCTGAACTATTTTATAGTTTCATCAAAAGAACATTAATGTACACCCCCTCTAGCATTTGTCATTTTCCATTTTTGTCAAGTTTGTTGATCTGATGGGTATGAGGTAATATTTCAGAGCTGTTTTAATCTTCATTTCACTAATTATTAATGATTAAGAGCATTTTAATATGGTTATTAATAGCTTGAATTTCTTCCTATTTCTATCATTTCACCATTTATCCATTGAGAAATGAAGGAATTTACATTTATATAGCACTTTGTGATTTACAAAATATTTTCCTTAAAACAATCCTATGAGGTAGGTAGTGCAAATATTATATCATTTTTATAGTTTAGGAAACATAGGTTCAGAGAGAATAAATGATTTGCTCCTAGACATATGGCTATAAGGGCCAGTCAGTCTATCAAATTTTTTTTTTATATTTAAGTGCTTACTATACACTAGCACTGTGTCTAAGTATAGTGGGATGCAGTGACTAGGGATACAAAGAAGGCAATACCTATCTAGGCTCCAATGATTTCACGTTCTAATGAAAGAGACAATGTGTAAGTAAACTAGTTACATATAAGATATACACAAAATAGAAGGAAGTTAATATTAAAGGGGAAGGTACTAACAGCTAGAAGGACAAAGACTTCCAATAAAAGGTAGGATTTTAGCTTAGTCTTGAAGGAAACCAGGCAAAGTAAGAGGCCCGGGTAAGGAGTGATAGCATTTCAGGCAGAGGAACTGATACAGTATATGCAATGTCCCAGGAGGAACAGTAACTGGTTTTATGTGACTGTATCATAGAGCGTACAGAAGGAAATAAATTGTTATACTGCCAAAATAGAAAGGGGTCTGGTATGAGTGAGGAGTTTAAATGGCAGGCAACTTCATACATAACCCTGGAGGTAATAAGAAGCCAGTGGAGTTTATTAAATACTGAACTAGGTAGGGATGATATTGTCAGACCTAACATTAGAAAAATCATTTGGTTTCTGAGTGAAGGATAAATAGGAATGGGCAGAGACTTGAGGCAAGATCGATTAGAAGGCTATTGCACAGTCCATGTGAGAGGTTATCATAATTATAAAAGGTAATATTCAGATGTATAACATATTCATAGTAAAACTTTTTGTTGTAGCAAAGAATTTTTTTTTAAAAAGTAGATAAACCATCAATTGCTAGATGGCTTAACAAACTGTGGTCCAGGAATGTAACAGGATATTATTGTACCATAAGAAGTATTAATTAAAGGATACCTGGAACAATAGGTATGAACCAATAGAGAGTGGAATCAGAACAATGCATGGTGAGTAAGATGATGTAAAGGAAAATCACTTTAAAAGACTTAAGAACTTGATTAATGCATTAATCAATTATGAGTTCAGAAAACTGATGATGAAGTATGCTTCCTGCTACTTAAGGAAGATAATAGACTAAATATACAGATTGAAACATACATATTTTTGCATTTGCTCAACATTTGAAATTGTTTTACTTAACTCTACTTATTTGCTACAAAAAAGGATATATTTTTGGGTAGAGGGAAGTTGGGATGAGGCTAATGAGTACGTAAGGTGAGAACGTAGTCAAAGTGACACACGCACGAAAAATTAAACATGGCCCCCTCTTACCTTTCCACCAGACCTTCTGAAAATAGATAATTTGACCAAATAGATAATCTGTATAGTATATTTCAAGAGACCAAAAGTGCCCAGAATTATTGGATCAGAGGAAAAAGGAAAAATAGAAAGAATACATCGTGACCTGAAAGAAACCCCAGATTTAACAGAATGAGAAATTTCACAGCCAAAGTCAAGAGTTTCTAAAGCAAAGAAAAAATAAGGCAAACAGCCAAGAAGAAAAAAAATCAAGTTAAAGAGATCTATAGTCATTATCACACAAGACTTTAAAGCAATTACCTTAAAGAAAAGGAAATTTGGGGATAAAATATACAAAACACAAAAGAAAAAGGCTTATGATAAATAATAGCAATAATTATAGTTAGCATTTGAATAGTACGCGAGCATCTACAGTATCAAACATAAAAGCCCCTATTTGGCAAAGTCCTTAATAAGTTGGCCCCTCCCTAACATTCTTGTCTTCTTACATCTTGGGTCCTTCACATATTCTGTGACCCAGTGACACCAGCCTACTTGCTGCTCCTGGAATGTGATGCTGCATCATCCAGTTCCAGGCACTTTCTATTTCCCAAGCTTGAAATACTGTCTCTCCTTTCTACTCCTTGATTCCCTGGCTTCCTTCAAGTCCCAGATAAAAGCCCACCTTCTACAGGAAGTTTTTCCATATCTCCCTTAATTCTCTGTTGATTATTACAAATCTGTTGTCTATATAGCTTGTTTGTACCTAGTCATTTGCACGTCGACTCTCCCGTTAGACTGGTAGCTTCTTGACAATAGGGACTGTCCTACGTATCTCTAGCACTTAGTATAGGAACTAGCATTTAGTAGGTGTTTAATAATTGTTCACTGAACGATCAAATATCTAGCATCCTTAGAACTGTCAAATGATAGGACAGATGGTGGAGGACAGGATTCTTGTTTTATTACGAATTAGTTTTTTAAAAGGTTTTACCATTTTTCATTTGCAAACACAGCTTTTCATTTAACACATATGAGACATATGAATATTTGCACACACACATAATTATATTAAGGAAGAGTCTTTCTATGTCTGTTCTTTAGGACTTTTAAAATAAGCAAATTGCATTATAATAAATGCATTTTCAGCACCTATTCAAATAACCTTTTGGGGAGTAACACTGGTTGTTTATATGGTTAATTAGGGTAACTATTTTCCTAATAGTGAATTATATGACTCCAACTTAGTAATAGCGAGCATTTTGGATTTATTGATACAATATCCCAGTGAGAAGTCTATTTGAAATTTTATTTCTATATTTTATTCAAAATATTTACATAAACATGTGTTATTGAGATTGGTCTATTTCTCTGCCTAGTCTCTGGTGTGGATATGAGGACCATATTTATGTTGTAAAAAGAGTTAGGAAGAATGCTTTCTGTTTTTATTCTTGAGAATAACTCTTGTAGCTTAGGTATTAATTACTATTTAAATGTGTGATATAATTATTTATAAATTTGTTGTACTCATATTTTCCCCTTGGGAATTATTTTATAGCAGCTTGATTTGTTTTTATGAAATTGGTAGGTTTAAAAATTCTATTTCTTTTTTGGGTAGTTTTGATATTTTGTAATTTTTGTAGATATTCATTAACTTTCTTTGAATTTTCAGTTATGCTGGCATACAATTATATATAGCAGTTTCTGACGATTCTTTTAATTTCCTCTATTTTGGTACTTTGATTTCTTCTTTTTCTTCTTCTTGAAGTTAGGGCAGGTAATAAATTAGCATCATCAATTTTTTTTTTACTATTCTCAAGAAACTAGCTCAGTTTATTTCTCACTTCTATTTTATTGCTGTTCAGCTTTCCAGTCACATCTGATGCTTCATGACCTCATTTGAAGTTTTCTTGTCAAGAATACTGAAGTAATGTTTCATTTCCTTTTGCAGCTCATTTTACAGAAGAGGAAACTGAGGCAAGCAGGGTTAAGTGACTTGCCCAGAGTCACACAGTTAGTAAGTATCTGAGGCCAGATTTGAGTTCAGGAACATGAGTCTTCCTGACTCTATGCCTGACACTCTATCCACTGTGTCAACTAGATGCCCCTTCATCACTATAGTTTTATTAAAATTTTAAAATGTGTTTATATCTTTACTTTTCAAGATTTTTGTCATTGTATTAAAGTTGTTAATTTGTTTATTTTCTAACAAGGCAGCATGAATATAGAGCTAATCTCAAAACCAGGAAGACATGGATTCAATTCCTTCCTCTCATGTCCATTGGCTTTGGTATCCTGGAAAGTCATTTAACCTCTCAGTACTTTAGAGAGAAGCTTCTGAGAATATGTTGAAATGAATTAGAAGAGAAGTTTCCTTTCCCTGGGTGTTCTCTATGTCAGTGAAATTATAGGTCCTATCTCTAGTCCTACTTTGTTCACTGTTTCTAATCTTTTAAAACATATGATTCAACATATACAACAATTCATTCACTTCTTTGTTTTTCTTATTTATTTATTTGTTAGTTTAATTTAGCTTTATGAAAAGACCGTTGAAGTTTCACAGTTATTGAGCTATTGAAGCTATTTGTTCAAACTTTACTGAGCTTTCTCTTTTTTTTTTTTTTAAAAAAAATGATAGCAAGAAGTACCTACTAAATACAAAGCATTGCTCTAGCATTGGAAATATGTAAAAAAAAAAAAAGTAAAAAAAAAACCCAAATGCATGAAATAATGAATACATCAAAGTGAAAAAAGTCCTTTGATGTAAACAGAAATGAATCAAAGATGTTCTGGTTTCAGTTCACACAATTTTTTAAAGCATTCCAGATTTTTACAACTTATTATCTTCCTCATGCCCTCTCTCTTATACTATTCCTTTCCCAAACTTCCTTATTTCTGTTAAGTAAAAATACTACTAGGTGGTGCAATGTATAGAGTACCAGACCTGGGGTCAGGAAGACTTATCTTCCTCAGTTCAAATATGACTTCAGACACTTACAAGCTGTGTGACCCTGGGCAAGTCACTTAATCCTATTTGCCTCAGTTTCCTCATCTGTAAAATGAGCTGGAGAAGGAAATGGTTTGCCATTCCAGTATTTTTGCCAAGCACACCCCATGGATGGCACTGATATGCTACACATTCCATGAAATCAAGAGGAGTTGGACAAAACTTAGCAGGGGCAACAAGAAGAAGAACTGCAATAAAAAGAATTAGAACACCAAAAACTCGAGTGACTTGTCCAGGGTCCCACAGTCAGTATATATCAGAGGCAGGACTTGAATCTAGGTCTTACTGGGTTTGAATCCAGTCATCTTTCCACAATTCATCTAGATGATGCCCTATAGTCAGGAAAACCTAAGTTCAAATCCAAGTTCTGACATTCCTAGCTCTGGTGCTCTGGTTAAATCAGCTAACCTCTGTCTAACTAATTTCCTTATTTGTGAAATGGAGAAAATAATAGTATCTACCTCTCAGAGTTGTTGCGAGAATAAATTTAGATAATAGCTTATAACTTTATAAAGTACTCTACAAATTTTAAATTTCTGTATGAATATGAGGTATTTATTATGATTTTGGTTATTCCATAGTACTATAGCAAAACCATTTTCAAAAGAATTCTAGGTGAGTCTGTAAGCTCTGGACATCTTCAGGAATATGTAAAATATCAATGCAAAAAGTATGGTGTGTGTGGGTGTGTTTGTAAAGCCAAGATGGTGGAATACAAGCAGGGACTTCCCTGAGCTCTCTCCCAAAGCCCTCCAAATATCTGTTAAAATGATTCTAAACAAATTCTAGAGCTACAGAACCCACAAAATGACAGAGTGAAACAAATATCCAGCCCAAGAAAACTTGGAAAGTTGGCAGAAGGGTCTAATGCCTTCTCAATGAGGGTAGGTACGGAGGGAAGAAAGGAGAGAATTTGGAACTCAGAGTTTTAAAAATGAATCTTACAAAATTGTTTTCACATGAAACTGGAAAATAAGATATACAGGCAATGAGGTATAGAATCTATCTTGCCCCTCAAGAAAGTAAAGAGGAAGAGGATAAGAGGGGAAGATGATAAAAGGGAGGGTAGATTGGGAAAAGGGGTAATCAGAATGCATGCCATTTTTGGTGGGGGAAGGGAGAGATGGGGAGAAATTTTAGAACTCAAAATCTTGTGGAAATGAATTTTGAAAACTAAAAGTAAAAAATATATTTTTAAAAGTATGGTGGGATTTTTTTACTTTCAATATTCCTGGATGCCTTGGCCTCATTGAGATGAACTCTGATAAATATTTTGATGAAGTGAGAAGAATGGTTTCAGAATGACAGAAATTCCCAATAAAATAAAAATTGTGGCACGTTAGTTGTCAGATTTAGTGCTACCAGTCCAACTACCAAGGAATTATTTGATCAAGGTAGACAAAAATAATAACAAAATTAATTTAGAGCAACAAAAGGTCTTTGAGTCTCAAGGGAATGAAGCAGCAAATCCAGATGTTATGAAATAGTAGGTCATAAAAGAACAACCTAAACTATTTGAAATTGGTTTAAAAATAGTAAAGTAGATTAGTGAAACAGATTATGGAGGCTAGAATCAGAAACAATCAGACTCAATAAGCCAATGTTCAATAAACCCAGGACAAAGAGTACTTGGGGAAAGACTCTTTATTTAATAAGAAATACAAGGAAAATTAAAAATCAATTTGATTAAAAAAATAGGTAAAATGAGTATTTTCTACAATTTTACCACAGTAGAGATGAGCTAAAATGTTACATATTTTTAAAATTGGAGGAAAATGATGAAGGAAGCTTTCATAAGTAGGGTTATAAGAAGAATTCTTAACCAAGTAAGGAATGTAGATGATCATAAAAATAAAATAGACAATTTTAATGACATGAAATTGAAAATATTGTTAATGAGCAAATTAAATGCAGATAGGATTAAGAAGAAAACTGACAAATGAAAAATCTTTTCCTCAAATATCATGAAAAATCTGATATTTAAGAAACATAGGGAATTAACACAAATAATAAGATATTCAATATTTATGTAGTGCTTATTGTACTAAATGCTTGACAATTATTGCTCCTTTTGATCTTCACAATAACCCTGAAAGGTAGGTGCTATTATTAGTCCCATTTTTACAGATGGGGAAACTGAGGCAAAGAGAAGTTAAGTGACTTGCTCAGGGTTACTCAACTAAGCCTCTGAGACTGAATTTGAACTTAGATCTTCCTGACTCCAGGCCCGTCTCCTGTGCACAATCCACTATGCCATATAAGCTGCTTCAAATATATAAGGTCTCTTACCAGGCTACTTCTTGCCATTTCCTAATAGGCAAATGATCAAAGAACATGAACAATTCTCAACATAATTGGAAATTATTTAAAAAATGTCAGATATTGCTCAAAATCAGTCAATCAACAAACATTTATCAGGAGCCTACATGTACCAAGCATTGGGCTCATTGCTCAGGATGCTAAGACAAGAATGGAAGTTTCTTCCCTCAAGTACCTTATGTTTAAAGTGTTTTGTCATTTTTTAAAATTTTTATTTTATTTTTCCAAAAAAAGTAACTTTAATAAAAATAAGTTCTAGAGAATTAAAAAAGTATATACCTGAGAGGGAACTTGATTGTATGAACAAGATAAGGAAGTGACAGTGAAATGAATTTCTATAGGGTAATAAGCAAAATGCAGAAGGCAATAATACAAAGAGGTTTGTTCAAAATCACCACTGTGCCTTCCCACACCACCAAGAACACAGATGATTTATTTAGGTACAGGTTTGAAATTAGAGTTTCTCTCTGGCTAATCCAGGCCTATAGTGGTTTACTCATTCATGGAGCCTGAGGAGAGGAGGCTACTTACAAGGGGGTCTTACATAAGGTCAGAATGGTCTCTGATAGCTAGTTCCAGAGTGATTAGAACTCTGTTGACTAAGTATTGTATAAATTTAGACCTGGAAGGGACTTCAGAGGTCATGTAGTTCAATCTCCTCATCTTACAGCTAAGTAAACTGAGGCCCAGAGAGGTTGAGTGACTTTCCAAGGTTACATAGGTGATAAATAGCAAAGTAGAAGAGCTGGGTTTTGAACTTAAGTTTTATGACTCCAGATCCAGACTCTTCTTCCCACCATGCCATGATACCTTGTTTTTAGATACAATGTTTGACTCTACCCACCGGGCTTCTTTTTTTAAAAAAATTAATTTTATTTATTTTTAGTATTCTACAATCACTACCATGTAACTTACATTTTTTTTCCCCTAACTTCCCCCTCCCTCCCTGAGATGATATATAAATTTTATATAGGATCTACACATATATTGCTATTAAATACATTTTCACTATAGTTATGCTGTGTAGAAGAATTATAATGAATGGGAGAAATCATATAACAAACCAAAACGTAATACACAAAAAAAAGTGATCTGCTATATTCTGAGATTGGATTCCATAGTTCTTTCTCTGGACATGGAAGGCATTTTGCCTTAGAAGATGATTGGGAACTTTTTTTAAGTCCT
>CM053770.1:143877137-143932651 GCA_028658325.1 Potorous gilbertii
TCAGCATCAGCTCATATAGGCCCTGCCAGGTCTCTCTGAAATCTTCCTGTTCATCATTTCTTATAGCACAATAGTATTCCATTACATCCATATACCATAATTTATTCAGCCATTCCCCAATTGATGGACATCCCCTTGATTTCCAGTTTTTGGCCATCACAAAGAGTGCTGCTATAAATATTTTTGTACATGTGGGACCCTTTCCCATTTTTATGATCTCTTGGGGATACAGTCCTAGAAGTGTTATTGCTGGGTCGAAGGGTATGCACATTTTTGTAGCCCTTTGGGCATAGTTCCAAATTGCTCTCCAGAATGGTTGGATCAGCTCACAGCTCTACCAACAATGTATTAGTGTTCCAACTCTCCCACATCATCTGCAAACATTTATCATCTTCCTGTTCTGTCATGTTTGCCAATTTGACAGGTATGACATGGTATCTCAGAGTTGTTTTAATTTGCCTCTCTCTAATCAAAAGTGATTTAGAGCATTTTTTCATATGATTGTAGATATCTTTAATTTCTTCCTCTGAAAATTGCCTATTCAGGTCCTTTGACCATTTATCAATTGGGGAATGACTTGTATTTTTGTACATTTGACTCAGTTCTCTATATATTCTAGTTTTTTGTCATTTTAAAACACTATAATAAATTTAATTTTGATGATAATGATGATTAGAAGCAAATCACTAAATAATAAAAAGTTATAAACTAAGACAACTTTAAGATTTTTTTCTCACACTGGGAAATTGTTAGTCAAGAAAAAAATATGGAAATAATTAATGTTGGAGGAGCTTTGGGAGCCCAGACATATTAATATACTGTTGGTAGAGCTGTGAATTTGTCTATTCTGTTAAATAATTTAGAATTATGCAAAAATGCGACAAAATGTCTATATTTTTTGATGCAGAGAACCCACTGCTAGTTACATACCCCAAGGACCTAATAGACATAGTGTTCTGTATTTGTCAAACTCTTCATAATCTCACTTTTTTGTAATAGCAAAGAATTGGAATCAGTAAGTATCCATTAATTAGGGAATTACTAAACAAATTGTGGTTTGAAAGGAATGGAGTATTGTTGTTCAGTTGTGTTCGATCCTTCATGACCCCATGGACCATAGTAAGCCAGGCCCTTCTGTCCTGCGGTATTTCTCAAAGTCTGTCCAAGTTCATGTTCGTTGTTTCCATGGTCCTATCTATCCATCTCATCCTCTGCCATCCCCTTTTCCTTTTGCCTTCAACCTTTCCCAACATCAGGGTCTTTTCCAATGAGTCCTATCTTCTCATTTTGTGGCTAAAGTATTTAAGCTTCAGCTTCAGTATTGGACCTTCCAACGTGTAGCCTTAATTTATTTCTTTAAGTATTGATTAAGTAGACATCCTTGTTGTCCAGTCTCTCCAGCACCTTAATTCAAAAACATTGATTCTGTAGTGCTGAGCTTTCCTTATATAGTCCAACTCTCACAACCATCCATTGCTATTGGAAAAACCAAAGCTTTGACTACATGGACCTTTGTCAGCAAGGTGATGTCTCTGATTGTTCCAGATTTGTCATATGGAATATTATTGCACAATAAAAGACTTGTGGATATAAGGACTGAGAAAAACAGAGGAAAGCATAATCACTGAAAGAACATACAGAATGGCTATAGTAACATGAAGGGAAAGAACACAAAATATCTATTGTCTTATCACTAAGTTTGACCTCAAGGAAGCGATGAGAAGTTTCATCTCTTCCTTTTTATTAGAGAGTAAGGGGACAATGAATATGGAATGTTTCTCATGTTGTACTGGTTTGTTATGATTATTTTTTTTGTACAAGGAAAGGCTAACTATGGATTGGTGTACGAGTTTCTGTGTGTGTGATTGGAGGGGTTTGAATGAAAATTGTGGCCACATGAAATACAAAAGTAATAATACATTTTAAAAATCTATCATTATTTCATTCTCATCTTTTTTATTGGACTTCAAATACAAACAATCTGAGGACAATTAATGGTCCAAGTATTGTTCTACTATAGTTAATTCTTTGAGTTCTATTGCACAGATGAATAAAAGACTGCTTTTTTCTTTACAATTGAATAAGAATGCTGAGATGAAAGCTTATCTTTTTTTAGACTCACTGAAAACATCTTCAGCACAACTCCAGTAGCAGACAATATGAAAGGGATGACATGTACTTCATCCAGTCTCCACATACTTTTAATTTCTTCCATTAGATCTCTATATTTTGAAAGCTTTTTATTCCAAATAGTTTAGAGTTTATGAGTAAGGTGGTATTTAATTAAAAAAAACATTGTTCTTACTGTTAATGGATAAAAACATTTTATGTCTTTGTGGTTATGGGCAACAGTTCTGTCTGTGCTCCTGTTTCACTTCCAGTAAAGTATATTTGGCAATAAAATTAAAACTATGTATAAATTGGATGAAGTGTGTGTCATTTCTCTTGTCCTGTCTGCTACCAGAGTTGTCCTGAGGATGTTTTCATTGAGTCTAAAGAAAGTAAGTTTATATCTCAACATTCTTATTCAAGGATACTGAGGATTTGTCATTTAGAGTGTAGATATTTGTCTGTTAGTTTATAAAAAAGACTGAGCTTGTGGTGCGTAATTCTGTGGTTCTTCAGTTGTTTCCCTCATGTCCGACTCTTTGTGACCCCATTTGGGGTTTTCTTGACAAAGACACTGGAGTGCTTTGCCGTTTCCTTCTAGACACCTGTTATATCTTTCTAGATATATTATTGTGGTTATCAAGACTTTATTATCATATCATCATCACTATTATTAAAATTAGCTCAATATAGGAATCCAATAAGAAAGCTTTAGGACAAAAGCAGAAATTCAACTTTCTTCTATAAATTTTCATGTTCAAATTGTTTAGATACTTTAAATTCTAAATTTAAAGCAAGCCCAACTGTATTTCAGTCTTAAGTTCTTTAAAATATCCACTTTTTTAAATATAAGAACTCTTGGAAAATTTTGCACAAATCCAAAAGGGCATATTAGTCTAACAAATAGTTATTAATTGTCTATTATTTCATTCAAGCAAGAAAGCATTTTAAGGATCTGAAGCCTGAGAATGAAGAAAAAACAGGCCAGAAACAAAGCACCAGTAATCAGGTAGCTATTTAATTAATTGGTTTCATTATGAGGAACAGATTTGCAAACTGGAACTTCTCTTGATCAGAATTCCACCTTGTGGAAGAAGACAGAGATTATATACAGAAATTACAATTGGAAGGGATGGGGGAAGGCAGATTATAAACAATTGTTTACTAGGGCTTGAGTGGTTTTCCAGAACAAGCCCACAAATTCACAAAACAATTTTGGAGTCAAGTCTTTGGGGGTTGTAACTTATCCCCCTACCCCCCAAAGCAAGGAACCAAAGTTCTGTGATGAGAACAGGTTTTACAGTCATGGATTCCCTTCACTTAAGGTACACAGGCACAAGAATGCCAGTAATTGAGAGAGTTCTGTCAAGGGTTTGATTGATCATTTCAAGCTGCATTGTTAATTCTGACATTCTCAATTAGGGAGGCAGTTCTTGAGAAATCTAAATTATTAGCATATCATTATACATATCATATAGATTAATATAAAAATCACAGACCTACTATGTACCAGGCACTGTACAAGGTGCTGGTGATACAAAGACAAAATTGAAATAGATTCTGACCTCAAGAAACTTTTATTGTTAGAGGGGAGACAACATGGTCATATATTTGTAAGGTACTCACTAGGTTTTTGGAATAAAAAGGCAGATATGACACTTCTCTAGGGATAAGGAGTAGATAATGACTACATATGGACAAAGAATTATAATGCAAGAGAGAGCATGGCTAATGCAAAATCAAAGTCTAAGTAAGCAAAGTGCCCTGAGAAATTTGAGGAAGGGATCCTTGATAGTTACAAGGTAGAGGTGGGGTAAGGGAAGGTTCATGGAAGATATGGTATATCATTTGTATCTTGAAGGAAAAACAGGATGTCATTGAGGAATGAGTGAGTCAGTGTGTGTGTGTATGTGTGTTAGTCAATTACCCCTGGGGCCATTAGGATCAAAGACAACAGACAAGAAAGACCTGAAAGTACTCTAGTTCGTCTGGAATAGAGATTTCCTGAAAAAGTTGTGGATGAATTAAGGTGGGAAAAGGAAAGAACCTTTAATAGCAGCAGGTAGATTGCAATTACTGATAGCAAATCTACACAGGCATTTTGTTTGCATATTTTAGATTTAAATATAAACTGTATTATGTCATATTTGTCAGAAATCTATCTTGTAATTGAGTTAGGACATGAATAGTTATCTTGCCTAACACAAGCTTTATTTTAAACAAGTTATTTATTTCTTCAGGTCATGTGCCATCAATTCTATACTGTTGTGGTTCTCCCTACTCTAGGCATGTGTGTGTGTGTTTGTCCTTCTATGCCGAAGAAGACTATGCCATCAGAGAAATAATGACATGACTTGCACTTGACTTTCTTTTGAGTGAGGGAGGACTGTGCAGGTCACCAGCCTCACTTGTCCTCCAGAGCCATCTGAATCCAGTGACCAGATATTCATCAGGATGATTGGAGATGACCCAGAATGAGGCAGTTGGAGTTAAGTGACTTGCCCAAGGTCATACAGCTAGTGAATGGCAAGTGTCTGAGGTGAGATTTGAACTCAGGTCCTCCTGCACTACACCACCTAGCTGCCCCACTAGGCATAATCTTAGGAGGTAAGGACTCTAGAGATAAATGCCTCCTGATTTCAGAGAGAGAACTCCCCATATTGTACTCTTTTATTTATCAGGGGAGTTTTGCCCTAACCTTGAGACTGGCAGAGGAGACTAAATCATGAGCTGGTTCCTTCCATCCTTGTACTTGTGCGAAGGTGAGGGAGGATTTGAGAGCCTGGTAGAAGACTCTGAGGGGAAGCTGCAGGGGGATGCTGTCTGTTTTCAATGACCTGGGGACATCAGCAGTAGTTAAGAGGCATGCCTCTGACAGGATCTGATGCTTCTGAAATTCATTGCTGAAATCCACTCCAGCTTTAGAGAGCACCTGGTGAGTTTTCATTTTTTCCCCTTCTTCCTTTCCCTCCTTCTGTCCCAAGATTATGTTTCTTTGTTTCTTTCTGTAGTTAAATATTTACCTTGTCTCTTTGTGATAAAGCTGTCAACCATCTGCATTGCTAAACTACATCTTAGAATACAGTTGGAGGGATAATTGGGGCTTCTGAGAGAGAAAAGAGAAAGATTTAAAATTGATATTTTGTTATAGCAAGTCTCTCTGGACAAGGCCTTGAACTTTTGTTCTTCAGTCATATCTGACTCTTCAAAACCCCATGGACAGAGCACACCAGGCCCTTCTATCCTCCACTATCTCTCAAAGCCTGTTCAAGTTCATGTTCCTTACTTCCATTATACCATCTATACATCTCATCCTCTGCCGTCCCTTTTTCTTTTAGCTTTCAATCTTTCCCAACATCAAGGCCTTGAGCTAGATAAGACAATTATCAAATTTTTTTT
Source organism: Potorous gilbertii (assembly GCA_028658325.1). Lineage (NCBI taxonomy): Eukaryota > Metazoa > Chordata > Mammalia > Diprotodontia > Potoroidae > Potorous > Potorous gilbertii. The sequence goes on from CM053770.1 coordinate 143,882,646, forward strand.
TTTTTTACAATTTCCCAAGTCAGAGAGAATACCTGGGCTGCTATTTTTTGCGGGGTAGAAGGGGCAGGGATGCAAAGGAGTCAGAAGCAATGGCTGTGGCTAGCTCACCACTCAAACTGGTACTGAGGTGGTTATAAACGTTCTTTCTTAGGTCTGGTTTTAAAGAAAAGTCACTACCCAGAAGAATATAATCTTGACTTAACCACGAATTGCTGTTTTGCATAAGCAGAGACGTTGGACTCTGCCTGACACTGCAATCAATAAATTTGTTCCACGGTTTTTCTGTCCCAAATCTAAGTGTCCTCCCTCTAAAAGTACAACTACCTTCTGCAGAGTTTAACCTACCCCAGAAGGGGGGGAGTACAACTCCACTGATGTAATTAGGTCTGCTTCCTTTCACTTTTTAAAAAATTAATCCCACAGGAGGGAAGGTTGCTGTCATTCACCTGTCTCTTGGAGTTAACTCAGAGGGCAGCGTCCACACTGACTGTTTGAGGCCGATGTTGACATCACGTGGGAGTCATGCCACCGCCTGCTAGCTCTTTCCTATAGCTCTGGGAACTCGGCTTTTAAAAATTAATATAGTAACTAAAAATATATTTAGTGAAACCTCCTGAATGTCAGGGAGACCTATACCGTCTTTCTGTAACTTCAGTTAAGGCGTTGGTTCGTGAATGAAGAGGGTCAGAAAAGGTGGTTTACTTTTGGAGATTTTATAGACGATTTTTAAGAGGCGAAGAGTGGAGAGTAGCCCACCCCGCTCATGGGAACCAACTCCAGCGCCCCTCCTTAGGAGCTGAGTTTGTGCCTGAGTGATCCCGTTAGCTGCGACCTTGGTCAGGAAGAACCTCAAGTGACCAAGCATCTCAGGGGGCACCCAAGACCCCAAAAATGTTTCTGTCTGTAGCTATCGTACACACTCAAGGGCATTCTTTTAGGAAAACACTGTGAAATAAATGGCTCTTGTCCCAAATCTGTTTCCTTATGTAGCTAGTAAGATTATGTGTCTACATGCACTTAGTGATTCCATTTTTAAAAGTCACCTTACAAATGAGTACTTTATGTGTCTTTGATATTGAAAATACAACTCTTGACCATTTTCCGATGAGTGACTTTCAGAGGCTGTCAGTTTAGCAAAGGAACGCTATTCTAAATTTTAAAATATCATACCCAGAAGAACGTTTAACCCGAGTTTGTACCTCAAGTAGGGTCGCTGGAAAGGAGGCGATCAGGATTCGGGGCAAGATTGGGGGTGGAGGATGAAGGGGGGGGGTCTTACATCGGATGCTTTCGCCCGATGTCTCTCGTTCCATTTCCTGCCTCTGAAGCAACAGTGTCTGTCTGGGCAAGAGAGCACTTGGTGCAATTTAGAAACTCGATAGGAGGCAGCAGCTGATCTCAGACCACCCTAAAAATACTTCGCGGCAGGGCTCTGCGTGCTTCATTCGCGAGGGCGAACTCTACCACCCGAGTTAATCCTCCTACAGTCAGAGGGCAACACCGGCTCTTAAAATTCTTTTAAGACTAAAGGTAAGCGACACACTTTGATCTAACTTTTCAGCAATCACTGGAGTCGAATCTTTTCCTCCCTCCCCAATCCCCCCAGCTCCTTCTGCCAACCCTGGAGACTTAGTCTACAGGACCCTGTGCGGAGCCTTGGGGGATGGGAAGAGTGGGAGAGAGTGAGTATGAGAGTGTGTGTGCGGGGGGAGAGGGCTAGGGGGATAGGGGGGGAGATGCGAAACTTAGAAGCTACTTTTCCTGAACCAATGGAAAATATCCCAAAGTCTCGGGGTGCTTCTCTTCCTTCCCCCTGACATCTGTAACTTCGTGGGATCATTTCTCCGCTTGTTTTCCAGAGTTTGAGGGTTTTAGGAATTCGGCTGGAAACAAGATCTTGAGAAATTTAGCAAACTAGTGTTCGTGGAGAAGGTAGCGCAGGTGTCCCCGTAGTGGTTTTAAGTAGTAGCAAGCACGTGGTCATGACATTTGCTTTTTACCTTAGGTATTTAAGGTGGCCAATTCTTGATTTTTTTATACATCTTTCTAAAAATTTAGAGTATCGAGGATGTTGGAGTCAGTCTCCACAGTTACTTAAAAGCAGAAGAGTAAACTTAGACCCGGCCACCACATGGCTAACTGGTGTTTATTTTGATCTGTGGTTGTCACAGTTAAATCCTCAGACATTTCTTCAATAATCTTTTCTTTAAAAACATTTTATTTGTGGTTGTTTTGTTCATAATTTCTAGAAAGTAAAGGACAATGAGGTAGCTTCTGCAACCTCTTGGTGAAGAAGCTCTAGCCATGCATCAGGATACATTTAAAACTTCATGGATTGCACACCTACAGAAAGTTAGAGAGTCTCTGAATAAACACAGTAGCTTGTACGAAGCCATAAATCTTTGCTGAATTAAACTGCATAGCCAATATACAAATTTACTTTGTACATAAAATTTTTTAAAATATTACTTATAATATGTGTTCTGGGTTGTGGGAATGCTTTAAAACAGTCTAGAAAATAGAGATTCAATCCGAAGATTTGTGTGAAGTACTACAGGAGGATACGCAGTTATACCAGTAGTAATAACAGTCTTACATTTGGAATTTAACAAACCAGATCACAATTACACTTCCCTTTGTTCCTTACAACCCCCACAGGATTTTTGTATCTCCAATGGAGGAGATTGTTGGAAAAATAAATGTCATGATTATTAAACAATACTTATTTACAATTTTGGAACAACAATACTTTATAGTTCAGATTGCCATGTTCCCATTTTGCAGATGAGGAAATGAAGAAGTCAAAGAACCAAATGACCTGGTAATTCTGGATGATATTTTGATAGCAATAATTGATTTCAAGTCCCTTGACTTTCCATTTAAAAAAAATAGGAATATTTCTAGTAGTAATTCTGCTATAAAATTAATAACCTTTAATGAATTTCAGTGTTCTATGCCCTTCATTTAAAGTTAGGGGGTACTGTTGAAAATGATCTCAATGCATACCTCAACATTTTATTCAGAATGTTCCAGAAAGTTTAGTGGCATTAATGCTTAAAATGACACTAACTCTTCTGGGACACGTTGTACACAGCTGATTTTAAAATATTTAAAATATTAATCAAAAACATCAATGTCCCCAATATTCAAAAGGCATTTGGCATTTTAAAAAATAAATTTGATTGAAATAATTTATATTACCAGGATTTATTCATAGGCATCTCTTTCAAATACATTTTGGGAACCTGCAAATGAAAAATAAATACTACCTGATCTGCTGAAAAAACTATCATCATCATTATATTCTTCTTCTTCTTCATTATCTGACTTTTTTATCCTGTGTTTTTGAAATTTAGTAAATCTAACTCTTTTCCATTGAAGACCACCAAATACCTGCAGAGTTATGAAATTAACTTGCATTCAATATTTGACATTCACCAGGAAAACTGGATTATGCTCTTCTACTACCATGGAAAAAATTTCATCTAGGATCACTTGGTCAGTGACACTCCTTAATGTCACTTTGCAAAGGAGCATGTGTGGTTGAAAAATTGTCAAGGGTTTTACTCAGGAACCGAAATTTTACTTCCTGAATAGCAACCACGAATGCACTTAATAACAATTTCTTTGTCTTAAGCAGCATATTGGTCTAGCCCAGGGAATCACTATTATCACATAAAAGCTTTAATGAATACCTATGTGTTCAGAGCAGATAGCATTGTAAATAGAATCCCCTATTAGAGTTCTTCAGAAAGTTTCCCCATTATTTTATACATACCTGTCTGAAGGAATGGTGAATTATTTCCTACAATCTACCTACCCATTTTTGTAGTCAGAGATGACTAGTCAGGATGTAATTCTCTGAGGCATTTTTTATTATGATAATCATTGTCATCAATTAATATTGAATGTGAACACAGAATGATACTCTCTGAAGATCTTGCTAAAGATCTTACTAAATACACTAACAGTATTATTAACGTATATCTCTCACTCTCATTGCCCAGCATGGACACAATCATATATATCAACGATGGTGTACTAGAAAGGAAGAATTAAGGGACCTAGATTCTATATCAGCAGACCAGTTGTGTTATCTTGGGCAGGTTCCTTCTTTTGAGTCCTTGGTAGGTGAAATAGTTTAGATTAAGTGATCTCTGGTAGATGAAATAGCTTAGATTAAGTGATCTCTGGTAGATGAAATAGCTCAGATTAAGTAATCTCTGGAGCTGTAACATCATCTGATACTACTCATGGAACTATCATGAGGATTGTTTTCAATGGAGAAAACAGCAAAGAGCTTCTTGGTGATCTTCCCAGTATTTTGATTTTTGATCAGTCTTTGACATGAGTTTTATTGTTAGTTTGAAGTCTCTCCAAATGAAGGAAGATGTAGGAAGCTCCCCAGTTTGGAGAACAGGGCATTGGGGGAAGTATTTTAATACTTGTAATCAATGTAAATGAGAGCTAACCATCATCTGACTATATGAAAAAATAATATACAAAGAATGTTGGAAATGTTCTCCTGTCTTAAACTGAGGATATCTAATGGTTCTTTAGGTTGTATTAATGTAGATGGGTTATTGAAAGAAACAATTGAGTGAAAAGGGAAGAAGAGACTTTGGGAAGTGGGAGGGGATGTTTAAATGAGAGATCTGGGTTGAAGGAACAAATAGAGAGTGAAGGGCAGTATATTAGATGAAAAGACTGAAATTTAAAGGAGGGAATGATGTAAAGACCTTTATGTTACTAATGTGAAGTGCATGCTTGAGTGTGCTTCTGATATTTTAGATAACAAATCGGGTGATTTAAGCTGAACATAATATTTATATAAGTGTTGCCTTGTCTTTGAATCTCAGACCTCTGAATGTTAACCTTAGTTGTGTCCTTGTTAAGTTTTAATTCTTAGCAAGTCATTGTATTTCTTGCTTATTTTCTTAACTCATCCCTAAAATCCAATCCTATCTTACTCCAGGAGAATATTTTTGAATTAAGATACTATGTATGAAGTACCCAGAAATCATTAGGAGAAATGTGTCAGGTAAATTCATGGTATTTTTCTTATAGCAATAATACTGATCAAAGCTCAAGTTTTAAAATCCAGCTAAAGAATAACAATATCTGTTTCATCTAATTATTGGAATGCTATACAACTGATATTGCTGTTCCTTATATTTGAATCATTTACACTTTGTTGTGAGTATCCTCGAATTCTCTCAATGTCTTTTCTACTAAATTAAAATAACAATCTAAGAAAAATATCACAGTCAAAGAAAAGCGTACTTTTTTCTATTTTAGCCCATTTTACCAGAAATATATTTACCAGATGAATAAATTAAGAATGAGGAAAGGAATAATTCCAATTTTAAATTTGTGCTTCAAGCCATTTTTAATTCTCTTTTTTTCTAGATTAAAGCAATAATGTTTTGTAACCATTTATCAAATATGTTACCTCATCTTGATTTCTTACATTTGAGAAATGTCTTTTTAAAAAGTAGAAACATCTAGAATTAGAGATGATAGTGATATTATATTAGTATCAGTATGTGTGTGTGACTCATTTACTAAATACAAAAAGAGAAGCAGTTAATAACTTGCCCTTAATGACTCAACAGTTGATTCACTATACACAATCTCCTCTGCTCTGCTCTCTAAATGATGAAGAAAAGAGACCAGTTCTCGTTCCAGTTTGTCATTTAAAAAAAATTGAACTCTTAAGTTAGTGAAGTTGTGTATACAGAATAGAGAAACATATTTCATAAATTTCGAACGTAATGTACCTCTGGTGACTTCAGAAAGAGTTACTCAGATAACTTCCTTATAGAAAGTTAAAAAAAAGTTTGGCATACCAAATTTAAATCGAAAAAAATTTTAAGACCACTAGATGAAGAATATACAGATACATACATAAACATACATATATTCCTTCCATGTAGTAGAAACTCAAAATTGTCTCATCTAAAAAACAAGCAAACAAGAACATAGATCTAGAACTGCAAAGGACATTAAAGGCCATTTGATCCAAGCACTTCATTTTTACAAATGATGAAACTGAGGCCCAAGAAGGTTAAGGGAGTAGTCACAAGATCACACATATGATAGCTATAATGATAATAGCTCACATTTATGTAGTGTCTTCTTTGTGTCAGATGCTATGTGACGTGCTTTACAGTTTTTATCTCTGATGCAGCAGTCCTGGGATGTTGGTGCTGTTATTATTTTTCATGTCCAGGGATACAGAGTTAGTAAGGGCCCAAGGTAGAATTTGAACTCAGGGCCTCCTTACTCTTGGCCCAGTGCTCTGTGCACTAGCTTTCTCTTGTAAGTAATTTCAGGGGAAAGGGATAATGAATGCGAACTATCTTTTCTTCCTTTCTCTCTAAAACCAGCGACATTTCCTCTATCCCCATATTTTTGAAATAATCTTCTCTACTACAGTCTATACTATTTATCATTTTGTTGTTTGACGGGTTGTGGAATTTGGGGGCTGTTTGCTCTGTCCTTGTTCCTTCATAGCCTTTTCCAGCTCATTTTTTCCACATATAGTGAGCCACTGGACATGGTAGATGTTCCTTTGGAATTGCATGCTTTTATTGTAAAAGAATCATGAATATGTTTGTATTTATAACTAATTAGAAGTATAATGAATTATAACATAATTTACATTTTCATTGGAAGGTCCTCTGAGTTGGTAAAGAAGGCGTGATTCTTATAAAACTGCTGGTAGCATTGCTATACTAATGCACCTTTCTAGCAACTGCTTTATGTGAGACTACCCTCATAGTGCTCAAAATCCTCTCCCTCATGGCAGGTGCAGGGTGCTTACCTATAACAGCTGTGAATTTTGAATTTGATTTCTTAAAAAATGTACTTAAGAAAGCATGATTCTGAGGTAATCTGACTGATTTTTTCAATGTCATAGAAATATGATTCATAGGTTTTTTTTTATTAGTTGGAAGGAATCTTGGAGATCATCTTGGCCAATATTCTCCTTTTACTAATGAAGAAACTGAGGCCTATGTGAATGCATTTGGTGACAGAGGCAGGATTTGAGTCAAGTTCCTCTGCATCACACTGCTTCTTTTAAATTAATTTATAAATTAAAATTTTTTCAATATTATTTTTACTCTCACCTTTAAAAGAAAAGAAAAACAAAACCATTAAAAACAAAGAATAATAAAACCCTTGTAAAAATTATACATAGACAAGGAAAAACAATCCTACGTTGTCCTGTAAAAAAACCCAAAACCAAAACAAAATCTCTCAATTTCTACTCAAAGCCCATTATCTCTCTGTGAAGAGGTGGATAGCATGTTTCCTCATGGGTGCTCTGAAATCATGGTTAGTTACGGTGTTATTAGAGTTTCTAAATCTTTCAAATGCATTTGTTTTTCAATTTTGCTGTTATTGTATAAATTGTTCTCTGTGTTTTGCTTATTTCATTCTGCATCAGTTCATACAAGTCTTTTCAGATTTCTTAGAAACCATCCCCTTCATTATTTCATATAGTCCAATAGAATAGTATTACAATTCAAATCTCAAATTTGTTTAGCAATTCTTCAATCATTGGGCACCCCTATAGGCTCTACTTTATTTTACCATCATAAGAGAAGCTACTATAAATGTTTTTTGCAAATAGAGGTCCTCTTTCTTTTTCTTTGTTCTCTGTAGTAGGAGTGGATATACAAGGTTTAGTAACTTTGGGGCATAGCCCCAAACTGCTTTGTGAAATGGCTGGAACAATTTTATAGTTCCAACAACAAATTAATGTACTTGTTTTTGCATAGCTTTTCAACATTTATCATTTTTCTTTTTGGGGAGTTAATTTTCTAGATGTGAAATGGAACTTGATAGATGTTTCAATTTGTATTTCTCTAACTATCAGTGAGTTGAAGCATTTAAAAAAAAATTTGACTGTTGATAGCTTTGATTTCTTCCTTACAAAAGTTCTTATTCATATCTCTTGACCATTTTTCAATTGAGAAATTGAAATCTTTAAATCTTTATTTAAATTGAAAGCTTTAAATCATTTTCATCTATAGCTTGGAAATGGAGATCTTTATCAGAAAATCTTTCCATAAAGATTTTTTCCCCAGTTACTTGCTTCCCTTCTAATTTTAGCCATATTGTTTTAGTTTTTCAGGAACTTTCTAACTTTATAAAAAAAATGTACATTTTCTTTTCCTTTGATTATCAACTTTATTCCCCTTCAAAGATCTGTATGGTGTTTTCTTCCTTGTTAATCTATTTTCCTTTTGATGTCACTTTTTATATGTAGATCCTGCATCCATTTGGGGCTTATCATAAATATGTGGTGTAAAATGTTGGTCTTCCAGACTACTTTCAAGGTTTCCTAGCAGTTTTTGTTAAATAATGAATTTTATCCTTGCTACTGAAGTCTTTGGATTTATCAAAGACAATGTATTTGTTTATTTCTCTGTACTTTGTACCTAATTGACTTCTTTGCTTGTTAATCAGTACTAAGTCACTTTGGTAAGTATTGCTTTGTAGTGAACTGCTAAGTTCTCTTCATCGTCATTTCCCTTCACGTGTTGCACTCGATTTTTTTTAGCTCCATAATCATTTTGTAGTTTGGTATAGCATCAGATAAGTAGAATTTAGATAATATTTAGTTAGTATTTCATAGCAATTAGTATTTTTTGGTTCTTAGATATGTTGTTATTTTTGTAAAGGATATTATGTAGTTGAATTCAATAGTTTCTGTGTGGTTTTAGTAAGGTAGATTGACAAGTATTTGATATGTTTTGTAATTATTTTTAATGGAATTTCTCTATGTCTTCCTGATGGGATTGTTGACAATATACAGAAACACTGATGATTTGTATAGGTTTGTTTTATGCACGGGGCTAGCCCCTGGCCTTCGCCTGGCTACTACGCCAGGCAGTATTCCTTCACAATCCCTTCACAATACTTACCCTACCCCGGGTCTTCGGACATCCCTGGAACACTAGAAAATGACCACACAGAACACTCGAGGTGGCCAGTGCACTTTATTAATGGCGTCTCTTCCCCAAACTCTTCCCAACATCCCCTCATATACCCAGCCAGAGTTCCTCCAATGTTCCTCCCCGAGGGCGGAGCCAGCTCCCGTATAGGCGGTGCCAGTACCCAAAGGCGGGTTAACACCGGGACATCTTCCAGGCTCCTCAGGGGGACATGGTCCAGAGCTTGGCTCCCAACATCGTCTTCAGGGGGCCACGGTCCAGAGCTTGGCCCCTAACATCTCCCCCTTTTTGTTTATACAGGGGTGGTATCATGAGTGGCGGGACATTGTGGGGAAGAGTGGAGAGTACGCAAATCAGCTTTGGCCTTTAATATGGCCTTTCTAATCATAGCACAAAAGCATTTAGCACAGCATGGGAGAAAAAGACAAAGAAAAATAAAAAACACAGTGGGAACCACAAGTGACAAAAGCCATTGAAAGTCCACGAGATGTTGCAACCAGTCCACAAGGTCTTTAGCTTCACGTGCACACAGTTGTTCGAACTCTGCCGAGGTGTTATGGAGTTCCTTAATAAACAGAGACAGTTGGTGTATGTCCCCAGTGGCACTGTTGGCCAGGAGCACCCCTTGCAGGGCCTCCTGGACTCTTGTCCAGTTTCCAGGGAATGAAGAGTTGGACATGTTAAAAGGAAGAGGAGTGACACAAAGGGGCAAGTATTTATAATGGCATTGCAATTGCATATAAAGCTGAGTTAATTGAAGGCTATCCCCTATCCAAAAAACAGTGGTAGCAAGGGCCTCTATGGTATGTTGGAAGTGTGTGTTGATCTGATTTTGAACAGACCACGCACCAAGTTCCTCCTGCATGAACGTTTGAAGGGTGGATGGGAGGAGTGCGGTCTCCTGCCGCAATTCTTGTATTTGGAACTCCTCGTAAATCTCAATTGCAAGATTCAGGAGGCCAAGCACAACACTGGCATCAGCCCGGCGGAAGCATTTGAACAGTATAGGTGGAGGTTTATGCATGATCTTTTGCCAAACCTCATCTGTTGGACCCAAAGCAAAGGATTCTGCTCGTACAGGGATAAGGGAATATGGAGTTCCTCTCACTAAAAACACTAGGCGACCAGAGTACCTGTATGAGAGTGTATCAGTAAGTGTTGCATTAAGGCAGGTGATGTTGTAGCAAGGCAAATTAGCTTGCGGGGATAAAGGCATAATGGTGGTGTTTTCTGGGAGGCATAAGAGAAAGGCCACATTGGGCGGTGTATGAACCTCAGCAGTGAATTGATAGCAAAGAGTGTCCTTCCCTGAGTTTCTGTGGTGACATATGGAGTTAGTACGTCCAAACACCACATACCAGGTGGTCCAGGTGAAATCTCTACAGTGGGTCATAGAAGAAGTAGAGTTAAAAACATGGCCAGATTTCTATGGAAACATTTGTTTTTGCAAACTCAAGGCCAATTTTCCAAATTTCAGGGTGAAGTGTTCCATATGGTGCTGCCACAGGTGCTGGTGCAGGAAGTTGGCGGTATTTTTTGTATTTCGCCACATGGTCCCAAAAGTGAAGAGTCACATTCTGGAGGCGTGGCGCACATGCAAATACCCCAGTGGGGCAAGCTTTGAAGGGGTCCCATACATCCGCATCTTCTTTGACGCAGGGTACGGGTGCATGGGTATGATCAAAGTAGGTGGAATACTGGTGATATCCGGGGAGTGATGTGGGTTAGAAGTAACATTGTAGGTAAGGAGTTGAAGACAAGAAGTCGGAAGGTTGTAAGGTGCGAGATTGGAAGCAGTGGTGGTGAAACAGATCGGGGGTGTGTGTGAAATAAAAGACATTGGACAACGAAACTCGTGAGAGGCCTCACTGCCAGGGTTGACCATTGGAGCACCTCTTTGGATATAATCTGAGGGGCTGTCTCCAACGAGCTTAGACACATTCCCTCGAACAAACAGCCTTACCGTCCTGCTTCCCCATCCGAGCACTCTCACCGCAGGCGGATCTTTCATAAGGGCCCACTACATGTGTCCCTTCTCATCTGCTTGGCGCCGTTCTGGTTTGGTGATGTTATACCATCTGGAATGTGACGCTCCTGTAAGATTAGGTGCTAGACTCAAAGCAAGAAAGCTAAGCATAAGCGTGAGGGTTCCCTTCCGTCGTGCCCGGGTCAGGGCAGTGGCCTTGTGTGACCGTCCCTGGCGACGGCGTCGCTTCTTCGAGATCTCTGGTATCAGTGGTTGTCTCGTTTGGCTCCAGCTGTTGTATCCATAGAGTGGGGAGCCACCGCTAGTCAACTTCTGACCCTCCATCTGGAAGAATATAAATGTGTCCCTCTGCCCCCTGATGACAATAACTCCAGGTCCTTCCCAGTTCCCAGAGGGAGACTTCCACATGACCTGGGTTCCTGTTAAGCAGGAGTTGGGTCATGAGGGAGGGACAGCAAGTGTCTCCTTACTTGGCACCTGCACGAAGTATCGCATAGCAGGGCTAAGAAAATCATCTCTAAACATCAAATAATTATAAGTAAAAACTGCTTGTGACAATTGTGCTCTGGATAGCCGGCCACCCGCTCCCCCTTTTCGTTTAATAAGGAGGGCCTTGAGGGAGTGGTTAGCACGTTCAATTATGGCTTGGCCCTGAGAATTATAAGGAATGCCTGTAATATGAGTGATAGCAAATTCAACACAAAAGTGTGCAAAGGCACGGGAGGCATAAGCTGAGCCATTATCAGTCTTTAGGAGTCGGGGAGTGCCTGCGAGGGCAAAACATTGGAGAAGATGAGTGGTGACATGGCAGGCAGCTTCGCCGGGCTGTAAAGGGGCGAAGAGATAGGATGAACAAGTATCTATAGTAACATGGATGAGGGAGGCACCAAAATGGGTAACATCCATCTGCCAAAGCTCATTAGGATAAGTGCTGTGAGGGTTAACAGCATGATCAAGAGGGTGAGGGTGAAATGGGACACAAGAGGAGCAGTGGCATACAATAGCACGAGCCTCCTCCTTCTTAAGACCAAAAAGGTGCCGTAAAGACCGGGCAGAAAGGTGAAATTTGTCATGGGCCAAGCGGGCTCAAGCTGTAATAGACATAAAAGAGCCCAATCAACATGATTGCCATGGAAGATAGGACCCACAAGAGAATTATGAGAGCAAACATGAAGGACATAAATAGGTTTCTCGCGAGAGGCCAAGTATTGCTGAACTGAAGCAAGGAGGTCGGCTATAGTGGACTGACTGACATTGATCTGAGACATAGGTAAGGTACGAAGGGCAGTTGCACAGTATAAGCTGTCTGTTATAAGATTAAAGGACAGCTGGGCAAAAGGACAGAATGGCAAAAAGCTCATTCTTCTGTGCAGAAGAGTAAGGGGTATTGTATACCTTAAGTAAACGACAGTGAGGTGCATAAACAGCAGCGCGGCAGTTCCGGGTGGCATCAGTGAACACGCTAGGGCCATCTACTGGATTGGGCACAACAACAAGTGGGGGTGGAGAAAGAGGTAAGACACTCCAGCCACGAAGAAATGGGGGCAGAGGAAGGGAAACAAAGGACCACATAGAGAGGAGGATTGCCCATTCCTCATAACGCTCTGCTTGAAGGTGGAGAAAGAATTCATCCATGGAAAGATTGAATTGGGGATAAAGTCTAAAAATCTGAAGGCACCGTTGAGCAATTTGGAGGAAAAAATGTGCCAATAAAATATACTTATCAGGGAGATTTCTTTTAGGTCTCTTAGGGTACAGCCATTCTAGAACTCTGTGTGATTGAAAGAGGCATGAAAAAGGAGGTACGTCCTGCAATACAGCAACTAGAATGTGAGCATCGGGATCATATTGCACTGTGTGACTGGTAAACAAACGCTGTATTTCAGATAGGGCCTCAGTTGCGGTGGGAGTCCATTGTCTAGGGGAATTAAGGTGACTGTCTCCCCGAAGGATCTCAAACAAAGGGTGCATAATGCGGTCTGGTATAGGCATAGTGGAGCGTAACCATTGAATAGAGCCAATAAGTTTCTGAAAATCATTAAGGGTCTTAATCTTGTGTACATCAATTTTTGGAGGGTGCCATGTAGCATGACCATTATCTATAGAGTGACCCAAATATGTATACGAGGGAGCACTCTGAACTTTGTGGGGGGGCCACTTGAAGACCATGAGCAGAGAGGCAGCTCAGTGTCTGTTCTAACAGACCTTGCAACTCAGAGGCTTGGGAGGTTGCTAAGAGAATGTCATCCATGTAATGGAGTAGGATAGCACTGGGGTGTGCTTCCCGAATAGGTTGTAGGACAGCAGCCACAAAAGCTTGACACATGGTAGGACTATTAGCCATACCTTGGGGGAGCAGTCTCCATTGAAACCTGTCCGCAGGACCCTGAAAATTCAATTGAGGGACCGAAAAGGCAAACTTTGGACGGTCTGCAGGGTGGAGGGGAATGGAATAAAAACAATCTTTAATATCCAAAACACAAATGTGATAATCCTTGGATGAAGGCAGGAGACGGGAGCCCCATTTGTAAGGGGCCTATAAGTCGCATAATTTGGTTTATGGCGCACAGATCAATTAATAAACGCCATGAACCAGTTTTTTTCTTCATGACACAGGGGAATTGTAGTTACTAGTTGTGGCCTCTAGGTGTCCTGCACCCAATTGTTCCTGAACTATATTCTTCAGAGCGGTGAGTTTTTCTGTACTCAGGGGCCACTGCTCTACCCACACTGGGTCAGGAGACAACTAGTCAATCTGTGGGCACCTCACCATTTGAGTGGCCCCTATAAGTTTTCCGGGGTCACAACATGGACCCCCATTTGTTGGAGAATGTCTCTACCCCATAGGGCTGTATTAAGCCCAGTGATCTTCAATGGCTTAAAATATCCAGTTTTGTCTTCAAATTTCCAAGTCAGATATCTAGCTGCCCTAATGGCAATTTGGCCTCCTCTCACTCTGGTCACTGCCAGTGGATGCTGCTCAAGGGGCTATGTGGGGGCCCACTGTCTGCTGTCTACGACTGAAAAATCTGCCCCAGGATCAAGCATTCCTAATATTGGACGGCCTTCGACCGTCATGGTCATCATAGGCCTGTCTCTCCCTACTACCTGACACCAATTGATCTCTGGCGCTTCCTCTGGTGGCTTCTCTACCCAAGGGAGAGATATGCCGCGACCAATGGCCATCCCAGGAGGGAAGTGAATAGGATAACAATGTGGATTAGTAATATACATGGTAGTGCCCTCTGGTGGCAACAGCTGAGTATGCACAATGCCAGGAAAATAACCAGAAGGCCCTACTACTAAGTGGGGAAAAGGGGCCAGATGGACCTGAAGAGACTGAGTGTCCCAAGGTTTTATCACAATGTCCTGATCTCCTTGTCTCTCCTCAAGGGCACATGTCAATATCTCAACTGGCTTAATTCCTGGCGATAACGCTCGCCAAGGCCTGTGGGCTGAGGCTGGGGCCCCATGGGACCCTCTGAGGTCACGTGGATCGGGAAAGTCTGTGGAGAGCAGAACTGGGGGCCCCCATGAGGAGGGCCCCTCTTTCCGTTCCCCTGGACCGCAGTAGCGGTCTTATTCATGGAGTGACAAGACCGTGCTATGTGTCCTGTCTTCCCACAAGAGTAACACGTAGGTGGTGTGGAGGCTTGAAACCCATTGGGGTTTCCCTGCGTGCTGGGGCCAGGGCCCCTGCACTCAGACCTGAAATGATCTGGCTTGCCGCAAGGGAAACAGGCCCTTCCCCTCTGGAGACCTTCCCTCTGGATACGAGAGGACACTCCTTTGGCTATAGCAGTAGCCATAGCTGCAATCTTTGGATCATCTTCAGGCACAGAAAGAAGGCACTCGACTATTTCATCAATAGTGGCGTTTGGTCCCAGGCCTGCTAAGGCCTTTTGATAAGGTCCTCTGAGCCCCTCTCTTATCAGCTGCGTCAGGACCACTGCCGTACCTGGGCCATAACCCAGTGGATGCTGAGCGCTCTGCTGGAACCTCCTAACAAAATCGGTGGGATTCTCATTTGGCCTCTGTTTCAATCCTGTAAGTTTGGCCCTAGCTTCTCCCTGCATCTCAAGCTTTCCTAAGGCTCGTATACCACACCCGTGACCCCAACAAAGACTAAGGGATGGTAAGTCAGCTGAGCTTGGAGGGACTTCCATTGTCCGGAGCCAATAAGCATTTGGAAAGCGTTGTCAGCATTATTGATATCTTTCTCCTCAATATATACATCAGCCTCTCTCCTGACTAAGGCCTCCCAGGTGACATACTGGCCAGGGGAGAGCACAGTTTGACACACATCCTTCCAATCAATAGGGATCCAAGGCCAGGTGGCCGTGGTGCCCTTGAAAAGTTGGACAGTATAAGGCGCCGAAGGCCAAATTTTACTACAGTGTCCTTCATTTCTTTGAGCAATTTAAAGGGCACTGGCTTGTGGACCCTCTGTCCTCCTTGGTCATCTCTTACAGGGAAAGCTTGCATCGCATCTCCCCAATCCTCTACAGGTTCCCCTTGTCTGATAGCCTCCTGAAGGCTCTTAGCCACTAGGCCAGGGCCAGAACAGCAATGGCCTTTTCCAAAGATAAAGGAAGGCTTCTCCCCTAATCTCATAGTAGCCAGCTTGGTATCTAATGAGCTGACGTCTTCACTTCCAGGGCAAACAGTTTGCTGCGCCACAGATCTGGGCTGGAACTTCCTGGCTGCTGAGTGCGTAACTGCGCCACAGATCCTGGACAAATTTTTTGCTGCACCACAAATCCAGGCCCCAGGCCTAGGCCGGATGTATTTCCTGGTTGCAGTCCTAACTGCGCCACATCCCTCTCTCCCCTCGGGCCTGCCTGATTGCACCAGTCCCTTGAACTACCTGACTGCCAGCGCTCAAGAGCAGGGGAACATTGATTAAAAGGGGGAGCAGTTGGCGGGGGTCTCGACTCCTCGTGGGAGGTCTCCTCTAGGGAGTCTCCTGTCTGTACTGCAGTAGCGACCGAGCGAGTCAGATGCAGGGTGCCCACAAGGGCTGCTTTTACCACCCCATACATAACAAAATTAGTCTCAACAAGTAACCCAGGGTTGGCATCCTCGTAAGAGGCTATCTGTCGGCCTACTACCTCCCAATTGTGGGGCGTAATCCCACTATGCTGTAACCAAGGGGAGGTTTCCCAAATGGCATGTCTTAATATGAGGACACATCCCTTCCTTTTTACATAACTTATAAAGATGACATGCCAGCTCTGCCTTATCCTTGGGCTGGATCAACGGAATGCTGCTTCCATGACCCATTATTTCCACCCGGACTTCCCGTTGCTATGCAGTCCTTCTCCTGTAAAGGGAGGGAGGCCAAGCGGTACCTTAACTCTGCCCCACGTTGGGCGCCAGCTGCACAGGGCTAGCCCCTTCGCCTGGCTACTAGGCCAGGCGCAATCCGTTCGCCTGGCTACTAAGTCAGGCAGTATTCCTTCACAATCCCTTCACAATACTTACCCTACCCCGGGTCTTCGGAGGTCTCTGGAACACTAGAAAATGACCACACAGAACACTCGAGGTGGCCAGTGCACTTTACTTTATTAATGGCGTCTCTTCCCCAAACTCTTCCCAGCATCCCCTCATATATCCAGCCAGAGTTCCTCCAATGTTCCTCCCCGAGGGCGGAACCAGCTCCCATATGGGCGGTCCCAGCACCTGAAGGTGGGTTAACACCTGGGGCGTCTTCCAGGCTCCTCAGAGGGCCATGGTCCAGAGCTTGGCCCCTAACAGTTTTATTCCCTGCAACTTTGCTAAAGTTATTAATTTTCTATTAATTTTTAATTGACTCTCTTGTGTTTTATAAGTAGACCATATTGTCTGAAAAACATAATAATTTTGTTTTTCCCTTCACCAATTCTCATTCTCTCAATTTCTTTTTCTTGTCACTGCTATGGCTAGCATTTCTAGTACTGTATTAAATAGTTGTGGTGAAAATGGGAATCCTTACTTTACCTCTGATCTTATTGGAAAGGACTCTAATGTTTGCTCTTGAATTTAGATAATCTTTACAAAGAAGAGAATGGTGAGCAATGTAGAGTGTGCTTAGCATCAGTAGTCTAGATTTGATGCAATTTTTTTCAGCTTCCTCACCCTTCAGCATTTTTCCCTCCTCGGAGTCTAATCACAGGTTCTTTTCTTTCTTTCCTTTTAAAACATTCTTCATGATCCACCAGTGGTAGGAGTTTGTTTTGCTTAAAGTTTGTATCTGTGTTCTTTTTAATTTCCTCCTTGCTACCTTCTTTCTACTTTCCCTTCTGTTTCCCTGTTGTGTGAAACAGATTTCTGTACCAAATTGTGTGCATATGTCTATTTTTTCCTCCTTCCTCTGAGCCTGCTCCCTACTGATTGATATAATAGTATCTACCATATGCAACACTTTTGAATGCTGCTTACTCATATGTGTAGTTTTTGTCAATTGCTGGTTGAATGGATACTATGTAGCCGGACACATAACCTCCTCTGGATCTAGCTCTCTGGATGCTACTTCATGTCCTGTAGCTTCTGGCTCAGCTAAAATCCTTGTCTTCCTCTGTTTCAAGGAAAGTTGTTGGTCAGTCATTCAGTCATGTCTGACTTTTTGTGATCCTATTTGGGGTTCTCTTGAAAAAGATACTGGAATGGTTTGCCATTTCCTTCTCCATCCTCAAGGAAAGAGCAGGTGCTAATTAAACATTTAGCTTAAAACCCATAGGATTTTTCTCACCAGTTCCTTTAGAAGAGGCAGAAACCTTTATTTTAGCCAATAAAAAAGACTTCCCTGGAGGAAAAGAGCTTCTCAGCCTTCCTTGTCACTTGTGAAATGAACTATTTTGTTCCTCTAAGAATCTTAGTGGTGATTTTTCACTCATCTACACAATAGGAGATTCTTAGCCTCAGGCATTGTACTCTTGCATACGAGACAGGTAACTACTTTCCTCAGGCTCAAACCTATAATCACTTTGACTCAGTTTACTAGTCACTGGGGTTGGGGTGGTGAGTCTTTGTGAATTACTTCATTCTTGCCTTTGGTGGGCATTTCACATATCACTCAATTTTAATTTCTGTAAGCTTGACTGAACCATATAAGTACTGTTTGCCAGTGATGACAATACAGCTCTTTGGTTCAAGGCTTTTCTAGTTTTCAAAACCTAATCCTTTTCTGTTTTCACATGAATATGGGAAAGGTGGTGTGTTTAGACCAAGCTATGCAGAGGAACAAGTTGTCATCTCTTCCACCTTCCTAGTCATGTTCCTAGTATTTCCTGGTATAGGTAGACCTAGCAGGTGTGGCCAGGCAGAACCTGAAGGAACTTTGCCTGTTCATCTAAACAAATGTGGCTCTTCACCAAAGCAGTGCTCCTGTGAGTACCTATGCATTTGATGCAATCAGGCTATTAAGACTCCAAGCAGTTTTTGAACTGTGTTGTTCTTTTGGAATTGGCTTCAGGGCCTAAATGATGCCCAGTTCAATTCAGTAAACATTAATTAAGTACTTGTAGTGGGTACCACAAGAAATAGAAAAATTAATAAAACCCATTTTTGCCCTTATGGAAGCTATAATCCAGTAGGGAGGATAAGAATGCAATGATAGCAATACAGGGTAGAATATGATATGACAGAAGTACAAATAGAAGGCCAGCAAGATGAGAACAAGGGAAAGGTTATTGTCCTTTATGGATGAATTTGACTTTTAAATACACTGAATAGTCAGTCAATATAAAATCCAATCTCTTGAATAAGATAGGCGATTAGTGCAATACTCCGTTCATAAATAAAAAAAGAAGAGGACACGAATATCAAATGATAACACTGATTTTCTTGTGATATTTGTATGCTGTTTCTGAAGGTAGTTTCATAGAAAAGTCAAACAAATCTTTGGAGCAGTGATAACACCATCAGAAGACATGAATAACCAAATAAAATAACTATGAGTTTGACAACACATATTTGAGATTTAAAACACATATATACACATAAAGCACCCACACACACAGAGAGAGGAGAAGACAGAGAGAGAGAAAGCTTATTTTATAGTCATTTCTCAAAAATTTCCTATGATATTTAGGGACTCTGTTTCCTTGTTGAGTTCACAGGATAACAACCATGAGGCAATTTTTCACCATTGGATTTTCAGTATATTAGCCTTCTTTTTCTTTGAAGACTTCTATTTCTTATTCTTCATGCAAATAATATTCATTTTTATCTTACTGCTAATAGTCTCAGCAATTCTTAGTTTTTCTCTAAGGTTTTGAATTTCCAGTTTGGTTCCTACCAAACATTTATTAGATGACAGAAATTTCTGAATAAATTCAACTTAAGCACATAATATTTTATGTGACTGGAGCTTCCTGAATTTGAAGACTGGCTTTGTAGCATGAGGTGCATTTTAAATGTGAACTTTTAATATATTGTTCTAAATAATGCTCTAGAGATTTATTTTTACTATGCTGTAATATGTTGATTATATGCTCCTTCTTACATATTTAAATATATTTTTAAAGTTTTATTGATGCATCATGTTTTTAAAACCAGTCATTTTTAGCTATCCTCACCCTTTAACCCAATTCCATTATATTTCTTTTGTGGCAAAGATAAGCCACCTGGCAATAAACATGATTGACACTATATGTAACCTTCCATATCTATATTTTCACATCTCTCTAACAAAAGGAGGGAATTGAATTTTTCACCTCATATTCTAGGACAAGTTTGGCTATTATAATTACATACTGTTGTTTTATTTTAATATTCTTTTCATTTACATTATTGTGATAGTTTTGTATCATATTTTGCTGGTTGTACTTATTTCAGTCTGTATCAGTTCAAACTTATCTTTCCATATTTCTCTGAGTTCCTTATATGTGCAGATTCTTTTGATTCAATACTATTCCACTACATTCATGTATTATAATTTGTGTAGATATTTCCCACCCAGATTGTTGAGTATCCACTTGGTTTTCAGTTTTTATTTTTGTTACCACAAGATGTTGATATGAACATTTGACTAAATACGAAATCTTTCTTTTGTCTTTGATTATCTCTCTCAGCAGTGATTATCCTGGTCCTCCCTGTCTGAAGGTTAGTTATGTTACGTTTTACCACTCTCCCAGAGTTCTCCGGTACCCTTAAGGGTGTTTGGGTTGTATAGTCCCTGCCATTGGCTCAAGTCCCTATCAATTGGGTTCTCCAATTTTTTGGGTTCACTGAAGCCTGATTCCATTTAGTCACTTAATAGATTAATTTTTACAAAGAAAATATAATTGCTTTATCCCACCTCAGATTCAGGGAAGAAGAGGTGGATTGATTCATAAAATAACTCAGTTCCTATAGAATATGGGTTCTGCCACTTTCCAAGTTAACCTTCTTCCCCTTCGCTTGAGTTCCAGCACTTTGACTGCCCAGGGCTTTCTTGACAGGCTAGCAGCAGCATTCAGCATGGAAGCCTGCCTCCAAGGTCTCTGTGCTTGAGTTCCTGGATACAGAGATTCTATCACCTGAATCTAGAATTGTAAAGGACAAAGAAAATAGAGTAAACACCCAAAATTCATTTCTCAGGGCCAGAGGGATTAAAAGGTGGGAAAGAGAAGTTCATCCTAGTTCATAATACCCCTTCTATGGATAAACAGGACCTTCCCCCCACCCCAAGCTTCTGGCAAAAGAAAAATATTCGAGGCTGGCAGTTTTTGTAGACTGCTTAGGCTACACAGTCAGTTAAGAGCTCTTTCCCCCATATTGCAGGGCAGTGAAAAAATATCTTTTCCCAGAAGGAGGTCCCTGCAGGTTCCCACATGGGCACCTCCATGTCAGAGCCTGGGGTGGGTGATGTGGGAGAAAGAGAGAGATGGAGAGACAGACAGGCAGGGAAGGAGAAAGAATGTAACTGTCTCAATTGAGGCAGCTAGGTGGCACAGTGGATAAAGTCTTGGATTTGGGGTCAGGAAGACATAACTTCAAATCTAGTCTCAGACACTAGCTATGTGACCCTAAGTAAGTCACTTAACTTCTATCTGCCCTAGTTTCCTCATCTGTAAAATGGAAATAGTAATAGCACCTATCTTTCAAGATTGTTTTGAGGATACAATAAAATAGTATGCATAAAATATTTGACACAATGCTTGGCACATAGTGGCCACTTAACAAATACTTGTTAAAAGTTTTAAAAATACCTTTAATTGAATATCCATTTGGGACTTGGGTTGTTTGACAGATGCTTATGTAGTGGGTATACTCTCTGGTTGACTATCCCTGAGCTAGGTCAGCTACATCTATGCCTCAGGGCTTTAGGGGCACCCTAAAAGACTGGAATATCCCTTCTCCATTGCCATCAGCTTGAGCTCTCACCTGTTGTGTTCTCTCCCATTTATCACCAATGTCAAATACCTCAGTTTCATTTAATAATTATTGTTGTCTAGCTTTCATAAAAGGTTGTCTACTTTGAAATCATAGAAATAGCAAAAGTAAAAAACATTTTCCTTAAGCATTTCAGAGAGACACTCTCCTCTATTCCATCTTGATCTCTGAAAAGAGTTGGTCTACCCTAGACTTAGCTCAGTTACTGTAAAACATGGATCCTACCAACTTCCTCTCCAAAAGTGGCATCATTGCTGTAAAATTGCTTTAGCTACTGCTAGGATGAGTATTGAGGGTCACTCCCAAAGGTTAGCTCTTGATCCTTAGGGCATTAGTGCCAGGCTCCCAGAATTCTTACTTTGTTGGCCTTTTGAAACTCACAAGATAGAGTCTCCAATCCCTTCACCTAAAATAAAAACAAGACAAAATAATGAGGACTTTTTCACAGGACCATATGTTGACTTCCAAGGGAGGGACCAAGGGTTTTGGATTTATTTTGTATTGTATTATTGCAATACATTATGAACCTATATTAGTTCAACCAGTTTCTTTGATGATTCTCTGGAGTTTTCAGTGGATAAGGATAATTTTGGGTCCTCTTTTCCAATGATTATGCCTTCAATTTCTTTCTCTTACATCACTGTTATCTCTAGCATTTCTAAGCCTGTCAAATAACAGTGGGGAAATCATTTTTGCTCTACTCATAATTATTGGGAAAGGTTTTTTTTTAATGCTTATCCATTGCAAATGAACTGGCATTTGGTTCTAGGTATATTTTTATATTTAAACAAAAACCCTTCAAACTTACACTTTCTAGGGTTGTAATATAATGCTGTATCAGAATTTTTTTCTGCATCTATTGTTTATCTCATTGTTATGTTAGTTGTTTTTATTGTTTATTTCAAGGGGTCAGTAACCTACAGCTCAAGGGTCAATTTGGTCTACTGACTGTTTTTGTATGTACCTGAGCTAAAAATGGTTTTTACATTATTAAATACTGTTGCTAAAAAAATTCTTTATTGTTGGGCTGTATGAATATAGGCAGTTGTCTGGACTTGACTGTAGTCAGTCTTGGTTTATGCAGTTAATTGCTTTCCAATCTTAAGCCATTCTTACAACCCTGGCACAAATGTAATGGTTAGAGTGAATAATTTTCGCATATATTACTATATATATTATTGCATTACTATGTGTACTGTTGAATTTTTTGCATATATTACTATAGCTTTTTTGCTATACTTTTATTAAAAAATTTTCATCAATTTTCGTAGTATTGATGTAGAGATTTCTCTCTACTTTTTCCCTCTCTGGTTTAAATATTAGGACTACATTTTCTTCATAAAAGGAATTTGATAGAGTACCTTCCGTAATTTTTTTGAATTTTAGATAGCATAAATATTAATTTTTCTTTGATAAAATGTAATTGAACTTTTTTGTAAATCCATTCAGAACAGGATTTTATCCATTCATACTTCCTTTATCATTTGTCCAGTGTCATTTTATGAGATTAGGTTGTTTAGATGTGTATATCTTGTTTTATTACAGAAGAACTTTGTATTTTAGCTCCTTCTAAACAAAACAAGATCCATGTAAATAATTCTGTAAAATTCTCTCAGATATACTTATGAATAATTTCAACCCATATCTTACTATTCATTTTAATTTTTGACTTTTTTCTATCTGAAAAGTTACAGTAAGGTGCTGCATTCATATCAGCAGTAACCAGGACCAAGCCAGTGCTAGAAATGGCTATGAAATCTGGGGCATGCTTTATTAGGGAATAGGTCACTTAAAATTTGATTGTTGGTAAACCACTTAATAATGCTGGGGGCAATCAGACTAAACAGAAGTCTCTCTGGTAAGTCAGTATCCTCTTTAAATTTAGATGGTGGAATAGATCATTGTCTAAAATATTTGAGCCTGCCTCCTCTAAACCTATGGACATATAAAGTTTTTTGAACTAGAAACATTGTCCTATAAATCATGGAAAATAGAGCATCTGAGCTTTAGTCTTATCCCAGATTCCTTTTAATAGACACTATGAAATGAAAGGGAAACATAAAGGAAAGCAGGAAAGGGTAGAAAAAATGATTTATTCTGGATAATTTAGGAGATATGTCATCAAGGATTATGATTTGAGGTATATCCTGGTCTGAGACAGATGATAGATCCAATTCTATGCCAAAACTTGATTTTTTTTAGAGCTCTGAAATCTATTGATCTAGACATTTCTCCCCCCCATTAAATGGAAATGAATTAGTTGGCAACAATTACTTGATTTAACTAAAAAGAACAATTTTCTATATCTATTTGCCAAATTATTTTATTGGTAAATAAAGCCATTAACATGGTCATTAAGACTATGGGGCTTAAAATACTAAATTTAAAGTCCAACTATGACCATTTGAACCTAAAAAAAATCCCAAAGAAGTATATGTGACATAGAAATGAATGAGAATTTAAAAATCAAATATATAGTTGCCTAGTTCTTATTTGTCTTGCTTTGAAACAAACCTCTGTTTTGTTGAAAATGGTACGTTTCAACACTCTTTTTCTGTTTCCTTTGTCATATTCACAGTCTGTGTCAGGGTGCCAGCAAAGCCTTAGGATCTGTAAGGATTTAACCCAAAAGAGATATCAGTTTTCCACTATTGCGTATAACTTTTCTGTTTCAGTCTACTTTTTTGAGGCTATTTTCCCTTTAGAGTCATTGGGTTAATTGGCCAGTTTGGTTAGGGTTGCTATTAGTAGGGGTACCTGTAATCTTTCATTATGTATTGGCTTCCCTGGTTTCCTTAATTTCTTGACTAAACTATTTTATGTAAGAAACCTATTGTGGTCTTCTTTCATCTCAGTGCATTTTCTCTGAGATTATCTCTAATTTATCGTATTTACTTCTTGTTTGTACCTAGTTGTTTGCATGTTGCCTCCCTCATTAGATTACAAGTTCCATGAGAGCAGGGGCTGTTTTGTTTTTGCTTTTCTTGTGTCTGCAGTGCTTGGTGTGGTATCTAACTTGATTCATCAATTTAGGTTTTTGTTTTTATTTTTGATATTTTTGTAGTTTATCATACAAGTTCTTTTAGATTCATGGTTTCACTAAAATATAACTGTGCATTGCAATTCTGCTAGATCTTTTGATTTGCTCTACTTTTATTATTCAGTTTATTTTGGTAACTTGATTTGCCTTTCTTTAATCAACTTAGCTAAGCATTGATCAGTTTTGATAATCTTTTTAAGAATACCAGCTCTTAGTTTTTTTTAATGTTTTCTTCTTTGAAAAGAAATTTTGATATATTTTATTTTTGTGTTTCGTAAATTTTCTTTTCTATCCTTCCTCTTCTCTCAGAGTGTCATCCTATGTAACAAAGAATATATTAAAAGAGAAAAAGAAAAGAAAAAAATAAGTGAAAGTGAGGAATACATGAAAAATGTGAAAATATTTACAATTACCATATGCCTGATTCTCTCACCTTGGTAATGGACTAGGGGAATACATTTTGTTATAGCTCTATTTGTTTATTCAGTGTAATTTTCAGATGTTTAGTTTCAGTTGTTTTGTAGCAGTTGTTCTTGGCATTTACATTGTTGTAATCATTGTACATATTGTTTGTTTTCTTGGTTCTTAACTTCACTCTGCATCAATTCATGGAATTCTTTCTATGCTTATCTGTATTGATCATATTTGACATTTCTTAAAAGTACAACAGCATGCCATTACGTTTGTTTACCACATTATTTTTGTCATTTTCCAACAGATGGGCATCTCCTTTTCCCCTTTTGTTACCACAAAAATGCTACTTTGTATCTTTGTGATAAGAAAACTCATGTCCGTAGACTTGTATCCATTGGACCTCTGTTCAACTACTTTATGCACTTAAATAAAATATTTCACTTACATTTTTTAGCTAAATGGACTTCATATTTGCTGAAATCTTCATCCTTGTTCCTTCATCCATCTTCATCTTCCAATAACCGACATATTCTTCTCTCTTTCCCTTGCACCCCCTCCTTTCTCTTCCTTAAAATCAGTGAGTTCTATAGATTACTATTTTCTCTGAAATAGAATTATTAAGGGAACTGTATGAGATTGTTATAGGTATTTGCCCTTTTCCTTATCTATAAATTTCCAAGATCTTTTCATACTCTAAAAATTGAATACTTCACAAGAAAATATAATAATAGTCTATATTATACTATGTTTTAAAATTTGTTTTTTTCCACCTTTTTCAGGAAAATCAACAGGAGAAAATGAGCCTTTCTTTTTGTGGTAACAACATTTCTTCTTATGACATCAAGGAGGGTGTATTACAAAATGTCTGCTTTGTGGATGCCCTTAACCTGGTCCCTCATGTCTTCCTATTATTTATTACTTTTCCAATATTGTTCATTGGTAAGTAATCTCATGTTCATATTTATTGCTGATAATATTTAATAAAACATTAATTTTGTTCCTTAAAATACGGAGAACTGTTGAAAATCTGACTAGTATTTGAATATAAGTTCCCACATTTTATGGTATTTGATTTAATGTAGGTAAAAGAATTTTAATAAGATGTAGAATTATGATGGAGAAATTAAGGAAAAGTCAATGAAAAGTAAGCAAAATTATGAGAAAGAAGAAGAATAGGTTCAGTCGTGGTTTACAGTTTAAAGGAGTTGGATCATTTAATCTATCTAATGGAATGCATTACATTAAGGATAATTATAACTTTAATTCAACAAACATTTATTAAGAATCTGCCCAGTACTAGGTATTATACTAGGCACCAGTTACACATAGATAAAAATGAAACAGTACCCTCTGATCTCAGTGAGCTACTATAGTGACTACTGATGGGGAAACCACAAAGTTAGATGTACATATATATGAAATGAATACAATACAAAACAGACATGTAAAAGAGGTGTTAGTTCTGGCACTTACATTATTAAGTGGAGAGGAAAATAGTCAAGTTAGTTTTAGAAGTCAATGCGTTGTAATTTCTGTTGTTTCATAATTTATTTGGGTTTTGCTTTATTTCAACCCTCAATTTGTCTCTTTTGTAACTTCTTCCTTTGCTCTTTGTTCTGCTTGGCCCCTTGGGACTTTGACGAATGAGGCTAATCATTCTCTGTATGACAGGCATTCAAATACTTGAAGACACTAGGCAGGGCACCAGATCCATATCTGCTCTTCCCTAAGCAGGACTAAATAGCTCTAGTTCCTTAAACCTGTTTTCAGTAACATGAACTTCACCTTTACTGGATACTCTCCAGATTAGCAATATCTTTCCCAAAGCATTCCCAGAAATGATGAAGTTTAAACCAGAACTAGATGTAGCCTGAACAGGTCAGAATACTGTTGCCTCCTTTATTTCTAGGTTTTATGCTTTCTCCTAATTAATTCTAAGATTATTTTAGCTTTCTTGGCTGCCATAGCATACTGTTGACCTATTTGGATCTAGAGTTCTACTAATAAAACTGGTTTCTTTACCAGTTCCAGATACAGATTCTTTAATTTATATTTGTGAAATTGATCTTTTGAAGCCAAGTGTAAGATCTTAGTACCTCCACAATTATATCGCATCTATTACCTTCAGGTAGGACTACAGGAAAGATCTCATCAATGGAATACATGAAGTTTCCTTTTCTTGATGTCTCAGTGGATAGAGTGTTGGGCCTGAAGTTCAAATCTGGCCTCAGATACTTACTAGCTATGTGACTCTGGGCAGGTCAAAGTCCTATTTGCCTCAGTTTCTTCATCTGTAAAATGAACTAGAGAAGGAAAAGACAAACCACTCCAGTATCTTTGCCAGAAAAACCTCAAATGTGGTCACAAAGAGTTAGACATGATTGAAGTGACCACTACCACTCCCACAGCAACAGAAAAAGTCCTCCCAATTCATATCTAAAGTTTAAGAGATCTCTATATTTAGGGGAATCTAAGAATGTTTCATTGTCCCCATAATAGATGGAGAAATATTTTCCTTTAGGGATCAAATTACCCATATTAGAAAAATTAGAACTTAAACAAAAGTCTCAATGATATAATTAAATTAAATGCTTGAGTTGGTATACTGAAATGTCAAGAAGAATGAGTTAAGTGTCTTCAGCTAGAGATGGCTCCAGCACTTATTGCATGGGTTACTAAAAGTACCATTAACATTCAAATTTGAAAACTATTAATTGAGTCCATTTCTTGTGCTTTGTACTGAGAAATTTGCAGAGAAATTTAGCAGATGTTTTCTTTAGCCTCAGGAATTTAAAATCTGAGGGGAAGATAAGGAATAAAAAATTGCAATGAGTACATAGGAGTAAAAAATATTTTTGAGAAGACCAAGGAATGAAATACTTCAATAAATATTATAATGATGCTTTGTGATGATATAGTAATTCCTTCCATTCTCTGAACTTTTAAAAATTATTTTATCACAAGGATAATTTAAACATATACCAACTTTCTACTCAAGGAATGTGGTGCTTTACCTCCATCTAGAAGGTGGCAGAAAGATATGTGGAGTGCTAACTTTTAGGATTCCAATGGGATTCTCCAGTGGAGTCCTTTTTTTCCCACAGGAAATAGAAATCTTAACATAAATATTGACATTAGCTTAAACATAACATTGAGAAAATGGCAAGCAAACATTCAATAAAGTAGACTCTGGTACTGGTTGGCACAGTGGATAGAACCTGGAGTGAGGAAGACCTGAGTTCAAATGTGGCCTCAGACACTTACTAGCTGTGTGATCCTAGCAAGATACCTTAGTTTGCTTGCTTCAGTTTCATCATCTGTAAAGTGAGGATAGTCATGACACCTGCCTTGAAGGGTTGTCATGAGGACCAAGTGAAATATCTATTAAGCTTTAATATAGTAGGTATTATATATAGTTATGTACATATATATAGGCACTATATAAAAGTTAGTTATTATACTGAGCTTCATAATGAATTGATAATCTTTAATTGTTTCTGATAAATGAATGCTGTACACAACAGCAGCTGGGGAAACAAGGTGCACACTACTCTATACAACTCCTCTTTCAATAGGTATATAATATATATGTCACAAATAATTTATCATCATTATAAATATTATTGGAAAGCCCCAATCCCTTCTTTTAAGATTGTATAATTTGATTCCTGAATGAGAACATTTTTCCATCCATCACTGACAGAATACAATATTTTTAGATTTCTTTGCTAATGAAAGTTTCTAAGATATTGATCAGAAATTGAGAATATTTTCTTCATATATATTGAGTAATTATTTTTATAATGTTGAAGGAAAAGTTATGTATTTCATTAGTGAATTACTTTCCTGTCTTCTCACCCAAGTGTAAGAAAAAGGCATTTAATAGAGATAAATGTAAAATCCACCAGTATACTCACAAAAATAAGTAGAAAGTTTTTCTGAGAGATGCCAGTGTCATTAATTGGATACTATTGATTCAATTATAGTTTTTCTATTCTTAGTGAAATAATTTATAATAATTAAATAGATATTATTTTCATACTGTATTCTAATCTTAATTTTTAAAACCTTTCCCTTTTTATACTTTTTTAGGGTGGGGAAGTCAAAGTTCAAAAGTACAAATTCATCACAATACATGGCTTCATTTTCCCGGACATAACCTGAGATGGATTCTTACATTTGCTCTCCTATTTGTACATGTTTGTGAAATAGCTGAGGGCATTGTTTCTGATGGGTAAGTCAATATTTGGCTAACAATATCATGATGTTCTAGTAGACATATAAGTGTGGAATGTAGCTGAGTACATACAAAAAAGATAGAATCTTCTAGGCAAAATTCATAAGGAGAAACAGATGTGACACTAATATCCTACCATGCCATGCCATTAAATATACCTTTATCATTGTCCTGAGTCAAGAGTTACTTAGTAATTTATGTTAATATATCTTTGATTTCAACTCCTGCCACTTACTTTTCCCCTTTCCTCTACTCACTACAGTATAACTCTTGCTTCCTTCTCTCTTTAATTCTCATGCTTATATGCATACATACATGCATATAGAGGTTTTTGCTATCTGTGTGCTTCTTTATTTCTTTGCTATTATGTGTTTATCCCAATTCACTCCAAATTTTTGATTTCTTTTGCCTTTTTATATACACACTTTATAACCCTCATACACTATTCTATTTCCTCCATTAATTCTCAAGTGAATAAATTGGATGTGTTCTAATAGCCCAGGAGAATATGATTTACACATTTATGCCAGCCATAAAAACTTTCTAGAATTAGATGTTGATCATTAAACCTATGTTTTATGAAATTGTTTTCATCATGCATGGAGTGAATGCTATTTTATAGTCCTGAAAATAGCCTAGAATTATTTTCTTAATAAATGTTACAGCAGTTAAATTCAGGGACTGTAAAAATACTAAATTTTTACCTGTTTGTTTTCAACATTATGCTCATATAGTAAAATTTTGATATATTTGGCCAATATGAGCATAACTTTAAAATTATTAAAAAGCAAGGTACTCAGTCCACATCCAGAAAATGTATTGTCATCCAGTCAACTTTATTCCTTGGTCTCCTTACTTTGAAATTAATAGGGAAATGAGAAACTTCTAAAACTGTCACCAAAGGACAAAGCTTAAGTTTCTGGTAAGGAAATGAACAAAGAGACAATGTCTAATTAAGCCACTGTTAGAAGTCACATTACCAGAGGTAGAGGCATAAAAATTAGTCTTTTCTTGACCAACTTTAGAATATTTAGGATGCTATCATTCACACCAGTGAACAGATGGTGGCTGCCTGGCCCATGGACCCCTCAGGAGACTGACTTTCTTTTATCACTGTATTATTCCGTCACCCATTAACACTGAGGTTACTCATGGTTGCATTCTAGGCTGTATTTTTCCTACAAATTCACAAATGGCCTGATGGTTCAAGTACCAAAAGTGTGCACCTTACTTTAACTAGGTCTGTCCTCACTTTTCCTGCAGACATTTGTTCTTGAGACAAGACCACTTCCTTTGTCTCCCCAGTTATTTATTCATAAATGAGGTCAACTATCTCTTTGTTAACAGTGACTCTGTTAAAAGAAACTTATCTTCCAGGAGATTTGTTCCATGGTATAGCATGTGGGCCTTAGGGCAAGAATGTTACATGTCTCTTCAGGGTTCTAAAAGTAGCCTTAAGGAGTATGGGGACATTTTCTCAATAACTCACAAGCCCTCACCTATGTGTTTTCCCTGACCCCAGCCACCATCATCAGTGGGTAACAAATCATCAGTAAGACGTAATTAGTTTTTTGAAAGAGTTATTTATGAAAGTTGTGCTTAGAACAGTTGCTGCAAGACTTCTGCACAAACGTCTATGACACTTTTACATCAATAGAATCTGGAGAAAAGTGGGCTCAGGCTTAGAGATCATGTATGGTCAGGGAGTATTTCACATCTGGTTGCTGGAAGACCCTTTCTCTCCTTTGCAAGGTGTTCCTGGATTCCTTTATAGTGATGATACGGCTTCTCTGCATTGCTCTTTCTAGAGTCCTAATGCAGCTTTTCCTCAATATATCAATGATTCCAGGAAGTTTTTAGGACTAAGATACTTATGGGAAGTGTAGAATCCTGTGACTCTTTGAAGTTCACAAAGTCCTTCTCTGGCTGAGGGTGCCAGAAAAAGAGACCAACACCAATGCTGGAGTTTTCCTCCTCCCCATAAACAATTCCTTCTCAGGGAGCTGGCTACAATGGCTTGCCATTATGTAGGAAGATGCTCAAATTCCCATTTTCAAACTAGTTTGCTGTTTTCATACAAACTTCACAAGTTATGCCTCAGTTAATCCTCACTCAATGGTAATTGAATTCCTGTTCCATACATAGTTGCAGGGCCTTTGATTGCTGGGGTGATCAGTTGGTTGACTTAGTTGACTCACACCCTTAAAACTGAATGATAGATTGAATAAACCCAAAGATTTAAAGGACATGTTCAATCTTTTGACTCAATCACCCAATGAATTTTTTAAGCTTATACTATTTCCTCAGCATCATATTATGTATTGAGACTGAATAAAAAAAAACAGTCAAGGATAGAGCAAGCTGTTATTATAGCATAGGTCCTTGGGGAGATAAAATGAACATAGAAATAGTATGGCTTACTGAGGAGGTTGGAAAAGGTATAAATTCATACAAATTAGGATAACAGAGAAGATCTCATAGTAAGAAACACATTCCCAAGATACTTTAGCTGAGGAAACTTAAAAGTTGTGTTTATATTATGTATTTATTTTTATTCAAAGAGTTGCTAATTATCTAATTGCCCATCAGGTAATATGTAAGATGTGTCTACCATACATAGTAAAATGTTTTCCACTCAAGAAATGTAATTGAAAGAGAGACCAAAAATGGGCACTTAAAGAGGTCAAATGAAAGGATTAGCAATATAAGTGTTAGTAAGGCACTGATATTTCACTGTTCCTTTTAGAAATATGGAATCTCGTCACCTTCATCTCTTCATGCCTGCTGTCATGGGATTTGTGGCCACTACTACATCAATAGTTTATTATCACAATATTGAAACATCAAACTTTCCTAAGTTGCTTTTAGGTAAGTGAGGTGGTTTTAAAATATAGGTAAGTGAAATGTTTGGTTTTTTAAAATTCATTTTCTCCTGACCCTAATGCTCCAAAATCAAGAAAAAAAGTTCAATTTTATTTATTGAAATTAGTTAATTTAACTATAGATAGTTGCAAAACAAGTATTATGCAGTTGCACTGATATTTAATAAGTTTTCAATAAAGAATTTAATTTAAAAATTGTCCTCACTCATTCAACTCAGTTTTCCCTTTCAATACTTGAAGGATTGTTTCTGGTAGGATGTCCTCTGAGTCTTTGGAAGTAAGACAAACTTCCTATTATTTTTCCTTTCAGATTCTCTACTTTTGCAAGAGAATTACTTATGTTCTTATACTTATTTGTATATAGCAGGTAGAACAGTGCATATACTAAAAAGATGAGACTTCTTTTGTTCAGTCTTCCTTTTACACCTGCTTTGTGTCTTCTTGCAACTCTTGCCTCTAAGCTCCTAGGAAAGTAGCATTCGGTATAGGTAATAGTAACTGAAAGCAGTATGGCATAATAGAAACAGCACTAGACTTGGAGTCAGGAGGGAAATGGATTTGAATCCTGTACCTGATAAAAAATAGCATTCCAATGAATAGAGCTTGAACTCAGATCTCCTAATGCTTAATCCGCTCTTCTTACAAAGGATAAAAGATAAAACTATTGGTATTATCAGTGGAGACAAATATACTATGTTGGTTTAAATTTAAGCCATACCTTGTCTTTAATTCAAGCTTTTAAAAAAGCCTGAGTGTAACATATAATCATATTTTTAGTGACACAGGTAGGGAAAGCATGATCTTTGAGGAGACCTCTAAAATGAAATAGAACTTCATTATTCTATCATAACAGTTTTAATTGACAAGAAAAATATCTCTTGAATCTATTGTCTGGGACTTTTAAAAACTACTTCCTTGCAAATGCAGTGGGTACTAGTCAAAGTAGCACTATGAGAAGATAGGAGATCAGGAATATCACTCACATCCATTTAGTCTTTTGTCTGAATTTGTGGTTTCCTCGGTGTACAGGAACTTCCTCTACCAATGCAACTCAGCACCTTCTCTGCAACTTTAGAGAATTGCTTGACACACTGAGAGGTTAAGTGACTTGCCTAGAGCCATGCAGACAGGGTGTGTCAGAGGTAAAACTTGAACCCAAGTCATACTGATTCTGAGGCCAGCTCTCTATCCACTAAATCCCTCTTTGCTTCACTTTCTCTATGCAGATTTATTTTCAAAGAGATCTCATTTTCTTTGTCTTTGTATTCCTGGTGCCTAACACAGTGCCTGGCACATTTTTGGTGATTAATTTTAGGGATTCATCTTATATTTAGTGGAAATTTTTTATATAGCAACAAGATGATTTATCAATAAGTGGGCTATCAATAATATGGGCAATCAATTTATCAATAAGTAGGCTAAATAGAACACTTCCCCCAATTTATCATATTCTCTGTGTGACTGCTTTGGGCTATTTTCCTTTATAGACTATCTCATTTATCTTTAAAGAAAGGCTTCCCCATGCAGAGATATCATCACATCTACTTTACTACAGAAGACCGGTTTCCAGAGATCACATTTTGAGAACTTTAAGAAATCAGAGTTCCTTAAAATATGCACTACCATGCGAAATAATTTCAAAAGAATGCTAAATCATGCTTGACTATCCTTGAATGCCTGATCTGTATATGCTCCAGTACGTAGCTGATCTTCATATTCATCAGTATGGAGGGAGACAGTTCTAGAATAAAGAAGGTTTAAAAAAAAATAATCATTAATATGTTCTCATTTTAAAATGTCAAGGCATTTATAGTGTGCACACAATGGTTGATGACCACCATAATGCTCTGTTATTTTTATATAAAATTATGTAGACACAGAATATTTGTGGAATATAATTTCAAAAAAATTGACGTCTGGGATCACCTGTACCTAAAAGGGGAGGCACACATTTGACCTGAGCTGGCTTCAGTGATTTGGCATTGAAGAATAAGGTGAAGTGGAATAGTAAAAATGTCACTAAAATATTGTGTGATTGAAAAGGAAGTTGTACTGCTTACATGGCAAGAGTGAGGAATGGAAAGTGAACAGCCTTAGCTATTCCTTGAAAGAAAGTGAGGAAGATGCCCAGGACACTGGATGGATCCTTTGTAGTGAGTTTACGGGAAGACAGAAAGATAAGAACCACTTAGGGTGGGTTGCAATCTACATTGAGGAAATATTGATGAGATTACAGATCCAGTTGGATGTTTGAGTACATTTTATAGAAAATTATTGCCTGAACATTTAGACCTTCAGGAAGTTAAAATTAAGACTAAAATTTTGTTATTGCATTTTTTTTCAGCCCTCTTTGTTTATTGGGTTATGGCCTTCATCACAAAAACAATAAAATTAGTTAAGTACTGTCAGCTTGGTTTGGGAGTATCTGAACTTCGCTTCTGCATCACGGGAATGATGGTTATCCTCAATGGATTGTTGATGGCTGTGGAGATCAATGTCATTCGAGTTAGGGTAAGTGTCTTATAATTTTTATTTCATTTCATAGGAATCTTTGATTCCAATCAGAATAACCTAATTATTCTGAAATTGGGGGGCAAGAGAGAGAGAGAAAGAGAGTGTATGTGTGTGTGTGTGTGTGTGTGTGAGAGAGAGAGAGAGAGAGAGAGAGAGAGAGAGAGAGAGAGAGAGAGAAAGAGAGAGAGAAAGAGAGAGAGAGAAAGAGAGACAGAGAGAGAGAAAGAGAGAGAGTGTGTGTGTGTGAGAGAGAGAGAGAAAGAGAGAGAGAGAGAGAGAGAGAGAGAGAGAGAGAGAGAGAGAGAGAGAGAGAGAGAGAGATGAATATTCATGGAAAAAACTGAATTATTTACAAAGTACAACACCAAGCAAGCATTTTCTTGTGGTACATATTATCATGCTATTTCATCTTTGTAACATGTCCTCAGGGCCCGTGCTGTGTTGTGCATTATGGAGTGTGCCCCTGCTAATTCTGTTATATAGTACTTGGACAAAGTATGAATCAGATCTAGGTGAATTAAATTCCAACTCCTGTTAGACTATGTTATAGTGAGTTATCAGTATGTATGCTTTGGAAATGCTGAATTTCCTTCCAACAGAGCACTTCTGAACCATCTGTAGGAAAGATACACTATGGGTATTTAAGATCAGTAGACCAAGATCAGACAGCACAGTGATTAGGCCTGATTAACCAAATCATGTTAAGTCTGGATGATCAGTTGCCTTTTTTTTTTAATAATAGAGGGGATTTTCATCAGAGATGAGCAAGGCATTTCTGTGCCTGAGGAAAAAATTGAAAATGCTCTACATTTGTGTTAGTATCCAGTAGAGATTTGAGCCTTCACTGTTACATGCACAATTAGACTTAAAATAATTACATACCTGTTATGAAGAATGGAATTTTCTGGCATTAAACTATTTATATTTATAAAAATTATTTTTAAAAATATCCCTCAATAAGACTTAATTTGTACTACATCCTGGATGTCTAACTACTTAATCCAATTCTCAGCCCTGTTGACAAGCTAGCTGTTTAACCTGCAAAAACTATGTTTTATTTTACTTTAATTTTTTTTGCAGTTGCACAGTTAATTTGAATATGTCATACAAGTCTTGAGGATTTTTTGGGAAGTTCTAATTTATACATGTGAGCCTCTAATGAGTAAATCAACCC
This sequence comes from Potorous gilbertii, assembly GCA_028658325.1. NCBI lineage: Eukaryota > Metazoa > Chordata > Mammalia > Diprotodontia > Potoroidae > Potorous > Potorous gilbertii. The sequence continues at coordinate 143,918,216 of CM053770.1, forward strand.
AAATAATGCCCCAAGATTCTTCATGAATTGTGTGAAGGTAGCCAGTGAGGAGTTGTGACTTTGCTTTGTACTGTCTCTGAAAGGTCAGATACATGAGCCATCATCAGGCATATGGGATTGGCTCATAATGTATCGGGCAGTGGTTGTAGTAATATATTTCTATAGAATCTCAAGAATTTTTCACATTTAAAGAAGGGAGCGTAAGGATAACAATTACCATTTACAGAACAGGAAAGCTAGGCAAAATGATTTGTCAGAGGTAGATATCAGAGCCAAGGCTTGAACTCATGTGACTACGAGATCAATACTGGGTAAAACTATGTTATCTCTCTTGACACTCTTTTTTTTTCTTTTTAAATGTTTTATAGATGCTTTCTTTTTTCTTTTTCTTTTTTTAAAAAAGAAGCACTACTGGCATTTCCTACTGATACTTTGCATAAAATATTTCTATTTATTTTTAATTTTCCTATTTGTTTTTTATTTTTTTGTTTTAAAATCACATTAAATTCCAAATATACTTCTCCTCCTTCTCTACCTAGTGGGCCATCATTTGTAACAAAGACCTAAATATTTTATAAAGAAAGATGAAACAAATTTAGTTCACCAAAAGTAATGAATACATTACCCATGTACAAATATATAGATAGTGTTTTTCATCAATAGTTCTTCACCTCATCAGTGGAAGGAGGAAGATGTATTTTCTCATCTTTTCTCTTGGTCATTGTGATTATATAGCAGAACCCTACTTTGTAACAAGTAAGTACAGTCAGGCAAAATAAATCACTTTGAAGATAAAACGTATGTCTCGTTCCACACACAGCCAATCACTTGGTAAGGAAACTAAACCACTAGTCCGCTGAAGTTACAGCTGATCACTACATTGATCTGAGTTCTGAAGTCTTTCCGTGTTGCTTTCTTTTACATGACTACTCCTGGTTTTGCATGAGTTTGCAGAAGTCTTTCCACATTTATCTGAATTCTTCACACCTGTCATTATGCCATATTAATATTGCATTACATTTATATGCCATATATTGTTCAGTCATCACTCAACGGATGGATAGATATTCAACTTTCCTTCTAGTTCTCTGCTATTCCAAAAAAAATCAAGCTATAAGTATTTTTGTAGATATCCTATCTTTATATCTTTGGTTTCCTTGGGACTTTTGTCTAATGGGGGTATCATTGGGTATAGTATAATTCCAAACTATTTTCCAGAATGGTTGAACTGATTCATTACTTCATTTATAGTACCTCGTGTGCCTACCAGCATATTCCTCGTTAATTTTTTCTAGTTGTTTATTGTACTTCTCAACTTCTGGCTAAAAATAGTTCGTTGGAAACATTAAATTACTTTTTTTCACCAGGAAATACATATTCAGAGACTTCTTTTTATCATTATTTTCTTTGATTAGTGTTTCCTTCCCTTCTTTCCCCTTACTTCCTACCAGGATTGCAAGTGTGCCCAGGAACTGAATTGGATAGGGAAAGGGGGAAAGGAAGGAGGAGGAATAAACACCATTAATTAAGCACCAGCTACGTGCTGGGCATTGTGATAAGCTCTTTAAAAATATTATCTCATTTGATCCTTGCAGCAATTCTGCAAGGTAGCAGTACTATTATTGTTCCCAACTTTGCAGTTGAAATAACTGAGGCAAACAGAGGTTAAGTGACATGCCTAGGGTCACATTGCTGGTAAGTATCTAACGCCAGATTTAAACTCGGGTCTTCTTGATTCCAGGTCTTGGACTTCGTGCACTGTGCCACCTAGCTGCCAGCAGGGTAGAGAGCCATCTCTAAAATCTTAAAAATTTACACCCCCCCCCCAATCTAAATCTTAAATCTAAAAAAGCTTAAAATTTAGTACAGTTTTGAGCTTTTAGTTGGTAAAGCTAAGTTAAGTTTTAAGTTATTACAACATAAAACTGCACTTTAGGCTTTTGGGATCCTGTATAGGCTTTAAATTTTTATATATTTGTAAATATGTATGTGCTTTAAGAAAACTTGAATCACTAAAAATAAAAATTTATTAACTAGGTAATTTGTGAGTATTTGTATGTTTGGTATGTGTATGCGTGTGCATATATGTTTATAGTATAAGGGAAAGGGTTCTGGATTCGGAGTCATGGAACCTGGGTCCAAATCTTAATTCTTTGTATATTACTGCCCACTTGATATCGGATTAATTGTTATTCCTATATGCTTCAATTTCCTTATTTGTAAAATGAGGATAGTGCTCTACATGTTCTCTCAGGTGTCTTACCAGTTTCAAATCTGTGATCTTATGATTTGCTTAATGTGAATAAAAATAAAAATGATTTTCAGTAAAAAGTCATCATCATATATTTAAGTATTTGTTTTTGTATCACCTGTTATATGGAACAGAGAAACTTAGACCCAAAATGGGTATAGCTGAAGGGACCTGCAGAAGGTTAATTGATTTTATAAAATTGAACTTTAAGCAAAACTAACATCCAATTGATATAACATTTGAGTGGTTGCATAGTTTGAAGTGCATTGAAAAGTAAACCAACCTGCTGGACCTCTTAATCAATTACAGTGGGGGTAAATAAGAACTAAATAGAGAGAATTTGCCTGGAGAATGTCCTGGGTGCTTTTTTGCTCCACCGATGAGGTCTTTGTTCAGACATTGCTTATGTCTCTTTAAAATGGGGTGAGATTTCCTTGACAAGATTAAATCATGAATAATAATAAGAGCTAGCACTTAAAGAATAATTTATTTTGCCAAGTGTAAAATATGTAAAAATTTATATATATATATCTCATCTCATTTAAACCCTCAGAACAAAATTGTGAGATTTTGGTTACCCCCATTTTGTAGATGGGGAAAATGAGACCGAGAGAAATTAAAGGAATTAACTCTGGTCAGATAGCTACTAAGTGTGTCTGATCTTGGATTTTAAAAAAGGTCTTTCAGACTTCAAGTTCAGCACTCTATCCATTAAACTGCCTAACTTCCTTAAATCAAGGATAAGGTATTGTTATGTTAAAAAAACAAACAAAAACCCAAAATACCTCACTTTTTTGTGTGTGTGTCTGTGTTTGCCTGTGGCATGTTGCCTCTTTTTTCAAGTTCCCCTTCCTTGCATTTCTTTGTCCTGCTTGTTTATATGCACCAACTGGAAACTTCCATGTCTATGAGCCTGTTCCCAGTGGTCCTCTGACTATGTTACCAAAAAAATGGAACTTCAGTGAGCTCCTACCCTACCTCCCTATTTGAAAGTACACTTACCAGTATCATTAAGTTTCCCTGCTGTGAAAGTGTCCAAGAACCCAGGATAGCTGGTGAAGGACAGAGACCAAGTGAAGTCAAATTTGGCTACAGCCTTTCTGGACGACTATTGTATACTCCAAGGGGCAGGTAGGTGGTGTAGTGGATAGAGCACTGATCCTGGAGTCAGGAGGAGCTGAGTTCAAATGTGGCCTCAGACACATACTAGCTGTGTGACCCTGGGCAAGTCACTTAACCCCGTTTGCCTCAGTTTGCTCCTCTGTAAAATGAACAGGAGAAAGACATGGCGAACCACTCCAGTATCTTTGCCAAGAAAATCCCAAATGCGTTCACGAAGAGTCAGACATGACTTAAAAGCAACCAAACGATAAAATAGCAAGGTTATTAAGTATCTACTCTGTGCCAGGCCACTGTGCTAAAGCATCACACAAATATTATCTCTCTGGTCCTCACAACAACCCTGGAAGATAGATTCTGTTCTCCTCCTTTTACACTTGAGATAATTGAAGTAGATAGAGGTTAAATGATTTACCCAGGGTCTCACAGAAAGTGTCTGAGCCTGGATTTGAAAACCAGTTCTTCCTGACTCTAGGTCCAGCTCTCTATCTACTGTGCCACCTAACTGCCTCAGGTAGAAAGAATACTTGATTGAATGCAGTAGACCTTGGCTTGAGTCTTTTATTTGTCATGTGTTGGCTGTGTGACTGAGTTAATCTGTCAGTTTTCTCAGTCTTAGTTTCCTCATTGGTAAAATTGACATTGTAATCAAGATTGTCATAACAAAAGTGCCTTATGAATTATAAGGTGCTATAGAAATATGAACTACTGTTATGGTTTTTTGAATCAGTTAAAATGCTTAAAGTGACTGAGAAGACATGCCGAGTGGGTAGTTTTTCTTGATATTAGGAAGATGTAGGTTCAAATAATGTCTCTGATATATACTAGCTTGGTGACCATGGGCAAATCATTTAGCCTCTTAGTGCCAAAGGCAACTTTCTTAATATTCTAAGTTATAGATTTATTCCTGGTCTTCATGATTTTTATATACTAGGAGTTCTTCACTGCCCCCAAAGAAAAACAACACCAGTACTGCCACAATAACCCAGAAGCAAAACCCAAACCAAAAAAAGATATTCCAAAAAAAAGTAGCAAATATAAAATATATTTAATCTGAGTGATACATGGGTAAAGAATTTGTATCACTTGACAATCTATGGTGATTTTTTTTTCTTTTTACAGAGGTACGTATTTTTTATGAAGCCTCAAAAAGTAAAACCACCTGAAGACCTTCAAGATCTGGGTGTGAGATTTCTTCAACCATTTGTGAATTTGCTTTCAAAGGCCACGTATTGGTGGATGAACACACTTATTATATCAGCTCACAAAAAACCTATTGATTTGAAAGCAATTGGAAAACTACCTATAGCAATGAGGGCAATGACAAATTATGTTTGCCTGAAGGATGCTTATGAAGAGCAGAAGGTACAGTATGATCACTCTTGTTCTATTCTTGTGAATTTAATGAGCTGTCATCCTGCTTACACAAGTTTATCAATGGGGATATGTAGATTAGCTTGCTTCTTTCCCTAATAAGTTGTCCCACCATTCATGTTAGATTCATGACACATTGTACTTCTTACTGTTGTTGTGTTTGTCCTTCATTCTCGAAGAGGACTGTGATATCAAGATGATGACATGACTTGCAGTTGACGTTGTTTTGAGTGAGGGAGGGCTGTACAAGGTCACCAACCTCTCTTTCTTCTCTTGAGTCATCTGGGTCCAGTGACCAGATATTCATCAGGATGACTGGAGATGACCCAGGATGCAATGGGAGACCCTGGCCCTTTCAGGCTAAGTTCTCGTAGCATTCTTGGTGTGAGTCAGATACACCCATTCAATGAATAAATAGTCTTCTTTAAGTAGTTGCTCAGAGCAGCACAGGACAGGGAAGTGAGTACTTTGGTCAGTGGAAGTCTTCAAGATAAAGAAGATGTTGCAGAGAAGAGTGATAAAACACTTGGTCAACTGTGCATGAACCAGATTAAAAAGTAATTGGGAAATATCTAACAGAATAAATTAAAATATAATCAAGCAGATAATGTTACATTTTAAAAGTAAGTATACAGCTCACAGGGATACTTTTGTACAGATTAGTGAGTCTTGTTTCTATTTGAGTTTGATGCCACTGTTGTAGAGGGTATTAAAGCTTCAGTTATTACAGGAGGGGCTATATTATCTCTAATGCCCCCTTTGAATCAAGGATTCTGTAACACTCTAAAAGGCATACATTAGAAAAAAGAATATAGTTACCTAGAGGTCAGTTCATGAGAGATACAAAGATGTGTTTTCTCTATGGACAAGAGGAAATGGTACTATCAGGTTTTTTTTTGTGAGAAAATATTAATTAAGCATGATGCTTGTAGGATATACATATGCTTGCATTTCAATTCTGCTGTGCCTTATGTTGAAAAATCTTATTTACATATTTATCTGATAAGGATTTTAAAAATTAATAAATGAAGAGCTACATTGATTCATCATGAAATAATGAAGTTAGTAGCTCATACTTGAAAAACTATTATATGGAGAGGAATTGAGCTTTCTCTTCTTGATCCTGAGGAGTAGAAGAACTAGAATTTATTTTAATGGATCTGTGATCTTTGTTCTTTTGAGACAAAGGGCTATGGCTACTGTATCGATAGCAGGGATGCAGATTTCAACTCAATATGGGGGGGGGGTGTTCCCGAAAAATCACATCTGTCCAAACATAGAACCGATTGCATTAGCATGGGGTTTAGAGCTAAAACAGTCTCTTTAGAGATCATCAAATTTATCTTTTTCATTTTAAAGATAAAATAATTGAAGCTCAGAAAAGTCCAGTGACTTATCCAGGAAACTCCAATTTGGATGTAGGTCCAGGGTTTTTTCCATATAATATATTGAGGAAGAGAATACTCCTTGTTTCAGAGATCTTCAAGAAAAGGCTAAATGAGGGGCAGCTAGATGGCACAATGAATATTCTTGGAGTCAGGAGGACATGAGTTCAAATCTAGCTTCAGACACTTACTAGCTGTGTGACCCTGGGCAAGTTGCTTAACTCCAGTTGCCTCAAAAAAAGGCTAGATGAATATATGTCAGGATTATTTGTAGATAGGATTTATACCATGGTTAGGAGTTGGACTAGGTTATCTATGAGAGATCCCTTCAGAAGGAGGAGTCCCATTAGACCTTGTAATCCTATGATCTCATAACTCTTAAATCACATCATCTAGATCCTTGCCTCCTATTTCTTCCTAAAGCAACCAAAATGCTTTTCAGGGACTTCCTTCCAGTGTTCCCAGCCAGGAAGGACCTTCAAAAATATCAGATATTGGAGTTTTATAGAAAGCTACATTTTACAAAATTTTAGAGTTGGAAGGGAACTTAGAGATCATCTGATGTAATCTCTACCTGGAAAAGATTCCTTTAATGTACCTCTCATTTTATCTCATTATTGTAACTATTTAAACAGACATTTAAAGAAATTATCATTATTTATATAAGTATTTAAACATATAGTATCTACTATACATTTAACTGCCTGGTAAGGTGCATATACACTAGCCACAACTGAAAATCAGAATTTTCTCATTTGGAATATAGATTTGTCTATTGCAACTCTGAAATGTGTTAACTCTGTGATTTTGCAGTCAGTATTAAATCATAAAACAAATTGTGGTGTATGCCAATTCTTATAATACCACTAGTAGAAGGAGAATTCAATTGACTCAAGGATTTATGACTTCTTGGACCTACGTGTCATTTGACCAACAGACTAGAAACTTTCTACAATGCCCATGACCTCTCAAACATCTCCAAAATGGGAAGAGACAAAATGACTTCAACTGTCTTCATGTTAAAAGATGCAAACAACCCTAAAAGGTGAAAACATGATGAGCTAATAGCAGAGAAGGCTAATTTCTAACCCCTAATAAGCTCAATTAACACCCATTCCTCCATCAGTTATCAGACTCCTGAAGCAGGGCTGTACAAACCAACCCAAGAAACAGAGCTCAACTATCTCTTTCTCTCCTCCTAGTGCAGGAGAAAACCAAAAGGCCTAAGCTTGTTCTGGATAGAACTGTGGCATGGCAGTACTTTGGGTTTCAAAAGTATTCAGTGAGAGAATTAAAGAATTGAGGTAGGATGCCAGGGTATGTGACATATGTAGCAATCCACTAATACTGGAGGAAAAAGGACTGCTATCAAAATGGGGTCAGTTTTGTCACCCTAGAAGTCACTTGTGGCAGATATTGAGACCAAAGAAGAGTGAATTGTCTAGTAAGAGTGGAGGCTTTGATGGTTTTCAGGTCTGGCCCCCAGGGAAATTGTCATCACAGCAGTCGGAAAGTAAGCAATATGGGAATATAAGGGGAAAAAGAATGTATCTGCCAAAGATCTCATAAAAAGTCAATCAAAGACCTTGAACCTAAGCAGATAAAACAACTAGGAAAATATTCATAATAGAAGAGACTATGACCTCTAAATCCTTTAATCTAGTCTAGATATCTAAGAATAGCTGTTGCAAGACAATGGAAAATGAACCACTATCTGATGAAGTAGAAGAACCTTGCATTCTCAAGAGAATGTGGAACTACAACAGCTTATTCCTGAATGGTTTAAAAAAGAAGGATGCATTGGAAAAGCAGAATTTATGGCATGAAAGTAGAAATAATTGGCAGAATTATTGGGGCAGCAGAGTGGAGCAGTGTAGACAGAGTGCTGAGTTTAGCATTAGGAAGATCTGAGTTCAAATCTGACATCAGAAACTTACTAGCTGTGTAAGTTTGGGCAGGTTACAACCTCTTTTTGCCCAAGTTTCTGCAAACTGAGGATAGTCATAGTAGGCACCTCCCAAGGTTGTTATGATGGTTAAATGAGATAATATGTGTAAATATGTATTGAATGAAATAATGTATGTAAAGTGCTTAGCACAATGCCTGGCTTACTATGTGAGCTCTATATAAGTGTGACTTTTAGCTATTATTATTAGAATAGAAAAGAATATATTAGAATATTATAGAAAAACATGAAAGGATAGTAACAAACCCCATTAAAGAAATAAAAGATAGAACAGCTGCTTGGGAATGCAAATATATAGAAGAAAAGAAGGATCTGGAAGGAGAGAAGTGAAAAAGCAATAATGTCAAAAGAAGATATAATCCCCGTACCAGCAGAATATGTTGTTCTTCAAGGTGGGATGTGTAGAGGCAATTTATGGATCATGAATTTCCCAGAAGAACACAAATCGAAAAACGTGAACTCCAGAATTCAAGAAATAATACAAGAAAACAACCCAGAACTTCTGAAAGCAGAAAAAAAAATTGCAGTTAAAATAAACCATAGATCACCTCCCAGAGGAAAAAAACAACCCCAGTTATAAACTCTAAGAAACACAGTAGTTAAATTTAACAATTCTAATGACAAACAACATATTTGGAAGCAACCAGGGGAAAACCTTCAAATGTAAAGGAAAAGAACTCTGAATTAATCAGCAGCTATTCTACACTTTGCAAAAATGGCATCAGGGATTTGAATAATGTACTCAAAAGAGCACACTGTGACTCAAGTTGACATACCTGTCAAACCTTAGCCTAACTTTTAATGAAAAAAAAAAGGTAGCTTTTAAATAAAAAGGAAGAATTCAAAGCATTCCTATAAGGAAAACCAGATCTGAACAAATAATTTGCTTTTTAAACAGTCTACAGCAACAATGTAAGAAATTCATAAATACAGCAGCCAAGGACAACCAAAAAAGAATCTCAGACAGACAATTAATTTCTACCTTAAAGTACACAAAAAGACAAAAGTGAAAGTGGAAGTCAAAATAAAACAGTGATGGGAAAACAGGCCTGAGACATCATGACCAGACCTCATGCTATCCCACCTCCAGGTGACTCAGTGTTTTCTTGGGAACTAAACAATGGAATTGGTGGGTGCTTAGAGCACTCATGCTGCATGAAGAGAAAGGAGATTAGAGCTCCTGAGTGCAACCCACACCTAGGGGAGAGGGAGGACAGGGACTTAGAGAAGCGATTTCGTGGCAATTGGGAGAAAATATTCATGGGGAAACAAAAGGGCAGTAATGAACTGCATGATTAGGGGCATAGGAAAATTCCTCTTGTGGGACAATATTCTATTCTCCATGTCTCCTGCAGGAATGAGTATTTCCGAGTGAGGCATGACAGGAAAAGGCTCGCGGGCAAGATTTACAACATTTTGTCTATAGAAACTGTGTAGAAGAGGGAACTCAAAATAAATACTTTAAAAATGTTAATTCCTTGAGGAATACAGAGTCTAAAGAAGGAACAATTAAGTATAAGGGCCATGAATCAAAGATTAAAAGTCTAGAATAGACAGAAAAAGATTAGTAATGAAGAGGGTGAGGGAAAAGTCCATTATACAAAAAGGTATCAAAGATGAATTTGGAAACTAACAAACAGAACACACTGAAGAGGAGGATAGGTAGACAAAAAGAAGAAAGAAAATGGAGCAAATAAGCAAAACTCCAAAACTAGGAAAATAGCATAAAAAATTGGAGAAAAGACTTGAGGGTAAAGAAAAGAGAACTTGGGAGAATAAAGTTGTCTTAAAGTAGATTAAGTTAAAATAACTGCTGAGACGGACTGTCTTTATAGAAGAAGAGGAAGAAATCCTAATTTAAAATACCATTGTTATTCAGGTCAGTTACGTTCTCTTCTTGACCTTATGTACCACGGCACACTAGGCCCTTCTATCCTCTACTGTCTCTTGAAGTCCGCCCAGATTCATGTTTGTTGTTTCCATGATGCTATCTGTCTTACATTTTGCCCATCCCATTATTGGAGACAAATTAGTTAGGTTAATAAAAAAAATAAACATTTTACCCACACCCATTCCCTTGTGTAAATTTATATAAAAGCATAAATCTAACATATATCTTTAAATGTGAATATACTAAATGACCCAATTTAAATGAAAAAGAGTGATATATTGGATCAGATGCAAAACCCCACAATCTGTAGCTTACAAGAAACACACCCAAAAAGTTAAGGCATACACAAAAATAAAAATATGAGGGGATAGATCAAAATTTACCATGCATCAAGTGAACCTCAGAAAGCAGGAGTTGAAATCGTTTTATAAGATAAAGCAAAAATAAAAATTGACAACAACAAAAAAAGAGATAAACAGGATGACTACATTATGCTGAATGGATCCATAGATAATGAACCAATAATGATATTAAGATTATATGTTCCTAATGCCTTAGCATCTTAATTCACAAAAGAAAAAGCAATGAAATTGCAAGAAATTGTAGTCAGTAATTCAGTAGTGGAAGGAGTTTTCAAGGACCCTTTCTCAGTTTTGGACAAATCCAATAGAAAAACAAAGAAGATAAAATACAAAATTGAAAAAATTGTTGAGCAAAAATTTAGAGCTAAAAGACTCAGAATCTTTTAAATGGGACTGCTAGAATATTTGTATTGTAGACAACTAAATTAAATTAAATTTAAATTAAAGGTATTGTAAGTAAACATTTGTATTGTAAACAAATGTTAAAAGGCAAAATAATAAATATATCCTTTCCAGACTATGATACATGAATTGTAGTAAGAGAGCACAAACACAAGAAGACGTAGACCAAAAATAGATTTAAAAATGAATCCTGAATAATGAGTGGGTCACAGAAGCAAACATAGAAGCAATTAATAACTATGTGAAAGAAAATTATAAAGACATCAAAATATCTGCAATGCAGCTAAAGCAATCTTCAGGGGAAAAATAATATCCTTACAGAAATACATTAACAAAATAGAAAAAGAGAGCATTAATGAACTGAATATGCATTCAAAAAATCAGAAAGCTAACAAATAAACCTAAAGTAAGCACAAAAAGAGGAGATATTAAAATTAAAGAAGTAATAGATTCACTGGAAACCAAAAATATTATAGATTTGATAAATAAAACTAAAAGCCAGTACTTTGATAAGACTAATAACATTGATAACTATTTAGAAAGGTAGCCTAATTAAAGAAGAGGGCAGAAAATCAAATGAACAAAATAATAAATGAACAAGATAAAAACACAAAGTAAGAAGAAATTTTAAAAAATTATCTGTACCTAATATGAATGCATACATGTTACCAAAATTGAGAACACAAAGGAAATGGTAGAATATCTTCAAACATATGAAATACTAAAATTGACAGAAGACCAAATAAGGATCTTAAGCTATTCTCAGATAAATAAATAGAACCTCCCCCTCCCCCTTCATGATGGACTCACAAGACAATGCAAACTCTAAAAGTACAATTAGTAACAATATAACATGTTATCCAAAAAATTGAAGAAAAGTGCACCCTACTAGATTCCTTTTATCAGACCAATATAGTCCTAATATTTAAATCAGGAAATGGCAAATCACTGAAGAACTATAGAACAATATTATTAATAAATATTGATTCAAAAATTCAAATAAAATCATGCAAACAGATAATACAAATTCATACAAGAGATCATTCATTGTAATCAGACTGGATTTATATCAAGAATGCAAGAATCGTTCAATATTACAGAGAACATAAAACAATCCCAATTTACTGACATGATGTTTTACTTAAAATCCTAAGGAATTAGCAATTGAGATATTTAATAGCTGCAGCAGTAGGCTACAAAATAAACTCTCAAAATCAATAACAATTCTATTTAAAAATTTTAAAACTATATTTTTTAGCATTCTTTTTTATTTTGAGTTCCAAACTCTGTCCCTCGCTTTAGCCCCTACCCCACCCACCCATTGAGAAAGCAAGCCATAAAATACTCATTACACATATGAAGTCATGGTGTTATTCACCTCTAGGTTGGAAAGTGATAAACTCAATACAGATTGAAGCATATATATAATGTATATTATATATAAATACATTATATATGTAAATATATAAGTATATATTATGTATATATATTCACTTTTTTTTACTTCATTTTCTTTATTTTTCTTACTTTTTTGCAACATGGCTATTATGGAAACATGATTTACATGACTTCACATATATAATGAGTATCCTTTTGCTTGCTTTCTCAATGGGTTCCCTTTCGGCATAGTTCCAAATTGTTCTCTAGGATGGCTAAACATAACTATATCAACAGTGCATTAATGTACCTATTTTCTACATCTCCAGCATTTGTCATTTTCCTTTTCTGTCATATCAGCCAATCTTATAGGTGTGAGGTGGCACACCAGAGTTGTTTTAATTTTCATTTCTCTAATCCAGGGCTTCTTAAATTTTTTTTCACTCATAATTCCTTAAATACTTCTTAAACTATGGGTCGTGACCACATATGGGTCTAATATTGGTTAGTAATCAATAGTGATTTAGAGCATTTTTACATGAATAGAGATAGTTTTGATTTCTTCTTCTGAAAACTTCCTGTTCATATCCTTTGACCATTTATTAACTGGAAAATGCTTCTCATTTTTCTTTTGTAAATTGAGTTCCATTCTCTATATATTTGAGAAATGAAGCCTTTATCAGAGAAACTTGCTATATATTATGGAAATTTTTTTGACAATCAAAATTATTCTTTTTACATCCTATGATCCTCTCTAGTTCTTGTTTGGTTATAAACTCATTCTTTATCCATAATCTTATAGGTAATTTTTTCCATGCTTTCCTAATTTCTTTTTAATATCATCCTTTATGTCTAAATCATGGACCCATTTTGACCTAATCTTCTATGCCTAGTTCTTGTGGAGACTGCTTTCCAGTTTTCCTACCAGTTTTTGTCAAATAGTGAGTACTTACTCCAAAACAACTTGCTTTGGTTTGGACACATATTATGAAATTAATGTTTCAGGAAATAGCTATAGTCTAACCTGAGAGGATAATGGGGGAAATTATCACCATGTTAAAAAAAAAAAACCAAAAACACATCTTAAAAAGAGAAAAAAATAATTTATGACTTCTGTAAATGAGAATCAATTATATATTTGTGGGAAATGATGAAAATTGCCACAAAACAAATTAGTTTGTTTTGGAAGTGCATTATGAAATTAATGTTTCAGGAAATGATTACTACAGTGTAACCTGAGTCATCTCTCTAGTTATACCTCTGGGAAGACTGTTTCATAACTATCTTTTTAAAAAAAAATTTATTTTCCTCCCAATTGCATATAAAGACAATATGTAACATTCATCTTTAAGAAATTTTGAATTAATAAATTTTCTCTTCCTCCTGGACCTCTCCCCTCCCTGAGAGGATAAGCAATTTGGTTTAGGTTATACATATTCAATTATGCAAAGCATATTACTGTATTAGTCATGTTGTGAAAGAAGACACAGACCCAAAGGAAAAAGTTCCATGAAAAAAATACAGAAAGAGAAAAATAATATACTTTAATCTGCATTCAGACTTAATAAGTTTTTTTTTTTCTGAAGGAGGGGATAGCATTTTTCATGAAGAGTCCTTTCAAATTATCTTGAATCATTGTATTGCTGAGAATAGCAAAGACCTTCACAGTTGATCATCACATAGTATTGCTGTTACTATGTATAATATTTTGGTTCTACTTCCTTTATTTTGCATTAGTTCATATAAATATTGACAAGTTTTCCTGAAATCAGCCTGCTTATCATTTTTTATAGTACTGGAATATTCCATTATCACATTTATCTTTTGAAAACTGTTCTCTTAAAGGAAAGTGAACAGTAATATAGTTAAGTTTAATCTATAAAGAAAAAATTTAAGCTTTCTGTTTAATGTCTTTGATTTGTGATAAACTATTCCTAAAAAGAACTAAATTATTTATTCCTATCTTGAAAGAAATGTATAACATAGTTGAACTATATGTTTTATACATGTATGTGTGTATATATAATGTATACACACATATATACATATATATACATACATACATACATACATACATATATATATATATATATATATATATATATATATATATATATATATATATATATATATACATACAGAGAGAGAGAGAGAGAGAGAGAGAGAGAGAGAGAGCGCGCATTCCACTACGCAAATCAGCTATAGTTTGGAAAACTTGCTCCAAAATGTCATAGATAGTTACACAATTAAAGCAATTAGTTTGAATATCTATTTCTTAATTTATATTTTTTTGGTTTATCTTCCATTTC
>CM053770.1:143933151-144167989 GCA_028658325.1 Potorous gilbertii
GTTTGAATATCTATTTCTTAATTTATATTTTTTTGGTTTATCTTCCATTTCCTAGAAATTATGCTTCTTGTAGCTTTAAATATTGCAGACTATTACTAGAAAAATGATTGATGTTTCTTTAGGAAGTTTGCAACAGAAACCATCCTGTGGATGGGTGAATATCAATACTCTAATAATACAATTAATAATTATTATAGTTATTGCTAATTACAAATTATATTTTATGATTATATATAATATTACATGATGTTTTCTTCTCCCTTTCCTGAGTTCTCAAAGGCTATGTATGCCGCTGCAGCAAAAATTGTGACAGGTTATACGAACCTGGGGTGGCTTTGAATATTCACCTAATGGTACCTTGTATGACTATCATGTAAGGACCAGTTTTGTTAAATTTGAGGAGGTTTTGCACAGTCAATAATAATTGCTCACAGGATAATACTTTTTTTTTAGTCATTGCAGTAATTGAATATGTCATCTGAATTAAAGAGGGGTTTGAATACAGCCTAAACTCTCTACCTTAATTGAATAGCAAATCCTTGAGTGGAAAATCACTGGTTTACCAAAAGGAATCACAAATTTATTCTTCTTTCTTTTACTTTTCCAACTAATTTTATTTGGTTTCTACTGTATGGATGTTACTATGTTAAGACTAAAAATGCTTTATACAGTGTTTTATAAAGGGTTCTCCTTTCAGCTTGATACTCACAGGAACTCTGAAATGTACACATCAGACATAATATTAATATGTGTGATTTTGAAAATTTGACTCATTCTGATTATTTTTATGAACATTTTTCATATCTTGGAAAGGTATAGTATATTTGCCTGGGCAGTGCTGTATGAACCATTGCAACATTTCAGTTGCTAGAATGAGTTACCAACCTAATAGATTCCAGTTAAAATTTCTGATTTTCTTTCAGAAAAAAGCAGCAGACCATCCCAAGAGAACTCCTTCTATTTGGTTAGCAATGTACAAGGCCTTTGGGCGACCAATCCTGCTGAGCAGTACATTCCGCTATTTGGCTGACCTTTTGGGCTTTGCTGGACCTCTCTGTATTTCTGGAATAGTTCAGCGTGTAAATGACACTGTGGGAGCAACACATGGAGTAAGTTTGTGGTGCATTATTGTCACATAGCTTCTTTGTTATTTTCTCTTTTGCACTTTCTAAAATGTTTATGTTCAGAGAATTTTATGCGTGTGAAAGAAGATGGATTAACCTTTGTAAGAAGGAAATATTCTTTAGGTACCTATAAATGGGTAAAACGGTAATTTTTTTTCTTGATTTAGAATTAGAGGAAAGCCAAACACACCCTTTTATGCACCTTTGATGTTAACTTGAAGAATTTGGATTGGATAAAAAAAAGGATGAGTAAAATATTTAAAATTCTATAATAGGCACTTACCATGACCTAGCCATAAAGAGTACTGTCTTGTGGGCTAAACCTCAAAAAGAGCAGGCTGAGGAAGAATGCTAAGGACAACAAAAAAGAGGGTTTTTTGTTTTATTTATGGCATGAATAGGAGGATCCAAAAAGGAAGAGGACTGATGCTCAAGGGGAGCGGTGGAGGTGATGGTAATAGATTATGGAGAGAATAGAAAACTGTTCAGCTCCTATTTTACTTCTATTTTCTCTTACAAAAACAATGATCTTTAGATTGGAAAGGACAAATTAAAATAACTAATAGAGAGTTGGGGGAAGGTCGTCAGGATTGGAGAAGGGTAAATGTTTCCCTAATTCCATATTGCATCTTTTTTTAAAGAAGAGAATGAATCTACAGTTAGTTTGACTTAAATTCTTGGCATAATTCTAGAACATATTATTAAATCGTTGACAACAGAGTCAGGGATCATGAAGAGCTACATTTCTTTGTCAAGAATTTGTCAAGTCAGATAATAACCTTGTTTCATTTTATGACGGCGTTACTAGACTGCTATAGAAATACTTCCCTATATTTTAGCAAAATATTTGACAGTGTTTCTCTGATACTCTTATGGAAGAGATGGTGAGATATGGATTATATGAGCATATAATTTAAAATTAAGACTTGGTTGAATGGTTGAACTCAAAGACAAGGCACTTTAAAAGACTGTCATTAGTAGGGTGTGCTAGGTATCTGTGCTTGGCCATGTGTTTACTATTTTAAAGTGACTTTAAAAGCTGGTATTATTATTTTTATAGCAAGTTTTTATAATTTCATTCCATCAAATATGATGTGCAGAGTACTGTGCTTTAGATCATGGCAGTCCCAAAGGAAATGTAAGATTTGGACTTTGTCCTCAAAGTGTTTAAAGTCTAGTTGATTATATAATGTACATTAAATGAGACAGGATAAAACAAAATATTCAGTTCAGTGCTACAGGTAAGTCCAGTTGGATTTTGAAATAGGAAAAATCAATTAAATTGATAATCTTTTCATTAATGCAATGAAATTCAATGAGCATTACCTGGGAAGTTGCCTAATGTGGTTAGAAAGCCTTGCAGTCAGGAGATCTGAGTTAAGTCAGGATTCAAACACATGCTAGTTTTGTGTCCTCTAGACAAGTGGCTGAAATTCTTAATGCCCTAGGCATCTCTCTAAAACTTTAAATTCTACAACCTATTGGTTCTGGCAGAGGGAATTTCCTCTCTAGGAACTCTCTACACAGATAAAAGAAAGTTTGTGCCTGGATTTTTTCTTAAAACCTGCCTGCTATGAGCAAGGCATTGTAGATTCAAAAACAAAATGGTAAATAGTCCCTACTTAAGTATCTCACATTCTATGAGGAGATACAACATACACATAATTAATTTTATTTATATTAAATTATATTTATGTTATATTAAGCTATGTTTATTTTGTATATTAAATATTATACAAATAATTTATTTTAATATAATTTGATGAAAGAGAAGACACTACAACTTGGATGACTAGGGAAGGCTTCCTCTGACACCTGAGATAAGTCTCATAAGAAGCTAAGAGGCTAAGAGACAGAAGTAATGAGAGAACTACATTCTAGGTGTGTATAAAAGCATAGATGCAAGAGACAAGGACAGCCTCAGAAAATAGCAAGTGGGCCAACTTAATTGAATTACAGGGTATGTGAAATAGAGGATAATGAAATGTCTGAAAACGTAAACTGGATTCATGCTATGATGGGTCTTCAAGGAGATTATCACACTGAAGAGTTTTTATTTTTTTCTAGAGATAATAAGGATGACAAGACGTTTCTTAAGTAGAGGAGTGACATGGTCAGACCTGGTTTTGGGGAAGATTCTTGGGCAGTTGTGTGGAGAACAATGCAATACTTGTATTTATAAGATCATATGTAATTTTGAAGAAGAAACAGTCAAAATAAATTCAAAGGACATTAGATTTAGAGCTGTAAAGTGCCTTAGTGGCATTTGGAAGTAAAGCATAATTTATATTTATTTTTTGATGACGTATTTTGCATCTTTTTTTACATTTAAGCTAGTTCTTCCTCTAAATAATTTTATAGTTGTCATACCAGGTACTATAGCAAGTGTATTAGCTTTCCTCATTTTTTTTTCTTTTTTAATGGCAAGTCTTCAGGTTCACTTACCTCAAAGGAATTCCTTGAAAATGCTTATGTGTTAGCTGTGCTTCTATTCCTGGCCCTGATTCTACAAAGAACATTTTTGCAGGCCTCCTACTATGTCACCATAGAAACTGGTATTAATCTTCGTGGAGCTTTGCTGGTAAATACATGCTTTAATCTATTTGTGTCTTCAAAATAGATCTAATTACAATAATATCCATAATTTTTATGATCTTTTTTCTTTAAATTAACTAAGTTATATCAACAATTCTTCTAGGGAGCGTAATAAAAATAAATGATAGAAATGTTGATTAATTTGGAGTCTTCATCACAATTCATTTTATGCCAAGAAATGATGACTGAGTATTTGGCTACCAACTTCATGTTCTTTTATAATATATACTAAGATCATAATTATAGGAATTTTGTTTCATAGAAGTTATATAGAGAAATGAATAAAACTTGGATTTTCAGTCCAGGTAATGAGTTTAGAAAGAGACTTTTGAATCCTGTATATTTCTTGATTTATCTCTTCATGTAATAATGAAGTCACCTTTATTAATTTTGTGCTTCCTTTCTTTCTTGTAGGCTATGATATACAATAAGATCCTGAGGCTTTCTACATCCAATTTGTCCATGGGTGAGATGACTCTAGGGCAAATCAATAACTTGGTCGCCATAGAAACTAATCAGCTCATGTGGTTCTTGTTCCTGTGTCCTAATCTGTGGGCCATGCCTGTTCAGGTAGAGCATCAAAGGAAGGTTTTAATTTGTGAAAAAAAAGAAGTGGAAAGTCAGCTTACTAAGTGCTTTTTGGGGAGTTGTCAAAAAAACTCTTTTACTTTAGCCTTAGTCTTCCATGCTGTAAAGGGGAACTGTGGAGGGTGAAGATGAAATGACTGAGGAAACAAAGGTTCAGATATTGATCAGATTGAAATAAGGTTCAGATTGAAATAAATCAGATATTGATTTATTAAGCAACACATGGCAGCTGCCCGAGAAACTGGCACCAGACTGGCTTAGCTTAGTTGTGTACCCCAAACACAGGGAGAACACTGACTTTTGTATATTAAAAACAATTAAATAAGGTCAATTAATTAAAAAGAAACAGTATGATAATAGGTAGTTGATTTCTAATTGAAGGAAAGATTATGGATTCTCCAAGCTGGGAAGGAGAGAGCAAACAGGCACAATTCCCTGAAATCAGAAAAGTGTCACACTTACTGTCTGTCAGCTGTCAAAGAAATGTGGAAATAATAATTGGTTGATCAGTATGGGGCCAGTTTTCTGATAAATATATGAACTGTTTGAGATGTTTAATTGTGGGAAAATTTCTTGCATCCATTTTAGGTTCAGACTGGGTTTCTGGTCATGCTAACCTAGGTCTTTGGTTAAAGGTCTTTCAGTAGCAGGTAGAAGTGGTTCAGCTTCCTCGCCACTCAGACCTAGGTTCAAACAAAGAAATAAGGTTTTCTCCCAATTGCCACAACTGAATAAAGTTTTTTCATATGATAGAAATTGGACTAGACCCAAAACTGAATAGAAAAGAAACTCAGCTAGTTGCGGAATTGAGTCACAAGATGGAGTCAATGTGGTTCGCTTAATTCCATAATAAACCACTTGCAGATCTAATTCCCTCAGAACACAAATATAATCTTAAGTATGTATGTCTTCCCATGTCTTAATCCAGTGCCTCATTTTGACTTGGATATGACACAGGGCTGTTGAATACTTTGACAGTGGAGAAAAACTTGGATAGGTCTTACTTAGAAGTAATACTTAAAGTATAATCCTGATGACTATGTCTGTCTTTTGAAGAATTACTCAGTTAAATTTGAATAAACTTATCCCCAGACTGTCCACAGCCTACCTTCAAACATATCTTTTGAAAAAGTCTTCCATCCACTGGTTAACTAGTAATTGTTACCTTTTTGAACATCTAGATGGCTTGTTAACTCTTCTGACTCCAGTTTAGGTACTCAAGCAACTACGACTAAATGCCATTTTTTATCAGAAATTTTTGAAGGGAAGGCCATTTACTTAGTACAGATTTTAGATGTAGGAGAGAATATAAAAATGACAGTCCCTTGACTTAAAGCAAGCAGTATTTTCTGTGGCCCTTTAGGAAATAGAATCCTAACTGGTTATTGTTTTTCATTTTTTCAACATCTTTTTTTTTTTGCACCAAGTTTATCCTAAGAACTTGATGGGTTACAGTAGTCTCTAAAAGTTTGTACTGTCCTGCGAGCCAAGAGTCTTTTCTCATACTAGCTGCTCTGCCTCCTTTTCTAGTCAATGTGTCTTCAGTGCAGCCAGGTTTTTATTTTTGGTCACGTTTACTCTAATTACTAAATGTGGGCATATGGGAGCAAAAGGGCTGTCTTTGTTCTCTCCTGTCTTCTAACTCCAAACTTTCCTTTTCTAAGCTTTATTTGGCTTCTAAAATTCTTCCAGTCCCCAGGTGAAAGGGACAGGGTAGCTTTTAAATCTAATGTCTTACACAATCAGTAGTGGAGCTCATTTTTTTGCTTTGATAAATGTTTTAGAATTTTCAGCCAGTTACAGATCTCTAAACCCTGAGGTAGGATTTTTTTTTAAATAAAGTAATTAAAACCAGAGTTGAGGGGAGTCTTGTTTATCAAATAAATGATGTAATACAATCTGGAATTTCAAAATTCCAAATAAAGAAATTTTACTTAAAAAATTTTTTTTGGCAAAATCAGTTCTCAGAGACCATTCTTCAGATCAGAGGAATTTCAAGATATGTCAGTGGCTACTATGAAATAGATCCTTGAAATATTGAAGTAGGAAACATTTAAGAAAATCTAGCTTATTTAAAACAATTTGATCTAGAAGTTGGGAACTGTAAAAATACAGCTTGAGTTGAGAATAGCAGGATTTTTGTTTTCCTCAGTCAGCTAAGTATGTAAACTTGAGTAAATCACTGATTTTATCTGGCTTCATTTTTCTCCTCTGTAAAATAAGGAGGATTTCTTAGGTCACTTTCAAGCCTGTCTGTGGGTTCCTAAAAATCTTGACAACCAGAGAGCTGAGTACAATATTTGTGTACATATAAAATTATGTACATAATTCTTCACATAAAAAATTTAACTACTCATTTCCATTCTATTATTAATGCACATAAAAAATTCACATAGAAATTAATTACTAGTTTCCATTCTTTTATTAATGCACAAAGGAATCACAGTTTCATCAACATGGGTAATGCTAATCTTCTACAACTTTATAAGTGGTCTTTGAGATTCTTGTGACGAAAAAAAATATTATTGCCCAGAAGCCATCTGGGGATAACTCTCCAAACTAACGAGGTTGGTCCTTAGCGTATATACATACAAACACACACATACATGTATATATATGTATATACATGAATGTGTGTGCATATGTATACATACATATATAAACACACACATATACACATATTTTTAAAACTATATACTTATTTCTACATGCATTTATAATATCCTGTTCCTCCCACTGAAAAAAACAAAAAGAAAACTTCTATCACAAATATGTATAGTACAAGTTAACAAATTTTCATATTAGTCATGTTCCAAATGTATGTTTCTCTGTATTTTGGATTTATCACATCTTCTGCAGAGAGTGAGTGGTATGTTTCATCTTTAGTCTTCTCACTTCAGGGTTTGTTATTGAAATGACCAGTGCTCAAAAATCTTTTTAAAGTTTTTTCCCCTAGAATGTTGTTGTCATTTTATAACTTATTCTAGTTCTGTTCACTTTGCTCCCAATCAGCTCATATAGGTCTCTTGCCAATTTTCTCTGAAACTGTCCCTTTTGTACTATTTTTTAATGACTCAGTAGGATTCTGTAATATGCATATACTCTAATTTGTATAGCTGTTTTTTTGGAACGGGGAAGGCAAGACAGTTGGGGTTAACTTACTTGCCTGAGATCACACAGCTACTAAGTGTCAAGCGTCTGAGGTCAAATTTGAACTTAGGTCCCCCTGACTCCAGGGCTGTTGCTGTATTCACTGCATCACCTTGCTGCCCCTATAACTTTTCTAAAATAGGAGTATGAGCTCTTACTTTCCAATTTTTTGGCTACTCTGATAAGAACAGTTATAACATTTTCAGTACTTACAGATCTTTCCCTCTGTCTCTGACATCTTTGGGGTAAAATCCTGCTAGTAGTACAGATGAGTGTGCATTTAGTAAGCTGTTGAACATCATTCTAAATTGCTTTTCGGAATAACTGGATTAGTTTACAACTCCATCAGACAGTACATTAGTGTACCTGTTTTCCTGAAGTCCTTCCAACATTTATTGTTTTCCTCTTTTGTCATTTTTTGCTAGTCTTATTGGTATGTAGAATCTCAGAATTGCTTTAGTTTGCATTTCGTTAATTATTAGTAATTTAGAGCCTTTTTATAAGGTTATGGTTGGCTTGGATTTCTTTCTTTGAAAACTACCTTTTCATGGAAGAATTGCTTTGTTTTATACATTTGGATTAGTCCCTATTATATATTTTGGATATAAGATTTTTTCAGAGAAACTTGATGAAAATATTTTTTAATTTACCTGTTTCCCTCTTGATTAAAAAACTGTTTTAGATGTTTGTGCAAAAACTTTTAAAGTTTACATAATCAAAATTGCACATTTTAATCTATGTGAGTCTCCTATTTGTTTAGTCATTGATGCTTTTTCTATCCATATGAAATAGAATCTGATATGTAACTTATGATTGGACCTCTAATTTATTTATACTGTGATTTTAAATCTACCACGTATCCATGTCTTGGCATATGGTATGAAGTATAGGTCTAAACTTAATTTATGCCAGACGTGTTCCATGTTTCTGGAAATTTTTGTTAACTAGTGAGTCTTTTCCCCAGTAACCAAGGTCTTCAGTTTTATCAAGCACTGTGCTACTGTACTTGTTTGCTTCTCTGTATTTTGTTCGTAAACTCTTCCACTGATTGATTTCTCTCTCTTTTAACTAATACCAAATTAGTTTAGTGTTACCTAAATCTGGTACTACTCCACTATTTTCTTCTCCCCTTTTTTCATTGTTTCCCTGATTTTTTTAATCAATTTTTTACCCCCATATAAATTTCATTTTTTAATTTCTATAAAGCAATCTTTTTGTAGTTGGATTCATACTGTACTGAATAAATAAATGAATATATGTAATATTATTTTATTGTATTAACTTCAACAATCCATGAGTAATGAATGTTTCTCTAATTATATTGGCTTTTCATTATTTCTGCAAAGAGTAGCTTTTGGATTCATATATTTTCTGGGTAGCTTGGTAAATGCATTCTTAATACCTTATAGCTTCTGTAGTTTTCTTGAATGAGATTTCTCTTTCTACCTCTACTTGTTGTGTTTTTTTGGTAGTATAAAGGAATACTAATGATACATGTGGGTTTATTTTAGATTTTGAAACTTTGCTGAATTTATTGTTTCAATCAATTATTGCTTACCTCCTTGAAGTTTTCTGAATAATCACACCATCTGCAAAAAGCATTAATTTTATTTCCTTTTTGCTTGTACTTATTCTTTTAATTTCTCTTTCGTATTTATAGAGCTAGCATTTCTAGGAGGCAGTCTTGTTTCTCTCTTGATCTAATTGGAAAAGTGTCTAACTTTTCTCCAACGTTTGCTCTTGGATTTAGATAAATAGTATTGGCAATATTAAGAAAAATTAAGAAAGTAGAAACATGCTGAATTTTATCAAAAGTTTTCAGCATCTATTTATAAAATAATATGGTTTTATTTTTATATTAACATCTAATATATATATATATATATATATGGAATCTTTGTGACCTTGAGAAACTCACTTCATCTCACTATGCCTCAGTTTCCTCACATGTAAAGTGAGGAGTTTGGACTATATGGAAGGAAGTTTTGATACTCAAGGTCAATATCTATATTTTTCCGTATCTTGTAATAGATCAAGTTGAAATGATCACAATTGTTGCTTTCTTATTTTTAGCCTTTTAAAAAATTTCTGCTGATTTTAAACTTTGTTTTGTGTCATGTATGTACAATATCAAACAGTCCATTTGGTTACAGTATGGATTGTGTGCAGGGACACATTGTGAAATGACAGTCTGGATTCAGATTTCCCCTGGTTGCCCCCTTTCTTTGCTTGAAATTATCAGATATTTAGTGACTAAAGAGATTTCTAGGTCTCTTGAGTTATTCATTGTGTTGACTGCTTGATGTTGATTAAATTCTGAAGAAAGTGGTGATGAACATAGTTCATGTTTATGTCTTTTTCTATTTGCTATTTTAGTAGGTTAGGTTGCAACTATTACAAGTGTTTGTAGTGTCTTTTTACTTTTAAAATTTGTTGCAATTCGATATTGATTTCAGTTTCTTTTTACTAGTTGATGGTATGTCTGTGCACAAAAATCTCGTTCTTAACATTCATCAGAATTCATTGAGCAGCAACTATGTCAAAAACTACTTTTAAAACGAAATCAACTGGAAGAATCTTTAGCATTTTCTTTATCTAGAGTCTTTAGACTGTCCTATGAAAGAAAGTACTCATGTTAGGAAGAAGACGTCTAAGTTTTCTTACAAACTTGTGGCTGCTTTTTGTATCAAATCTTAACTGTATATTCCATCATATTTTCCCCATTTGTCCACTTTCACATTGAAGTCACTGAGTCTCAAAATGTAGATTGACATGATTTGGAGGATCATATAAATTTTTTATCTTCTGCAAAAAATATTGATTCATAAACTATAATTATTTTCATAATCATTTTGCTTATGCTCATCATGAGCACTTTGAGTAAATGATCAGTTATCGCATGAATATAAATTTCTTGTTTCTTTTGGATACATGAGAAAAACGTCTTCACCATTTCCTTTGTTTATGTTTCCAAGGGAACTTATGAGCCATCAGGCTATTTAATTGGAACTTACTTTATCCTTTTGGTTGTATTTATCCTGACAGTATCAGTATTGATATACTTTGGTTCCTGTAATAGTGTACCAACTTGTTGGTCTTTGGACAAAGATTTTACTACAGTTTAATATCTTACACTTAGAGTAGAATTTACAAGTGATCTAAAAACTCTAATTCGTAAAAGCCTCTGGTCTCTTTCCCATCATTCTTACCGTGGTTATTGAAGCATAAAGGAACTACACAAGATAATTCCATTTTGATATTTTTCTTTGTTTCATCTGTTACATAGCTAAATAACTTATCAGATAGTGGTCAGTCTATTGATGATGAACCTCTTTTGGTTAGGTTTTTCCTTAGACTGTAGACTCGGTCTAATATTGATAGGTGAAGCCTACTTAGCATGTTATTACATGTCAAGGTATAGCTCCAGTGTGATATTCATAGCACCTATAGATGCTATGGATATGCTAGCATAGTTCTGAATCGCAAAATATAACAGACTCTTCACATGAAAGACAGAACCAAAACATTTATTCAAGCACCAGAAAGCTGAATCCATCTTGTAACAAAGAAATCTATGCGCAATAACAATACAGGGGGCACTACCATCCCCAAGGCTTCCCACTGTTAGGCTTCCCACAAACCAGCTCCCTTAAATAAATCACAAACAAGCTCTCCCACTCATGCTAGTTGCTACTTGCTGTCTTTCTCCCAGCTCTGACTGTTCTGACTCATTTCCTGCTCCACCAGTTCAGCAAAATCCTGCCACCACAATCTCCATGTGACTCAGACTTCCATGTGACCCACGCAGGTCACTTGGGCCTATTACTGGATGGGAAAGATCTTCCCATTTAAATTGCCATTACACAGGGTTTGTGGTACACTAGAATAATTTTCAAAAACCCAGAGCCACTCCCACCCAACAGAGTCAATGGAGTAAGATTTTGTGGAACTGTACTAGCAAGGCAGTTTGAAGATCTTCCTTACCCCTTAATGGGTCCATGTGACCTGCTTTGAGCTTTGGCCCAGTCCACAGCTTGAGTCACATGATGTCGATGGTGGGAGGAGCTTGCCGAATGGGTAGGGTGAAACAGGAAGAGAGAGTGAGATGGAGTAAGGCAGAGCTTGGAGAGAGCAGGTAGAGCAGAGCTGCTTGCAGTGAGTGAGAGAGGGAGTGATTTTTGTCTAAGGGAGCTTGTTTGTGGGGAAGATCTGATGGAGGGAAGGCTGGAGGATGTCCGTGATCCCTCCGTTGATAATGTGTACAGATTTCTTTGCTACTATGATGGATTTGGCTTTCTATTGTTTGAATAAATGGCTTGGTTTTTTCTTTGAGGAAGAGAGTTTATACTTTGTGAATTTGCCCTGGAAATATACATGCATATCCATAGTGACTGCTGTGGGTATTGCATTGGTGTTGCAGGAGCTACCTTTAATTATTATCATAGAAAACTTTTCATGCCTATTGTTAACTATATGCATGCATACATATACAGTATTAGTAATATATAATAATAATACATTTTATATATTATTTTATGAAATTATTTCATAAAGATCCAGGCATTGGGATAGAAAATTAAATTTAGTTGTGGGATTGGGAGGAAGGGTTGTCATATTCTTAGGAGGATTAGTTGAGTATCTAGAAATATTCTCGATTAAGTAGGTTAATAAGGTTAGCATCTAGAAAGAACCCTAAAAGCATTTCCAGGGAAGACTGAAGACCATCTTCTACTTTACAATTTTACCTAGATATTGTGCTGGTTGTTAATGTAGAAAAACTTTCTCAAACTGTAGATGGTGTTTTCCAGGGAAATAAATATTAAGAGTTAATGAGACCCTTATTTTAGAACCCCAAGAAATTGTTTGTTAGTGACATATGAGGCCAAACATTGGCTAAACTGGCTTCTTCCCATTTTGTTACCTATTGGTTCCTCATCTATGTTCTGGGCCTATCAGATTTTAATATCTACTGTGATCCAAATAGAGAGAATATTGGTGAGGATCTCCAGTCCTTCAGTGGGTGATAGCACCTTCAGGAGAAAAGAAATGAAAGTCTAATATTCCCCCCCACCCCACCCATACTCACCCACTTTGGAGAATGATATCATTCAAGTCAGGAAACTGGGCATATTCAGCAGACTTACGAGGTAAAATTATATGGAATAGCAGAGTGGTAGATTGTCAGGCCAAGAAAAGGAATTGATTTCCTCATTTCCTTTACCTGATTCTTTTTATTTACTTACCATATAGTTAAAGAGGATTAAGTTCTCTATTAAAAGGAATCCCCATATGAGCTTTTCCCCGGCCCCTCCCACTTACATGTGTTTTTCTCCTTAGGTCATTATGGGAGTGATCCTGCTCTATAACTTGCTTGGACTGAGTGCGCTGGTCGGTGCAGCTGTCATAGTGTTACTTGCGCCAATTCAGTACTTCATAGCTACAAAGTTGGCTGAGGCTCAGAAGAGCACTCTGGTAAGTTCCATCATTTGGCTTCTCTCTTAGGAAAATCTCATGCTGCTATTTATTTTCAAATATAGGAAATTGATACATATCACTTGGGATATCTTGGAAGGATATTGCTCGTAGATTTAATCTTGATTCTTGAATTTTTATATTATCATGGGCCGAAAACATTAATTTATCATATTCCAAAGATCATTTGAAAAAAAGAATTAGAAATCGTAAACTTGAAGCTCTTAGGTTCCCAAACCCCACATGAGCAGATTTTGATATTATTAAAAGACTTTGAACCCCATTCTAATATACTTTGCCTAAGGAATTAAAATCAACAAAGTATATTCCCTTTGATCCAAATATATACATATATATATATATATATACATACATACATATACACATATATGACAGGAAAATTGTCAGTTTTGATGCATCTGAAAACTAAATGTCCCAAGAGCAGAATTATAACATGTGATGAGATATGGAACTTAAGTGAAAAACTTCAGTGGCAGCTGTTTTGGTTAAATATGCTCCTGGTTAGCTTAGCAAGGAAAGGAAAAAAAAAATCCTTGACCTTCTTTGGCTCTCTTGTTCCATGGAAACATTTCTTATTTGAATGTGAATTGGCCCATTTTGAAGGAATATTTGAGAATTATGAAACTGTTGACAGCAATCTAGAAATAAAGTTTGGTTAAATATGAGCAAGTGATCTCCATAAATCTGTAACATTTAGTATGGCTTTTACTGCTGAAAGAGTTGTTTCCCATGATCGGTTTTCCAACTAGTCTGCTGCATGTATATCTTGTACTTCTTGCATTGTGTACCTTGTATCTCTCTGACTACATATGGAAATTTCATGTGATTAAATTATGCCTTCAAAAGCTATGTACACTACTTCTTGCATGTCAGGGGGAACCCTAGAATAGCGATATCATATTTGAAGTACTCGACCCACTTAAAACATGGATCAAACACAAGTCCCTTTCAAGATGTTTACTTTTATTACTCAACCAGGGGACAAAATTATTTCAAAGCCATGTCATTTCATAACATAATAATACAGTAATAGTAATAAAAACATAGCTCTTACAAATCTAGGACATACTTTGCCAATAGTACACACTTTGTTAGTGGGAGATATGGACATACAGAGGGATTAAATATGGGAGCACATGTCTAAGAACTACATGTGGCCATGGCACTAGGGTGGAGAGGCAGCTTGTGCCGCTGATGGCTCAGAACCATGAATGCCTTTAAATGATTTCTTCATGCTGTTTTCTTTGTTTCAGTCTATAGGTGAGCTAGCCATTGTCTCTTCCTGTATGGTATCCTGGGTTCTCTGTCTAATCTCTTCACCTCCTTCCATACATGGCATAATGTTGCCTAGGAGTCTTCCCTCCCTCTTCTCATATCCCCAAGGAATCTGTTATAAAGTTGATGTGAAGGCATTTTTCTTACTTCTTCCATGGCATGTTTTGTATTATTTGCCCTTTTTTGCTACTTATGGCTCTGAAAAAAAAGTAAATCACATCCCTCAACAAGATAGGACAAATGTGCTTCCTCTTTGTGAACCCATACCTTCTAGTTGATGTCTTGCTTTAGTGTTAGTGTTCCATCAAAGAATCAAGAGATGCAGAAATTTTTTGAGATAGTTTCTTTTTTAGAAATCATGTCATCCAACACTTGGTTTTACAGATAAAGAAATTGATGTGCAGAAAAAAGAAGTGTCTGTTCCCATGTCACACAGCTGATTGATGGACAGAGCCAGAATAGAATGTAAATCTACTATTCAGTCTAGAGTTCTCTCTAACATACATCACTATCTTATTCTTTCACTTAAAGTCTTCTTACATTTTCTTGTTTCATTATTTTGCAGGATTATTCTACTGAAAGGCTGAAGAAAACAAATGAGATACTAAAAGGCATCAAGCTTTTAAAGCTGTATGCCTGGGAGCACATATTTTGCAAAAGTGTAGAGGAAACAAGAATGAAGGAGCTGACCAGTCTCAAAACTTTTGCACTTTACACATCACTTTCCAGTAAGTTCATAAATTTAAGAGTAGGACAAGACATTAGAGGTAATCCCTCTCCTTTTACAGCTGAGGAAACTGAGTCCCAGGGTGATGAAGTGATTCTTTAATGTTACATAGGTATCAAGTAGGAAAGTCTGGAATTCAAATGTCAGTCTGCTTGACTCAGGCCTCCATCTACAATCAGTCTGCCCCTTGTTGCCAGGATAGTGTTAAAGGTGACTCAAAATTGTTTATGTTCAATTTGACTTAAATTTGTGGTTCTGAAATTTTTGAAGTTCATGTGAAAGAATCATTGGTCATCATGTTCAGTGAGACTTTTAATCCAATAAATTTTTAGTAAATATGTTCTAATTAATATTGTATTTTATGTTACAGCTTTTTATTTAGAGAATTTCTATTAGTGTCCAATTCAAGGACATAATTTTAAAATATTTTACTATTATAGTGATCCCAAATCAACTCTTTAGTACTTCCATATGTATTCTTTTACTTTTTAAATTATGTAAAGAAATTTTAAGTACCAAATCTTTTTTATTTCCTCCCAGTTCATCCTGTTGCCTTTTTAAAAATTTTATTTCCAAATCAGAAGAAATTGACCCCAAATATTTTTCAGCCACTTTCCCAATATCACAGAGTACTGCAAGTTCAGAAAATGCCAACTAATCTGTTTGTTTAAAACTTAAACCAGACAAATCTGCAACAAAATTATACCCTAGATAAAGAAGCCCAGACCAACGTTATTTAATACCAGTGCTATTGTCATTTTAGCCAAGTACCACTCCAAGTCAAGAATGTCCTAGATCTCAAAGAATATTTCAGATCATCCTGGTTACTGCCTAGTAGGATTTTGTTGTGCTGGTTCTTTGGTGAATATTACTAAATATCACATAGAGATGATAGTAAGATTTAGAGCTGGACAAGACTTTAAAAATCTCCTGAATTCTGGAAACAACCACTTAAATGCTGAACTGGTGGATGAGGCAGATGCCTTTATTAGTAATAGCCACATTCATAACAAAGGGGCACCAGGTAAGTGATTTCATCAGACTAATCAGGAACCTTAATGAAAAGAGACAATCTTGTCCCTCAGCTGATTGCCTTCAGGATCAAATATTAATTCCGTGTTTGGCATTTGGAGCCCTTCACAATCTGACTCCTTCCTATGTGTCTGAACTTCTTATATTTCATCTTGCTTCCTATGCTATGATCCAGTGACACTGACCCTCTTCGATGTTCTTCTTACATGACATTCCATATCCCAACTCCATGCCTTTTCACTAGCAGTTCCCCAAGCCTGGCATGCTCTCCCTTCTCACTTCTTCCTTTTAGCTTCTGTGGTTTCTTTCAAGATTAGGAATTACTGCAAGAGGCCTGCCTGGGTTCTTACCTCTCTCTCCTAACTCTCAGTCCTCCATTATTATTGCTTTCTCTCTGGGCTTACGCTGATGTTGAGTGAAAGGAGCAGAACCAGGAGAACATTGCACACAGTAACAGCCACATTGTGTGATGACTCATTTTGATAGACTTAGCTCTTCTTAGCAATGCAAGGATCTATGACAGCGCCAAAAGACTCATGATAGAAAATGTTATCCACATCCAGAAAAAGAAGGATAGAGTCTGAATGCAGATCAAAGGATAATATTTGCTCCTTTTTTTTCTTGTTTCTTGTAATTTCTCCCATGGGTTCTAATTCTTCTTTACAATATGACTAATGTAAAAAAAAAGGTCCAATACATTTGTATATGTACAGCCCATGTCAGATTGCATGCCATCTTAGCGTAGGGGAGGGGAGAGATGGGGAGAAAATCTGGAACTCAAAATCTCTTGGAAGTGAATGGTTGAAACTGAAAATAAATAAATAAAAATTTTAAAATTATCTTTTTTCTAACAAATTAAAAAAATAGTTTTAGAGTATTGATCAAAAGATTAAGTTAAGAATCAAGGAAAATTAAATGCATGATTATATGAGGTAGTTTTCAAACTGTTATACCATTTTCTATATTTTCTATTTTTTTAATTTTCTATATTTCATATTCTACATGAATCATTTTCTATATTTCTGCATATTTTCTATATTTTAGTCAATTTCTCTTAGTTGACCTACATGTCAAAATTCAGTAAAATTATCTCCAAGAAACTGAATAATTTTGTTGTGTTGGAATTTTGAATTCTTGTTGTATTGACTATTGCTTGAAATGAATGAACCACTTGTTTTTTTTAAAAAAAGAAAAAATAGCATGTAGAAAAGCAGAAATGAAAGGGAAGACTATTCACAACAACAGATTGCAATGGGAGAAAGAAAGAGGCTACTGACATTTAGGAAACTCACATAAGTAGGACATTGTTTATGGGAAAATTTCATACACTGGAGGAGACTGATCTGCCTACAGGATATTAGGGAGTAATGGGCAAGAAAATTAGTTGAGGTGGGGTAAATTATGGACACTTATGAAGAGTTTAGATATGTTGCATTGAGTAATAAGGGAATAATACATTTTCTTTTTAATGGAGGTTCAAAAAAATGGCAAACACAGTGCCTTAACTAAAAGGAATGAATTTAGAGGTAGGAAAACTAGGCACTGAAAAAACATTAGGCTGATATTTGAGGTAAGTGGAACTTGCAGTACCTCCCAAATTATATCTCATATGCACCTAATCATCTATGAATAAGCTGATTCTCTAGGAGACTGCCCTTATGTATCACGATTTGAGTAGTGCCAAATGACACTTTTAAAAAATATCTTCCCACTATGCCCTCCCATGACACCAGCTTCTGCTTCCTACCTAAATGGAAATACCTATTATTTGCATGACTTACTCCTTTGGGTCAGATAAAAATATGTCATTTGGAGGAGAAAAGGGGTAGCATGGCTACCTCTGAATATGTTAGTTCATTCTTTTAGATTAACTTAGAAGAATTAGAACTGTGCCTTCATGGAAAGAACAATGAATATGGTGATAAAAATATCATATCTCTTGTTTCTTTAGAGTGTGAACTTGGGCAAGTTCCTAGAGGAACTTCCCTGTGCTTCCATTCTCTCCTCTGTAAATGATGAAAACAACAATTTCGCTGCCTATCTCGTAGCCTTACTGAAAGGAACACAGATGGTGGTTGTTTAGTCATTCAACTGTGTCCGACTTTTCATGACCCCACAGGCTGTTTTCTTGGTAAAGATACTGGAGTGGTTTGCTGTTTACTTCATCCACTGCATTAAGTCAAGCAGAGGTTAAATGACTTGCCCAGGGTCAAAAGCTAATGAGTGTCTGAGATCAGATTTGAACTCAGGTCTTCTGAGTGCTCTATTCAGTGTGCCTTCTAGTTGCCTCCAAGGAACATGCATAGAATGTCCTACAGCTGTAAAGGCCAATATAAGAAAAAGCTATTATCAGACTAGTAAATAAGAATTTACATTTATGTAGTGTTTTGAAGTTCATATAAGACTTCATATGTTTTTGAACCTCAGAAAAATCCTAGGAAGAAAGTACCACAGATAGAATCTTTATTTCCATTTTACATATGAAGAAATTGAGACTTAAAGTGAAGAAATGACTTGCCTATGTTAACATAACTAGAAAAGACAAGATAGAAACACAGGGTTTTTTTTTAAAACTTTAAGTCCAACATTCTTTCCACTACTACATCCTTCCTCTTACCCTTTGAAAGCAGAACAGAATATTGGGTGAGTAAATTTTTAGGGCAGAGAATGGATTCATGTTGAAGGGAGGGAAAAGATGAGGTGCAAGAAGTGACTCAGGATTGGCATATGGGCAGCAGAGGAAAAGGAGGGTACCCAGTTGCTAGAGGGAGGTAACCAGATAAACTTTATCTACTTGACTGTCTTGAATAGAGTTATCCCTGTGAGCTCCAATGTGACCTGAGTGCCAGTTCATGTAATCTATTTCTAGACTTTCTGGGAGATACAAACATATATACCTACATACAGATATATGTGTATATATACAAACACATATTTGTATATGCATATTCAGTTGTTAGGAACTAAATATTCCCTTATATGGTTTCACTCTATTTTCACAGACAGCATAGAAAAGTGATGGAATCTCAGGCTTTGAGGTTAGATGTAGAAGAGTGTATGATAGGGGAGCATAAAAAACATCTTTCCCTTCTGTGCTCAGGGAGTGCCTATCCCATGCACAAAGGAGAGTCAGATATGGAAGATACAAGATACTTTTTGTTTTTCAAATTGTTTTTCTTCTACATTTTGAATGATGTTCTATCTACATCAGTATCCCTGAAACTGAACAACCAGTTGTTACTGTGTCTGAGTTCCTAACTGATAGTTGGAGACTCCTATTAGATTGTTCTCTTTTCTTAGCTGGAGGAACTTGCCTACATTCCTGGTGACTGAGATGATAGCTGGGAGAAAGGGCAAAGTTCCCTTCCTTATTCCATTAAAAAAATGTCCAATTTTCCATTGCCAAGCAGCCTTGTGCAGGGTTTATATATACAGTCTTCATTACCCAAAGGCTGATTTCAGTTAAAAGGCAAAGCTATACCTTTTTGATAAATTTAAGCTAACTTCAGGTTGTTCTAATGGCAAGAATTTTAATTTGAGCTTGAAAGAAAAGGAAATAAATTAAAGAAATGAATTAAATGAAAAGGACATTTTAAAAATAGGGTAGAAGTAGCCATGATAATGCTGAAAAAATGAAAGAGCTGAAGACCTGATCTCTGCCTAAAATATGTTTCCATGTTCATTGGATTAATTTGTCATCACTGTCAGATCTTAGATTTCTACTAGTCTTAATTTGGGTTAAGTCAATACTGATTCACTTCTAGAATTGAACACATTTCTTTGACTCTGCTTCTAGGAGGCCAGAAAGGGTTGTTCATTAACAATTATAAATATTATAAATAAACAGTTATAGATGAAGTATGATGAAGACAGCAGCATAGTGACATAGAGAATGTAGTCTAGAAACTTAAATTCTAGTTCCAGATATTTAACTAATTGTGTAACTCATCATCTTTGAGTCTCTCTAAGAGTGCTGTTTTTATTTGTGGGAATCAGTCATGTTACACTGTTATTTTAGGTGTTTTAAAAATATGACTTTTAAATCGTATAGCTGGAGTTGATATCCTAGTAATTGAGGACAAAGTAAGAAATCCATTTTTCCTACTTTTACCTTCAGATAATGTATTTATTATAGGCAAACAGAATAAGCACCTGAACAATTTTCTAAGCTACTGGAAGTATTGTGTGCATAAATGCTTCCATTATGTGAAAAGTCTCTCAATAAAAAGAAATACAAACAATCATGACATTGTGGAGGAGTTATTAGAAGTGATGTGAGAGCCCTGTTCTTAATTTGTATAACCGGCATGCTTCATTTTAGTTACTTCAACTAACCAAACAGCACTTCATTTCTATGGGAACAGAAAAGAATACACACAGGCTGTGTCATATTATGCACAATATGCCATATCCTTCTTAAAGATGTACAGTTATTTAGTTCACCATCCTTTTATATTTTAATGACAAAAGATTGTTTCCTGAACTCTGTTATTTACAATGTTTCAAATGTCATTCTGTTAAGATACAATTTTGTAATAATTTTGTAATACTTCCTATTGGAGTACCATGCTTGGTTGACTGTGGCTAGGAGGTACCAGTTGGGAAAAGTTAATGGAATGCTATTTAGCTTGGTCCCTTGTGTCTCTTGGGACACTTAAAATAATAATAGATTGATAATTAAACTTAAGAAAAGACTTAAACAGCTCAAAGGTTCTAATTCTAAACATTTCCTTCCACAGTTTTTATGAATGCAGCAATCCCCATAGCAGCTGTTCTTGCAGTAAGCAAACCTTTTCTTCTTATAGGAATAAATAATAAGCAAGTGCTAGTGTTTGTAGAAATGACTTACCAAGTGTCTGGAGAATAATGTGCCTTCCTCTTATCCTCTTTCTCTTGTTGCTTCCAAAGCTATATTTTATCAGCTCTGGAACCATCTGATTGTCAATATAATTCTGATCGTCCCATATTTCAAATGGAAAGTTAAAGTGAATAACTTGCTATTTATAGAAGTGAAAATGGTTCTACTCTATTTTGCATGTTGGCATGTTGGCATTCTCAATGATGAGATCATACTTAAGAGAAACCTTAAAAAACATATTCTTGTTTCTCTGGAAAAATTAATATTGATTACTCTATAGATAACAAATTCGGTACAATTCATTAAACTTTTTAAAAATACCTATTTTGTTCAAGTGAATTAAACTTGTGTGAATTTGTCACATATTTTTTCTTTTCTACTTTTAGCATTATTAAATAATAAATGAAAAAGTTTCAATCCCTGTGACATATGAAGTCAATGTAGTGTGTGTGTGTGTGTGTGTGTGTGTGTGTGTGTGTGTGTGTGTGTGAGACTTTTGGGGGTAATTCCTAATGGAATCTTTGTTTGTGATTCTATAGACCTTTGTGACTCATGCCTATACAAGTAAGAAACTGTTAAAACCAGCAGAGGCCTTTGCTTCCTTGTCACTCTTTCATATCCTGGTCACACCTCTCTTCCTGCTATCCACAGTGGTCAGATTTGCAGTCAAAGCCATTATCAGGTACGTCTTTTCTTGAAGAGTTCTAGGTTGTATTTTTATTTGGTCCGTTAGACATATTATATGCTCCTTACTATTTGAAAACTATTCACTCAACTTATAGTCTCTGAAATAGTACTCTTTGAACACTGGATAATATTTAAACATGAATGATAGTAAGTATAGACCCTACCTCTGTTTTGTATATTTTGGGTTAATTCTTGTGCTTTTTTTGCAGTTTTGTAGTTTTGCATTTTCAAAGTCATATAATTTCTCCTTATCTTTTTTCCTACTTTTATCTACTCTCACAATCAGTTAGCATTTATGAATTACCATTGCCAAAGTAATCTAAAAATAATATTGTGCATCTTTGTATAAGAGTTTTGTGTAACTGGTTGTGCGTTTGGGAGGGCATACCCAGTATGCATCAAAGATGTCTGCTATAAGCACATGAAGACTTCCTCCAATGGAATGGGCAGATAGGTCAGGCACACTGGAATGCTTAGAGCTTGGTCAGAAATCAAATATGCCAAGGTCATTCACTGCATTCTGGGGCCACCACCAGTCATCTTGACTTTTGTCTTGGCACTGGACTTTGATAATTCTGGAAGAGAGAGTGAGGGTGATGACTGCTCAACTTTGCCTCACTTAAATCCAGTTTATGAGAGTCAGGACAATCATCAGTGAAGGAAAATAAAAATGTTCTGGCAGTCTTTTGATCACCCAAGGAGTAAAAGAGAGTCTCTGTCCTGAATAAGTTTATATTCTCCTAGAAAGAGACAGCAAGTTCACAGATAAATCAATACAGGTATATGCAAAAATACATACTCATTTTTTTTGGATGAAAACGGGCAACTATGATGATACTCAAGAAAGGTGTTTTGAAGGAGAGAACACTAGAGCTGAGCCTTGACGGGATCTAGGAATTCCAGGAGTAGAGGTGAAGACAGAAAGCATCTCAGGCATAGGAAATAACCTGTGTAAAGGTATAGAGTCAGAAATGAAGTGTTGCATACAGGAAATAGCAGTTGGCCAATTTGATTAAAGCATAGTGAGTATTTGAGAAAGAATAATATAAAGAGTCTGTAGCTAGATAGTGAAAGGCTTAAATTCCAAACAGACCAGTTTGTATTCTATTGTAATGGCAATGGAGAGCTATTGGACCTTCTTGAGTGGAGGCGTGATGTGAGTATACCTAGACTTTAGGAATAGTTGACTATTTTTTTGAGGAGTATCTATTTTAAGGTCTTTTTTTAAACCTTGTACTTCTTTTGCTCCTAATGTCTATACAATATGTAATGACACACACATATGTATGTATGTTTATATTATGTAGGTATACACACATACATAATATATACATACACAGTTATTTTCTAATGTAATGTTTGTGCCCGCATGGGTTGTTTCAGTTCATAAATGTGGCTCATAGATGACATGCATAGATATGATCTGCTTTTGCAGAGAAGAGGATGCCTAAGAGCTTTGTCGCATTGCCAGCATGCTAGATGGGTGAAAAGGACAGGCAGGGTCCAGAAGTACCTTCCAGTTAGATACTCTTTGAGTATCAAGTCACAATTAAGCCTATTGCTCCCTTTCTCCCCTTTCCCAATGTTGTTAATCTGGGGGGGCGGGTCTTAGTAACAAAAGGCAAAAGAGTAATCCCTCTTATTTAACTCTTTCCTACCAAATACTGGTTGCTCCAGAGACCGTCACAAATGCCATATGGAGTAAACCCCAAAGCAAAACAGCAAATAGAAATCAGAGAAATTATACAGAATAGACCATAACTAAGAATTATATATGTGTGAATGAGCTCTTTAGCTGCAAGATAAGTTCTTGTTCAACCAAGGACACAGTAGTTTCCCCCAGAGGAGGTCTGTTTTCTGCAGTCTCTAAAATTTCAAATGTATCCAGGCACATACATGATGAAAGTAGCTTCCCATATCTACCATTCTAGAATTTTTTTCTCTCCCTACCATTTCTCTGCAGTGTCCTCTGACCAGATCATGTGCCTCTACCCAGATTTTCTGGAACCAACTAAGTCCCTTTTGCCAGTGCTCAACATTGTGCTCCTCATTCTCTCATGTCAATCAAGGCTCAAGAATCTTCCCCCATACATAGCCCACAACAAAGGACCATCCCTCCTTAACCCTACTTTGGTGAGATTCAGATTACATTAACACTGGAAGACTGTGAATCCATAATTTTAGGGAGGGTACAATAACTTCCAGCCAAAGTAACCTAAAGTTATATTTGTATTTTTTTTAATTTAAAGGAACTTCAGAGATCATCAAGTTGAACCTTGCCCTTTAATAAATAAAGAACCTGAGATCCAGCTATAGAAAGCAGATTATCTAAAGTTACTGGTGTCTCCTACATCATAACAGAACTAGGACGATAAGACAGATTTCCTGACTTCCTAGCTGGGTGCTCATTTCATTATTCTAATGGAAGTTGCTGTGCACTGAAATTATTAAATCATGAAAGTTACTGTATCAGCACAATTAATTTCTCTGTCGTGTGATGTCAGTTATGATAGGATTCAGAGCTAGAAGGGACCTTAGAGGTAATATGGTTCAAATCCCCTAGATGAAGAAACTGAAGCCTGAAAATGGAAAATGATTTAATTGAAGTTCCATAATTAAGTAACTGAAGGAGGTTTGAATTTAGATCCTTTGACTCTGGGTTTAGTTGTATTTTTCTGCCCCTTTACAAGGTAGGTGAGATTTAGAACTCAGGTCTTGCTGACCCTTTATGTACTGATTTCCCCTATTCATTGTTGGTGGCTTTCACTCTTGATCAGTTGTTTCAGTCCTGTTCAGCTCTTCATGACCTCATTTTTGGAGTTTTCTTGGCAAAGATATTGAAGTGGTTTGCCATCTCCTTCCTTAGCTCATTTTACAGATGAGGAAACTGAGGTAAAACAGGGTTAAGTGATTTGCCCAGGGTCACTTAGTGTCTGAGGCCGAATTTGAACTCAGGTCTTCCCAACTTCAGGCGCACTGTACCACATAGCTGCCCTTTCACTCTATCTTCTGAAAAATCATGTAGATCACTCATTGATTTTTGTAGCATCACTTGCAATTCAGGCCTTATTCTAGAAGAAAAACTTTTTCAAACAATATAATTAATAAATCACAAAGCATGTATTATTTTGTTCTCTGTTTTCATTTTCTTCATTAGCATTGGTTCTTTTCGTGGTTATTTTTTAATTCAAAATATTATCTTCTTCAGCCACAGAGTTTGTAGAAAAATGATAACATTAAAAGGTATAACTACTGAAATTAGTAGGATTACAAATATTAAGAGGATAGCATAATAGAGAATTTTTAAGCCCTTTTTATGTTTGGAAATTTGTAAACCCTCTAAAAACAATTCTACTTCAGCAGATACTGAGAAATGATAACATCCCTTCACGAATGATATACTATACTGCTTTTTCCATTCTCACAGAGGAGTGAAAAGCACTTACCAGCTTGATAAAGATAAGACTGACTGTTTGAAGGCTGTCCTCCAGACACCTCAAAACTTCCACAGAATAAGATTTCTGCTTATAATGGTTCATGGACTTGACAGAGATGGCAAGTCAACCCAACTTTCACTGTGTGTTCATTCTCGGAACCCAAACTAGAGAATCCCTAACAATTGTTGCATTTTGCCAAATTGGCCAGTATCAGTCTGCATTTTCAGTTGTGTTTAGGGGACCCGTGATCTGTCTTTGATGCCAATTGGCCTGTCACAATTTGGACAGTATCATTATGAGAGAAACTAGTCCACTGGTTTCAGAGTGTCCCTTATAAGATTGGAGAAATAGCAGTACTTGACTTTGAAACTTGTTTGATTAACTCATTCTGATGGCTGCTTTTCAAAGTGTTTAATATTTTTAGGATATTCTAGATGCTTTGGTTAAATTCACTATTACAAGGAAATTTTATATAGCAGTGAGAATTGGGGGAAGTTTTTCATAAAAGGAATAGAAGTTCTCCTTATTATACTCTATGACTATGACTACAATGAGAAATCCAGTAATTAGCTGAGACAATTATGTAATAGTTCAAACTATATCCCCAAATTTATGCACCCCATGCACTTTGAACTTTCTGAATATTTTAGGGCAGAATAGATTTGTCCATAAAAGTTGAGACAAGGCAGAATGCCCTCCATTACATAAACCCTGAAGTAGACTCAACAGTGTTTTCAGGGCTGGTTTCTCATTGTCCAGTCTTCTGTTACATTTGTAAATAATCCTGAATTATATTTCTTTTATTTCATCATGAAACATGATGAAGAAATTCAAAGATGTTTAATCTTTTACTTAGCATAGTGATATTCAAAGATATTTAATTGCCAAATGGATTTTATAGCTGTCCATTTAATCATGTTCAGCCAAAGGCATCTGGGTTCTGGAGAGTCGCACGCCCTGGTGGCATGCACCTGCTCTCCTAGGCAGACATACTGAGTAAATACTCTGCTCTCTGTGGTTTCTAGAGAGTCGATGACTTTCTTTCCCTCAACTCTGTCTCTTTTCGTGGAGTAATAATCATTTATTGTCTGCACAGTCAGGAATCTGCACGGTCAGGAATGAGCTCTGAGATTCTTTATACTGTGAATTCCACTTTCTTTCTGATCTTCCTCTATTTCTGTGACAGTAAATTATGATTTCACGGAAGCAGACAAACATACTTATTGTTGTATGTAACATTTATTTAGCATAGAATGGGCAGATAGTAGGTCATAAAGAGGAAACAATGAAAAGCAAAATAATAAAATATCTATCAAATAACTGTGAGCCTGGTCCTCTTTTACACTTGGGAGATCCTTCTAGATAATAAGATCAATTGAACCCAGGACATTGGAAGTGTACAGTTTGAATTCTTCCTTAAACAGGCAAATGAATATAAACCAGAGATTATTATAGAAAAGAGTTTTATTGATTCTTTCTGTAAACCAACCCAAAATTCAGATATAGATACTCTGGCCTTTAGGTCTTTTAATTTGAGACCAACAACATGGGAACAAGGCTTGGGATCTAGGTAGGCTCAGAGAAGATAGTTGTTTTTGTTCTGGAATGTCCTGTCACTTGTGAGGAACATTAAGTTCCTTTAAATGCATTATTTCATTGCCAGTGGACAGGGTAGGTGGACCTAGTGCGTAGCCTGACCAAGCAGAAGCTATCCCTCCCTTGGACTCACATCCATCCTCTTCTCTGACCTTAAGCACAGTTCCTTCTTACCACAGCTCTCTCCTGTCACTTCCTGGCAACCTTTCCTCTCTTGTTTGCAGTGTAAGTACGCTCTCATTCTCTCACGGGAAAAAGGCAGCTGGACAGTAAAGGACATTTCAGTTATTGTTTTTCAAAAATGAGATAAGACGCCTGAAATTTGGGAAAATTATTTTTTTGTGTGTTGCCTTGCTCTCATATACCTACTAAAGGAATGTAGGCTTGTCTCTTCTATGGCTTTTGCCATCAATTAGGTATGTTACAGCTCTCTATGCTAGAACACTTATATTTCAACCAGTTCCCTTTATATTAGTCAAAAAAACAACAATACCTAATATTTATATAGTGCTTTAAGATTCATAAAATATGTTACAGTGAATTATATCTCACAACAATGTGAAGAGGTAACTGGTGCTTTTATCTCCATTTTGCAATTGAAGAAACTTGAAGTGATCTGCCCAGGGTCATGCAACTAATAAGTGACTAAGGGCAAATGTGAATTCAGGTCTTCCTGACCCTAGGCCTAACACACTGTCCACTGCACCATCTAGCTACCTATTGGGTGCCAGATATTGTGTTAGCTAATAGCTTATGGTGACATTATAGTGACGGATAAGAAAGAGTTTGTGCCCTGAAGGAGCTCATATTCTATTAAGAGAGACAATATATATAAATATATATATACATACATATGTAGATAGGTAGAGAGAAACACATATTGAAAGTTGGATGGCATTACTATAATCAGAGAAATACAACCTCTGTCCAAAAAACGTGGGTTGTGCCTTGGTGTGTAAGATGATGCCGAAAAATGAAAGAATTACTCATATAGTTGAAGCTGAAATCCTTTTGCTTTGAATTGTATAAAAAGATGTATGTGTATATATATGCATATGTTTACATATGTGTATATTAAATACATATAAGTATATATATGCTTTTCTGTGGTTGATCTGTATAACTCCTTTTTATATAAAAAGTTTTATTTATGTCTTTCGTTTTTATATCACAGGCATTTCCTCTCTGCCCCATTCTCTCCCAGCTTTCTGAAAAATAGAAGCCTGTTTGGCAACAAAGAAAGCTCAGTTAAGAGTATTTACTGTGCCTTAACATTTGATACATATCACAATGACAGTGTATATCAGTATTCTGCCTTAGTAGTCCCTTATCTGTTTGTCAGAAGGAGGATAACTATCTCATTCATCATGTTCTGTTTAATTTGTAAGAATAGACATTTTAGTTATTTGGGGATAGAGCCCTGGGACTGGAGTCAGAAATATCTCAGTTCAAATCTAGCTGTAGAAACTTACTAGCTGTGTGATCTTGGGTAAGTTACTTAATATTTGTTTGCCTCAATTTCCTGAGGCAGCTACTTCACAGAGTTGTTGTGAGGATCAAATGAAATAAAATTTTTAAAACACTTAGCCCAGTGCCTGGTACATAGTTGGTGCTATATAATTGTTGATTATTTTCTCCTTGGGTAGATACTCTAACCAGTGGGTTGAAGAATAAGCTGTTATGGATCAGCTAGGGGAGGTTTTCCATACATATAAATGAGAAAGAATATCCTCTTCTACGTATGGCTAGTGGGGCATGTCGAAAAGAATTTGTGTTAGTCAACAATCAAAAAATATTGTAAGTGCTTGCTATATTCCAAACACTGTGCTAAGCACTGGAGATGCAGAGAAAGGCAAAAATTGATTCCTTGCTCTCAAGGATCTTTCATTCTACTGGGGAAACAGCATGTGGATAACTATGTATATATTTATATACAACTTAAATGGGAGAGAATATCAGAAGGAAGGCATTAGCAGTGGGCATTGGGGGATACAGGAAAGGTCTCTTATAGAAGGTAGAATTTGAGCTGAGTCTTGAAAGAGGCAAGGGAAACCAGGAGGTGGAAGTGAGGAAGGAAAGCATTCCAGATATGGGAGACATCCAGGGAAAAAAAAAGAAGTTAAAAGTTGGTAGATGGAGTGTCACATGGGAGAACAGCAGAAAGGAAGGTTTAGGAAGACTGGAAAGGCGGGAAGGACTAGATCATGAAGGACTTTAAAACCAACAGAAGGTTTTATATTTATCCTGAAGGTGGTAGGAAGACATAAGAGTTTATTGGGTAGGGAAGCAACATGGTCAGGGTTGCACTTAAGAAAGAACTCTTGGGCTGCTGAGTGGGGATGGATTGGAGAGATTTGAGGAACAAAGATTGTTACAGGAGTCTAAACTTGAGGTGATGAGGGCTGCATTAAATGCTGAAAGCATGAGTGGAGAGAAGGGGACATGCATTAGACATGGTATGATGATACTAACAAGCAGATGTAGTGACAAGTGGAATATGTGGGGTATGTGCAAGTGAGTTGAGAAAGTGAACCTAGGAGACTGAGATTGATGATAGTGTCCTTGATAGTACTAAATAAATTGGGAAGAAGAGTTGACTTGGGGAAAAGATAATGAGTTTTGTTTATGACATGTTGAATTTGAGATGTCTAAGGAGACCTCCAATTTGAGATGTCTGTGATGCAACTGGAGATGTCAGGGCTTGAGCTCAGGGAAAAGGTTATGATTGGATAAATAGATCAGAGAGTCATCTGCATAGAGAAGATAATTGAACCTTTGGAAGTTGAAGATATCTCCAGATGGGATAGTAGAGGAAGAGAAGCAGATCTACGACCGAGCTTTTGGGGACACCTATTTTTAGTGATTGTTACTTGGAGGAAGATCTAGCAAAGGGGAGTAAGAGGGATTGTTGAGATATTTAGGAAGAGAACCAGTAGAGAGCAACATCATGAAAACCCAGAGAAGAGAAGGTATTCAGAATATCATGACTGACAAAGTTACAGAGAGATCAAAAAAAGTTGAGGACCCAGAGAACCATTAGATTCGGCAATAAAGAGATCACTGATAACTTTGAAAGGGGAGCATTTTCAGGTGAATGATGAAATTAGAGATTAAACTACAGAGGGGTTAGAAGACAGTGAGAAGAGAGGAAGTAGAGGCCCTGCTTGTAGACTATCTCAAAAAGTTTAGCCACAAAAGGAAGAGCGATAAAGTAGAGATGTTACACTTTTTTCCCAGGATAGGGAAGACATAAGTGGGTTTGTAGGTAACAGAGGAGGAGCCAAAAGATACAGAGAGACTGAAGGAAGATTAGTGAGAGAGCAAGAAGCGTAGAAGGGCAGTCTTGTATATTTGCCTTGGAAAGAGACAAAGGTGACAAAGAGATAGTGAAGGAAGTCATCTAGATGACATGAGATGAGGAGGAAGAGAGAAGTAAGAGCTGTTGGTAAATGGCCTCAACTTTTGGAAAGGTCCCTAAATGAGACGGTACCTTTGGTATTCTTGAAGAAGAACTAAAATATCTGAAATAGCTGTGTTATGGGATAGGAAATTGATTAGGAAGGTGTAAAACAGTTGCCTTAATGAGTGAGGGCTTGATGAGTTGACGTTACGTAGTATGAATTTATAGTGCACCCAGTCAGCATGGCTTTGTGACTTTTTTCAGCATCATGAAGCTGACACTTAAGGAAGTAGATGGTAGGAGTAATCCAAGGTTGAGATTTGTGATAGAATAAAGGGACAAGAGACTGCATTCTGTAGGATAGTGGAGTGTTCCAGGTAGGGGGAGGAGGAGAATGTAGCTAGTTAAGAAGTTGTGACTTGGAAGGGAACTGAAAGGCTGAGGGATTGGAGGTGACTGAGGATGAAATTCAAGGTTAGGAGTTGTAAGGCAGAGGGAAAGATGATAAAAGATTATAATCAGATAAAAGAATTTTGAAATTCACAAACATGGAGATGGAACACGTACA
The DNA here is from genome assembly GCA_028658325.1 of Potorous gilbertii. Classification (NCBI taxonomy): domain Eukaryota; kingdom Metazoa; phylum Chordata; class Mammalia; order Diprotodontia; family Potoroidae; genus Potorous; species Potorous gilbertii. The sequence continues at coordinate 143,963,682 of CM053770.1, forward strand.
TAATGGGAAAGGCAAAGGTATGACCATCTCTGTGTGTAGCTGAGTGGGTAAGAAGGATTGGTTCATGAAAATTTAGTAGACTGTTCATATCCTTTGATCATTTATCAGTTGGAGAGTGACTTGTATATTTATAGAATTTACAAAATTCTTTATATATTTGAGATGAGACCTTTAGCTGAGACACTGTCTATAAAAATTTCCCCCAATTTTCTGCTTTCCTTCTGTTCTTGACTACGTATATTTTATTTGTAGAAAACCTCTAAATTTAATGTAATCAAAATTATCCATTTTGACCTTATTCTGCTCTCTTTCTTGTTTACTTAAAAATTATTTGCCTATACATAAGTCTGATAATATGTTCCATGTTTTTCAAATCTTGTAATATCTCAATCATGTATCCATTTTGACCTTATCTTGGTAAGTAGTGTAACATGTTAATCTATGCCCAATTTATTCCATACTACTTTCCAGTTTTCCCAACTGGAAAAGATAAGTGAGATGCCCCATTTAAAATAATTCTAGAGGGTGCAAAATACCTAACAGTGTATTTGCCAAAATGAACCCAGAAACTGTATAAACAAAATTATAAAAAAACTTTTTATAGAAATAAAATCAGATTTAAACAATTGAAGAAATATTAATAGTTCATGGGTAGGTAGGGCCAGTATAATGAAAATGACAATTTTGCATAAATCAATTCATATATTCAATGCCATCCTAATTAAGTTACCAAAAACTTATTTTATCGAATTAGAAAAAATAATAAAATTCATTTGGAAGAACAAAAAGCCAAGAATATCAAAGGCACTAATGAAAAAATGTAAAGGAAGGAGGTTTAGCAGTGCCAGATCTTAAACTAAGTTAAAAGGAAGTAATTATCAAAACCATCTGGTGCTGGGTAAGAAATTTAAAGGGAGATCAGAGGAACAGAAAGACATACAATTTACAGTAGCAAATGAATATAGTATTTTTGTATTTTACAAGTTTAAAGACTTAAGTTTTTAGGATAAGAATTGTTTGGTAAAAATTGTTGAGAATTAAGTAGACAGAAGAACTACAGAGTTAGGATATTTGAAGGACTATAAATATACATGGTGAAATCCCTTAATATGATGGCAGGAGTTAGGGGGAAAACAAAGAACATGAGCTGAGCACCGAACTCATTGGGGAAGGAAAGAGCAGTCTAGGGGTCAGTAGATAATAGTGACTAGAATCCAATAAATTTGGATTGAATAAACACAAAAGGTTTGTGTTGAGAGGTTTCCGAGTGATGGTAATGGAGGGAGTGTCTAAAAGTTGCAAAATACAACAATTATGGCTAGCATTTCATATAGTGCTTTATATATGTCTTACAACAACCCTGTAAAGTAGGTGCTATTATTTTACCTCTTTTATAAATAAGGAAATAAAACTGAGAAGTATTAAGTGACTTTCTCAGTGTCCCATGGCTAGTAAAAGTCTAAGGCAGTATTCAAACTCAGGTCTTCCTGACTCCAAGTTAAGAACTCTGTTTTATTATATTACTTGCCCATGTAAGGTGACTAAATTGACTTCCCCTGACCATGACCAGTAAGTTAGAGTATGAATCTGAGTAAAGGTGTCACCAGTACTGGAAAGAGCAGCCAGAGATGTTGTGTTATCCGGAGGGATTGAGACCTTAATGAGAGCCAGAAGATAGAGGGAGGTGAAAGGAAAAGTCTTAAGATGAAGAAAGGCAAGTTTGTCTGCTTCTAAGTAGGTGGTCACACATGACCCTAGGAATTCTGCAGAAGTGAATCCCTAAGGTTGCTTCTCTTTACTTTTCTTGACAGTTCTCAAATGTCAGCCATATCCACATCCATGCCAAGTGTAAATGAGTTACAGAAGAGAACATTAAAAATGGTAGAGAAGGTTAAGCTCTCTTTTATGTGCAGGGTTGAACAGGCAAAAACCCATCTTTTTTTGTTTTAGTAACCTTCCACATATTTCAGTGAGATTTTCTGGACATTTGCAAAGTGGAGCTGAGAACTGATAGGAACCAACTTAGAATATCTGAGTATGACCTCAACTGTATGTCTGTATGTAATGACATAGTCCGAGACTGAAAGATGTGAGGGCACGAAGCCTTTACTTTTCATTTTAAAGGACTACATGTATAAACTGCTTTTTATGATTAACTCCCATGAACACATTTCAAGAACACAATTATATATAAAGCTGATAGAAGTGGAGAAGCAACGAGTAGCATTAGTTGAAAATAAAATAAGAAAACGTCATTTTGATTATGATTTATCAATCAACGAACATTTATGAAGCGCCTACTCTATGTAGGCACTCTCCTAGCCACAAAAATGAAATATTCACTGCTTTCAATCAAAAGCTCATATATTCCATGCAGGAAACATGTATTTACAGAGTACTGTGCTTTGAAAACTTGCAAAGTCGACCTTTGCTGACCAAAAATATGCCCTTCATAAATAACACCTGGCTTCCATTTTCCTAGGAATGAAACATGAATTATTTTAAAGGTGGACTGCCACAATAGATTTTATATATTTCAGTATTGCTATGGAGACATACAATTTCTAATGTAAAGAGGATCACACATGAATCATAGTAAACATCTGGAATTGAATTGACCTTTTACTCCTTTAATGAGTTTGTTGGGAAAACAAGCCATAGAGGTTTATTTGAGATAGTTTAACCTGATCCACACATAAACTGATATTTAAAAGTATCTACATATATATTTATCTGTCTAATAAAAGCCACACTTTTATTGTCTTTACTTACAAAACATGTTTGTGTCCACTTTCATATCTCCATCATAGTAAAGTAGATCCACCCTTTTGCTTTACCAAACTTTTGCAAGAAAATAATTACAAAATTACATTTTTGTTGTTGTTTTCTTCTTTCTCTCTCCCTAACAGATTCTATTTTCTTGATTTGGTAACTAATTAAGCCAGTGTGCCCTCAGGGAAATAATCATAGATTAGATTTTAAAGTAGTGAGATTTTATATAATAGGATCTTCAGAAATATTAGGATGATACCATATGGTTTTCTTGCATGCTTTTTGGGGGTGAAGGTTTACTCTTTAATTAAGTTCCATTTATTCTGTAACAATTACTCAGTCAGCTAGCAGTTTTTAAGCACTTGCCATGTAGCAGGCATTATACAAGGTCAGGGGATACAGAGATAAAAATGAAACAGTCCTTTCCCTCAAGGAGTTCCCATTCTAATGGAAGAGGCAACATGCATTGACAAGGGTGTATGAAAAAGGCATCCAGGGCAGATTCAGAGGTACCTGGACAGACCTTGTGCAGAAACTTACATGAAATGAATTTTGAAGGAGACTAGTGATTCCAAGAAGTAGAGGGGAGGAGGAAGCATATTACAGGTATGAGAGACAAAAGGTACAGCAGCAGAAGAAGCATCCTGCATGAGGAGGAGCCAGATGGTAAGGTTGGCTAGACAGTACGGGGTGTGAAGGATGAAATAGTAAGCCAGGAAAAGTAGGAGAGGGCAAGGTTGTCAAGAGCATCTAATGCCAGAGGAGTTTATATTTGATCCCTAAGGAACTACTACAGTTTAAGTGTGTGTGTGTGTGTGTGTGTGTGTGTGTGTGTGTGTGAGACAGACGGCATTAGGAGAATTACTTTGGTTACTGTGTGGAGGGATGTCTTGGAGGAGGAAAAGATTAGAGGCTGAAAGACCACTTAGGAGGTTATTGAGATAGTCCAGATGGAAGATGAGGAGAAGCTAAAATTGAGTGGTTACTATATAAGTGGAGAGAACGTAAAAGGAAATATGAAATATTTGGCAATTGATTTGGTATGTGAGGCAAGTGCAAGTAAGGAGTTGAGATTGATGCTAGGGTTTAGGATCCTGGGTGACTGGAAAGGTGGCAGTGGTGGTAGTTTTGATGAAATAGGGACGATTGGAAGAGGAGTAGGTTTGGGGGAAAATATAATTAATTTTGATTTGGAGACACTGAGTTTGAAATGTCTCTGGATACTGAATTGGAAATGCTTAGTAGGAAGTTGATGGTGAGAGACTAGACCACAGTAAATAGATCTGAGAGTCATCTGCATTCAATTTAGTCTAATTCAGCCAACACTTATTCATAAATACTGTGTGCAAAACACTGTGCTTAGGACTGTGGAGTACAGAATATTTAGCTAAGATGTAACTTCTGGCTTTATAGCTCTTAAGAGTAGAGATGAGAAAAGATAATTCTACATCTTGATATGTGTAATTAAATGTGAAATATTTTACATGTTACAGGATGATGATGATAATAAATTAATGAGGTGAGCCAGATTTTTCTGGCACTTCTAAGCTTGAGGAAGTGACTAATAAAAGACGCAAAAAGGAAGAGAGACCTTTTTAGAGGAGATGGGTTCAGTCCGAGAGATTGATCCAGAAGATTGGCTCTTCTCACTAATCCTCCTCCTTACAGGCTCAGTCATTAATCATATTACTAATGGCAGCCCTGAGGAGATTGTCTTCTCTCCTAAACTCATTGTATTTCAGACTTCTTCTATGCATTCATTCTGTGCCCTTCTATGTCAGTTGCAAGTAGGGTGGCCAAAGCCAGGGGAGACAGGCAGGATGCAATTGGAAGTGGCTTTGGAAGAACTCCAATTTACTAGACTCAGAAAATTTGATGTATCTATCCCCAACTCTACCTCCTCTAATCCAGGATATAATTATAGACTGGTTATAACAAGTGGCAGAATCAATGAAATTTAAAGTAACTCTCAGAGAAAAATGAATTTGGAGAGGCAAACAAATGAGAATGGAGGGGTCTTGATACTCAAAGGATTCAATTTTAAGCATATGATTATAGATTTTGATCTGGAAGGGCCTTTAGAGATTATCTTGTCCAAAATGATGAAACTGAGTGTGGATCACTAAAGAGAAATGACTTGTTCACAGTCACACAGCTACTAAGGTTCAGAGAAGGAACTGCTATATAATTTCAGGCATGAGTATATTAATGCATGTTTTTTCCACTTTATTTTTTTCTTTTGGCAGTGTTCAGAAGCTGAATGAGTTTCTCTTAAGTGATGAGATTGGTGATGACAGCTGGAGAAACGGTGAAGGTTCTGTAACTTTTGAGTCTTGTAAGAAACACACATCAGTAGTAAGTTCTGTTCACCAAATGGGTTATTGTTATCTTGTGTTTTAAAGGAAAAGTATTTTTAAAGTATTTTAAAAAGATCATCATTAAGGTGGTATGAAATGTCTATATTTTTAGTTTGAGGGTAATTTTTTACCCCCAAAGGGGGTAAAGAAGTAAGGACAGTTGTCACTGGATTTAAAACTTACCAATTACATAAAACTAAGTAAAACCAAAAAACCAAACCAAAAATAACAACTGTTTCTCTGTATAGTAATAGTACTTTTATGGTGATACATCCCTTTCTATTTTTAAGGCACATTATCTTATCTGATTCTCATCAATACCACATGAGCTAGGTCATATTATTATTCTAATTTAATGGATTAAAAATTGAAGTTGAGAAGTTATAATTCAAGAAGTCGGTCAAATCCTTTGGAAGCAAAAGGGTTGCAAACTGGAACTGAGTTTAACTTCCAGCTTATTACGCTTTCCACTATGTAAAATTACTCTAATCATTGTATTTTTATTTGCTTATTCTCTTATAATTTTCAAACTACCTTCATGACCATTATGTTACTAGGTGGTTCATCCATGTCTAAAGGTTACCCCATCGAGTAAAATATGTCCAATTCAAAATGAAATTGAAAATTTTCAGATTCATTCAAGCTTTAGCCACACCTAAGAACAAAACAGCCTTATAAGATAACATCAGTTCTTATCAAATACAAACCTCAAGATTACAAAATATTATGAAGAAGCCCTTAAAATTGTACATATCATTATACATATAATGGTTATTTCAACGAATCTCATTGATGGTGTACTTCCTTTACTTGTGTAAATCACAAACCATCTAGACTTTTTCATTCTTTACCATTCTTGTTCATGTCCTTCCATAAATTCTTTAAGAGGATCTACCTAATATCCTGGAGACCTTATATAAAGTCCTGATGAAAAAGCTGCTCCTTTTTGTGAATGATATTATACTGAATACCTCAGTTCCTTGGACATTACTTGGTCTCTTTAATGAGATACGTGATTATTCAGAAGTTTACTTATAATCCCTAGAGGGAAAGACTAAATGAATGAAAAATTTCTATATCTGTGCTAAACACTAAAGGAAAAAAATGAATTGGGCCAGAACTGAAGAGGAAAAAGAGAGCAGAGTGAATTACATTTGGAAAATCGTGCAGTGCTTCTCTTGCTTCCAAACTGGTCTCTGAATTGAAAGACCTGTGTTTTCAGAAGCACATATAGAGTTGTTCTGGAGATGCTGTATGGTTTTGAAACTTAAAAAACCAACATATTCTGAGGAATTCCATTTTCAGATGATCCAAAAGAACCATGGAAGAATGTAGACTATGCCTTTGTATAGATGGTCTCCCATATTAGTAGTGTCTTGTGACACCCCTCAACATGACATGTCAACATGTGATGCCCTTTGATGCCTTTTTTATGCAAAGCTGTTCTTTGATGCCCTGGGATGTAAATGCTTTCTTCCTCTTTAAATTATTTGAATAAATGGATGAAAAGTACTTATTAAGTGCTTATTAGCTACCAAGTCCTGAACTAAGCACTGGGAGTATAAATATAAAAAGCAAGATGGTTTCTTCTCTTAAGAATCTTCAGAGTTTTCAATATAGAGTCATGCACATTCTTTCATTGGATGATCCACACATATTCAGTTCAAAAAGAAATGGAAAAATTCCCAATTCAATCAAGCTTTATCCAAACCTTACTGCAAAATAAGCTTATTAGTCAGAATCAGCTCTTACCAAATGCAGATATCTTTTGAAAGGACATTTTGAAATGTTAGAAAGAAATCCTTTAAATTGTGCAAGATGAAAACATTATATGCATGGAGTTGAAATTCTCCAAAGAAACCTGCTAAATTGGAGGGAGAGCAGCATAAGTGGCATTGGGTAAAGGCCGGTAGTAAAAAGAAATACATCTCATAAGCATATAGATTCTTTAGAATTATTGAAAACATACTATATTTCTTGATTATTAATATCAATTGAGGTCCAAAACAGGGAGAGGTATGTTTACCAAAGATATATACAACTTTGATATATTTTTTGTGTGTATCTTGATGTATCTTCTGGGCTTAGAGATTGTCCTTTTTGTATATAACAATGTGTCAGTGGTATTAAGTCCTGGAGCACTGCAGTTACTCCTAAATGAAATATTGAATCATTTAAAGGAATTTGATCTAACTACTTACATAGTTCAAACTAAGTGGATGAAGAATTCTTTTTTTGATGTTGTTCAGATGAAAATGTACAGGTAGATAGGTCATCCATAGAGCCCATCTTTTGTTGTCCAGATAATGTAAATAGACAATATGCTTTGCTCAGAGTTGAACAGGAAAAGGTGCATGGCCTGGTGTGCTTTTAATGATTCCGACATTCTTTTTGTCATCTTTTTAACAAGATTCTTCCAGTGATGCTCTATAGTGGTGACTCATGGAGTAGCACAATCTCTAAAGAATTAAATTCAGGGTCACCCAAAGGGTAATGGGAAGGTACATAACGGGAGTGAACAGGCTGCAACACATTACAGTTGAAAATGGTGTAAACTGTGTCATCAGAGATATATGACTAGGAAAATAGTGACTGGTTACACAGTGAAAGTGTGAGCTAACCAGTGGACAGCCTGTATACTTCATGACTATGTACACATTGTCAAGGCATCAAGAGGAAAGTCTATCACATTGGGTAGAGTTGCTGTCAAGAATTTCTTGCAAGACAGACTAGAATTGCACAGGTTTGGCTGGCAAGGATGGAGTCAGATCTGCATTGTTGGAGGGAGAGTCCCCATTGACAAGATCACAAATCCATCAAAGTCCTGAAACACTGAACTAATTTCTTTCAGGGTCATTCATCATTGTTCTCTATCCAAACCACAAAACTACAAACCTTAAAAAAAATGGAGTGAAAAAAGCTGTGTGTTTTAAAATAACACTAATGGAAACTGTTCCCTAAGTTCACTAAAGATTCTATGTATTCTGTCAAAGCTTAGAGTTAAGTGGTTTTGGCTGTAGAAATTCCATGGAACATTAGTGACATTTTGGTGCCAAAGTTTCTTCAAATTACATCTGTGAAGCTCCAACTCACATCTCTGTCAACACTTTCCTTCCTCCCACCTTCTCCATGGTTTAGAGAAGAGAATGAAGTCATTTTTACTGACCGTCTTCGGGGGACAATACTACTACAGAATTGAATATGTCTAGAAGACCATGATTTTCATGCATATATTCTTGTTGTCAGTATTATTATTGGAAATCAGACTTAGTTTTCAAGTACACGACATTTTTCTAATCTATCTCATCCAGGACATTATTAAGTTTACATGAGTGTATCATAGGCAAAATCTCTAGGCTCAGAAAAATGACTTTGTATTTAGGTGTAGACCAATTTACTGAATGGCTTCTTTCTCTACATATTTATCATATGTAGTTATTACCAGGTGCTTTTATGATCTTTTGATACATAGCACTGTTCAAAAGATATGAATACTGTCTTGCTTGCCCCTTAAACTAAGTACTCAGGCCAAATCTTGACTCTGGAATCTTAGCCACGAACCATATTTGAACTTTTTGTGTTATGGCCCATTCACTGTAATGGTAAAATACTTTCTCAGTTAATTTGTTTTGTTTGAAATCTAACATTATTTGCCCTCTATAATTCCATAAAATGACTTTTTAAAATTACTGAGTTGGATTATTACTGTATACTGAAAACTACACCCAGTAAATTCCTGAACCAGATCTCAAGATCTCTTAAGTTTTTCTGTCACAAGTTTATAAAGATAAATTTTCTTTCAGATCTAAGGACCTTTGCCTATTTTTATCAAAAGCAGAGCCAAAATGAAGCCCCAGGGATACTGGATAAAGACAGTAAATCATTTCCAATCATAACCTAGCTCCAAATACTTTAGTCTACCTTAAGTTTTTTAGGTCTCTCAAATGAAATTTTCAGCAGCCCATCTTCATTGGAATGACATTCTTGTGCTGGGGATTGATTTAAAAACATTGACTCAAAGGGAAAAAAAAATCTCACACTATTGTTGCCAAAAACAAAAAACAAAAAAAAAAACCCCAACCAATATCTGGAGAATCATAGCTTTTAGACTCTTCACTTTTTAATCTCAGACAGATTTAGATATATTTGGACTTTCTACTGAGGGATAGAAACTAGACTTGTAAGTTAACTGGTAAATAGAATTCCCTGGTAAGGAAACTCCCTTTGCCACTGCTGGTCAGCACATTCTCTCCAACTAATTGACTTATGGAGTTGCCTAGAACTTTCAAGGAGGCAGCTAGGTCGATGAAGTGCTGTGCCTAAAGTCAGCAAGGCTCATCTTCCTGACTTCAAATCAGGCCTTAGACAACTTACTAGCTGTGTGACCCTAGGCAAGTCGCTTAATACTGTTTACCTTAGTTTTTTATCTGTAAAATGAGCTGGAGAAGGAACTGGTAAACCGCTCCAGAATCTTTGCCAAGAATGTCCAAAATGGTGTCACAAAGAGTTGGACATGACCAAAACAACTGAACAACAGAGCATTCAAAGGTTAAGTAACTTATCCAAGGGTGAAGGAGCCAGTATGGATCAGAAAGGTAACTTGAACCCACATCTTCCTGGTTTGGGGGTCAACTCTATCTTCTGTACTATGCTGCTTCTCATTCTGCTAAAAGCAGCTATAATTATATTTAGTATAGATCTGATTGCACATAAATAGTTGTGAAATTTTTCTGTCATGCAAACCTTTTTTTTTTTGGTCAGGGTCATTGTACATTTGATTTTCTCAATAATATTGAAAATTGTTTTGACCTTTTTTGGTATTTAAATAATCTAATGAGTAACAGTAGGCTGGCTATAGTTACCTCCAAATCACAGGATGTTCAGGGTACAGTGCTTCCATGATCTGGAAAATAACATGTAAAATTTTTTGGTCCTCCTTTTGTACCAGAGAGGATCTGAATTTTTTTTTCTCTTATGGGATATTTACAGTACCTTATTGTAAAATTTGGGTTAAGTATTTTCTCATAGGTTCTGTGTTGTCTACTGGCCTTCCTGTGTCATCTGTGCTTCCACAAAACTTCCCATTTAATTTTGTATGCCAACCCATGATATAGCAAAACCATGCAGTGTGGAAGGGATAACTGTAAATTAGTTGAGAGAGCAGCAAAATCAGATAATTTGGGATATATTAAATATTAAAAATCATTTTTCCATAAGTCTATCTTTTTTTTGAAAAGTGTAGATTTAGGAGGGGAGAGGTAGAATTTGCATTCATTCTTGAAGATATTTCTTAATAAATACATTTTACATAAAATTTTGACGTGAAAAATCAGGTCCACAAAATCCTAGTTGCTTACTATTAGTGTTGTTATTCTGGTTTATTTGCGTCTAGGTCTGTGATTTCACTGATGTACACGAATTCAGTGAGGAACTCCATCCACCAATGCATTTCAACAGTTCTTGAACTTGGCCTTGGAGAGTTGTTTAGGAAACTGAGAAATTACGTGGTTACTTAATCATTATGTATCAGAGGCAAGATTTGAACTCAGATACTTCTGACTCAGAGGCCAGCTCCCTGCCCACTGTGTCAAACTCCTATTAAAAATGCTACTCTTAAAAATAATTTTAGTGCTCATTATGGTAATAGTTATTTTGACAGCGTCTCTTCAGAATAGGAATGTCATAAAGGTAGGGAGAAAAAACTTGGTCTCTCAGGTTCACCGGGATTGTGGAGTAATGTCTATTTATCCTCAGAGAAATCCTAATTTTGACTTTAGGACTCAGAACAAGTTGCTGAATTGTAAGACAAGAAATGCACGCTCAGTAGGGCTGTAAGCCCTGAATTGGGGAAATCACAGTAACAATATCCTTTTTTGTCCCTTTCTCATTTTCTCCTACATGGAGATATATGGCCCGGTCATGTACATCTTGGTATAATATATGATATACAATATAGGTTATAAGGATATAATCAAGGCCTAGTGAAGTTTCTTTCTTTTTTTAAGGTTTTTATTTCTAGATTTCATCTTCAAAATCTTCTAGATTCCCCTCTGTATCTTTGTGTCCTTCCCCAAGAATCATGTCTTTTAACAAATAACTTTAGAAAGAAGAGAGATTAAAAAAGTCTACAAAGTCAAAACTAGTTGTGTATTACATACAAATTTCCACACCTTTGGACGTTGACTTTTGCAAAAGATTGGGGGGTGTAAAGTGCTTATATGTCTTCTTTGGAACTCATTTTTTATAATTTCCCGACTTTCAGCTTTGATTGTTTAAACAATTGTTTAATTGTTTATGCTTAAGTTGTTGTAGTGATTGTGTATATTAGTTTCTAGGCTGTCTTCCTTCAGTTTACATATGTTCATATAAGTCTTTGTATGCTTCTCTGTATCACTACATTTGTCATTTTTATGACGTAGTAATATTTCATTGCAATCATGTTCTACAATTTGTTTAGCCATTCCCTGACCTTTTTTTTTGTCTCAAGAAGTGCTGCTATGAACATTTTGAAGCCTTTCTTTTTTATTAGTGACTTCCTTGAGGGTATATGGCTAGCAGCTCAAGATAGTTTGAATTAGTCGGATTAACTGGTTGAATTTTGTGTATTCACCAAATACTTGTTTTACATTTAGTTTTGTTTAGCCTGCATTAATCTGGGAACACTCATCACTGGTTCCAGCATGAGAATATTTTGGGCTCAGCATACTTCCCTTTATAGTATGTGGAAAACTATATCACCATTATCTTAATTTCTTATTGCTTTCAAATTTTATGAATGAGAATAAAATTAGATTTACAACATTATAATTTTACTTCTAAGTATCTCTTAAAAAGTATTGTATTTGATTAATTTTAAATTTAAATAATGAATTTATCCACTCTAGGAAAAATAAAATATTTTAAAAAGTGAATTTTAACTACATTTAAAAACCACAAGAATGCATGTGTGCAAACACCCATACACATACATGCACACACACACACACACTGCAATATTTCATTGTATTTACACTGTGATTCTTTTGGTAGTTTTAGTTTTGGGCTGGACCGGTGATATCAATGCTATATGGAACTCTTGGTAAAGAATTTCCTTCTATCAGTGCAGATCAGCAACTGTTCTGCAAATGATGATCTTAGTGAATTATTTGAGATGCTATGGAGTTAAACGACTATGCTTAGGTTTACCAAAATAACACACACAAACACATACATGCATACAAACATGCATACAAATGTATATATACACATGTGCATACATATATGTGTATACACACATATATATATACACACATGTGAATCTAAGTCAGGCAGGACAGATACAGGTGTAAAAAAAGAAATATTCTTAACTTATTTGATTTTTATTATAATATAATTCTTAGGTTTTTTTTTACCTCTTCAATGGCAGATGTAACAAAAAATTAAATAAAAGGCCATTTAGTTATCAAAATTAATATATATATAACCTAAGCAGAAATAGTTGAAATGTGTTCTTTTTGTAATTTTTCTCTGATGGCAGAGAAGTCAAATATGAATTTCTTTTTAATAAAAGAAAAGTTTTATTGTTTCATAAAAATAGCTTGTCTTATTTTTTATCCTTTGGAATACAGCAAACCAAAACTATAAACAGGAAGCAGCCTGGAAGATATAACCTGGACAGCTATGAACAATCAATTAGACGAATTCGTCCAACAGAGACTGAAGATATTGCAATTAAGGTTATTTAATTTCTTGAATTCACTCTTTATTCATACACTTTTACTATTTTCACAGAATTCTGCCAAATTGTCCTACAAATGTCCTTGCCACAAATTACCTCTTTGTAATTAATTACTAAGATGAAATCACTATATAGTTTTAAATTTTTGTTTATCCCTTTACCCCCTCCCTTCTATCCACTTCCTGCCTCAAGGAAGGCCGTGTATTTTGAGGCAGTTAAAAAAACACTTCTTTATCTCAGGCTCATTGTAAGTATCCAGAATATTTCCTCATTTAGTCTAGTGTCAGATTAAAATAATTTACATTAGATAGTTGCACCGTCATTATGAATTCTAATTAAGTAAATAATTTATTATCTTTGGTAAGAAGTAGTTCTTCATTTAAAATCTGCAAAACACCAGGTAGTTTTCTGGGTTTCTGGTTCTGCTTGTGTACAAATTTGGTTGTTTTATTTGTGTTAGTCAGTCCCTACAACTGACAATAACATTTACATCATTTCAAGGGTACTATCTCTGTTGTCAGAGGTCCTGGGTTCAAATCTCACTTCCGACACTAGATGGTTCAGGCAAATTGTTTAACCTACCCAGGCCTTAGTTTCTTCACCTATGAAATGATGGGGTTGGAGTAAATGGCCTCTAAAGTCCTGTGATTTCAGCTTAATGTTAATAACCTTAAAATTTTAAAATTAAGCCAGGCATCATTTTGCTCATTCAGAATCATGGAATGTCACCAATAATTAATTTTTTCCTCTCAAAAATACACACTATATGAAAGGATTAAGGTTCTTTCCTTGTTCTGACTTGAAGATGAAGGGTCAGGAAATATTTCTTGTGCTTTACTGCACGAGGCATTCTATGAGTGTGTAGAGGGATATTATGTGAAAATTAATGAGAAATGGGGCTGTTTTCACTTAAAAATAGAAAAGATCTGTATTTGAAAAAGAAGCAGAAGAAGACCTTCCTGAACAATAAGCATGAGGTCTGAAACACTCTGTCAATTTGGGTAGAATAAGACAAGTATTGACATTGGCTGTAGAATGAACTGTATAGTTTAATATCTTTTCCCTTGTACTTTCATTTCCTCTTTCAAGCTATTGTGTATACTGTTGCCCAGTTGTTAGAATATCTCTAATTTGGGGACCTTTTTCCTTACTATCTTATCTTTTAAAAATCTATCCATATACAAATGGGATGAGTAATATTTTTATCACTTTTTATATTGGTATTTAAATGTTTCTTTAATCATGTTAAAACAAAACTGGTTTTGGTTTGAACCATTCTACATGAAAGTATTTGCCTCTCTGTCTTACTCTAATAAATTTTCCCCCATGACCTTGTTTTCTAGGTGACAAATGGGTATTTTTCTTGGGGGAGTGGTTTAGCCACATTATCCAACATAGATATTCGAATCCCAACAGGTAAGAGTCACTCATGGATTGTTCTGTTATGTTCAGCAACTAAACTGTGTATTCAGAACCAAAACACAAAGAATTGCAGCTCAATGAAACAAAAAATGATCCTGATGTAAAAGGTAATGATATAATATGATTCTTGGACTAACATGGCATCATGGTATAGTGAGCAGAATATTTCAGTGGAAATTATGGAATTTGACATTAATTTAGAGTGTGACTTTCGAAAAAATTTACTCTTTTTTGATTTCCCCATTTTAATAAGTTTGTTGTTTTCATTTTTGTTTGAATTTACCTCCTACTCAGTTTTTGGCTGCTGGGGAAGTTATATGACACAAAGTGAAGTAGAAAGTAGAGTTAATACTCAGATTAATTTGGACAAAACTAATGAACTATTTAAATGTGGTATTTCAAGATACTTGAAATATTTTTTGAGATGAATTAAAATTTTGGGGCTAAGACTATATCTACTCATATAAAGGTAGACAAATTATAGTGGCATTTATCTTAAAATGCAAGCAAAAGAACCAGTGATGCTTTTGCCACAGTTATCTTAAGTATTTCATTCAAAACATTTTTATCAGAATCATAGTATTTTGAGCTAGAATGGATATTAGGAATCTGGTCCAGAGTTTTTATTTTGCATGTGAGGAGAGGTCAAGAGCTCTCCTTAGGGTAGTAGCTAAGTTAGAATTCAGATTTTGATCTTCTGGAGGTTGAATGCAGTGCTCTTTACTGTATTGCACACTGGGGATGTCGACTTAGAGATCTTTAATTTTTAGAGCACTATAAGGTCAGGTACTGATTTGCCTTTCTCTGTATTTCTGTGGCTTAGCACATAGTAAACACATTCTAAATACTTTCTGGCTCCCTTTTAACTTACTATGGAATGTAAGGGAATTTTCAATCATCTAGTCTAAGGCCTTTATTTTACAAATGAGAAAACTAAGACCTTGAAAGGTGAAATAACTTCACATCGGTAGTAGTAGCAGAACTAGACTTCAAACCCACTTACTAGAACAGTAATGACAATTACTAATAGATAGTGGTTTAAAATTTGCAAAGCACTTTACATTTATTATCTCACTTGATGAATATCTGTGGTAAGTTATGATATTCTGTTGGATGGAAAAATCCTATAGCTCATCAGTCACTCCCTACTAATATATAGATGTATCAAATGGGCAATGAATTAAGCCCAGAAAAACAGAAAAAGAATGGGCTGGATTGCTTCTGGAAAATTGCAAAGTTCTTTTAATGAATTCAAACTTCTTTCTGAAAAATGGCCCATCATTTCATAATCATCATCTTTCAGAGATGATGTATGACTGCAAACCATAGAATCCTACAGTCTCTAAAGAATTAAAGGTAAGGATCACCTAAAGAGAAGTGGAGAAGCAGGTGGAGAGGGTGTGGAACATTATCAAAAATGAGAGGAGAAAAGTGATGTAAAGGATGTCATAAAGGAAATAGATGATTGAAAATTAAACTAAAAAGGGAGTATGTCTGGTAAGAGAAGCTGCTAATTGGTGGAAAGCTGATATGCGCCATTAGTTTTTCTCATAAAGTCTAGAGAAAGTAAGAACATTGGGTGGACCCCTTTGTGATTGACATATGGTGAGATATAGATAGCAGTTATACAGGGTGAGTAGGCATAAATAGGTTACAATCTGAATCATGGAACACCCACATTGAATAATATTGGAGTGGCATAAGATAGATATACAAAGTAAAATGTGAGCTGTTTAATATGTTTTCAGATTACATTCAATACAGAATTTTCCATCTCATGCAATTATTGAATTTTGTTTTATTACTATAGGTCAATTGACAATGATTGTGGGTCAAGTAGGCTGTGGAAAATCTTCTCTTCTTCTTGCAATACTTGGTGAAATGCAGACGCTGGAAGGAAAAGTTCATTGGAGCAAGTATGTTTCTTTTTAAAATATTGCTTTAAAACTAAATTGAGTAATATTTAAAGAATTAATTTAAAACTATTTTCTAATTAAAAAACAAAGCAATAAACTTGCATCCTTTATAAAAGTGAAGAGTTTAATAGTGTAGAATGGGTTTTCATCGTGCTTTCTTTTAATTTTCTTTCTACCTGTTGAATTACTTTGTTTCAGTCTCCTTTGTTAAACTTCATTCATACCATATCCACCTATTGTGGGTGCCCTAAGGTTCTATTCTTATCTCTCTACTCTCTCTCACTTGATGATCTCATCAATTCTTATGGGTTCAATTGTCGTCTCTATGCAAATGATCCTCAGATCTATATAGTCTTACCCACTCTTTCTCCTGACCTCCATTCTTGCACCACTAACTGCTTATTGGACATTTTAATTTGGATGTCCTATCAGGATCTCAAATCTCAAAATTATGTTCAAAACAGAGACTGTTGCCTTTTCCTCTAAACTCTCTCCTCTTCCAAACTTCCTCATTGCTTTCTAGGTTGCCACCATCCTCATAGTCACCCACATTTGTACCCTTAGTGTCATCCTTGAGTCTTCCAACTTAACCTCACGTGTCCAATTAGTTGCTAAATCTTCTAGTCTCCACCTTTGCCATATCACTCAGATTTATATTTCCTTTTTACTTACAGAGTGTTGAGGCATTCATCACTTCTTAGCTATAATATTAAAATAGCTTTCTAATTGTTCCCTCTCTCTGCTCCAACCCACTCACCACTCAGCTGCCAAAGTGATTTTCCTAATACCCAAGTCACTCTCCTACCACACACTCAGTAAACTACAGGGTACCCTGTTACCTCCAGAATCAAATAAAACCTAATACCTTTTTATCTTTCACATCTTCTTATACCTTACTCACCTCTACATATGCTGTGATTCGGCCATCCCAGTTATTGTTCACCCATGGCATTTCATACTCAATTTCTGTGCCTTTTCTCGTGCTGTAATTCTTTTCTTCTTTGCAACCGAGCCCGTGACATACCTTCTGTATTTGTATTAGGACTTCTATTTCCTCCTTACTGGTAACCTAAACCCTGCCCTTTTGCCCTGTCTTGCTGGGGCTCAGTTCTCCATACCACTTCCCAGCCTGCCCAATGCCACATTGCCCACCTTTACTCCTTCCTAGAGCACCTTTATGGGGATGTTCTTTCATTAGAATGTAAGCTCTGAGGGCAGGGGCTGTCGTGCTTTCTTGTATTTGTTTCCCCAATGCTTAGAGTAGTGCTTGACAAATACTGCTTAAAAAATGTTCTGTAAATCTATTACCGCTTCTTCATAGAATCCTCCCCTTCCCTTGAGACTCACCTTAAATGCCACCCCTTGAGAGAAGCCTTTCCAGAATGACCCCCACCCTCCCACTAGCACATTTCCCTATTACATTGCCTTTCATATACTCTGTATGCATCTATTTATTTACTTGTCTCTCTTACTAAATGTAAGCTTTTTGAGGATAAGGACTATTTTTTGTATTAGTAGCACTTAACACAGTGCCTTGTGTAAGGTATATAATACCTGCTTGTTGATCGACAGAATTAAAGAAAATAATATCAGTAACTTAGAAGATATTTCCTAGTGCTTTATTTCTATTCCTACGTTGAAAAGGCATAATGTTTGAAATGCAGAAGAATCAAACTAGTGTTGTTGTGAAGGTTGAGGCAAGGAACTTTTCAACCAAAGTGTGCATTGCCCTGCTGTTCCCTTATGCCTTCCCTTTCTTCTCAATGACTGGTGCACAGTCTGCAAGGAGGTCTCCTGTTTAATTTTGACTAAAGGGAAAGGACCTGGACGTAGGATTTACTTGGTGTGGAAAACTCCTGGGTGAGGCAAGTCACTTTTTGCCTATGCAAGTGTACACTTTTTCTAGAGTCTTAGAAAGATGCTTACAGCATGGAGAGGTAATATAATAATTACGATTTTGATGTAGCATTTTGATATTTAATATTATTGTTTTTATTAACAATAATTCTTTGGTATCACATCAGTATTACTGTTCTAGGGAGTGTCAAAAGTTCTCTTGTCCAACATTTATTAAGACATCCTGATGAGTGAGTCTTCACCTAAATATTTCTAGTGAAAGAGAAACCACTATTTGACAAACATCTCATTACACTCTAGGGATCATAGTTAGAAAGCTTTTCTTCATGTTGGTTTTATAATCTGTCTTCCTGAAACTGGTAACCATTTCTCTTAATTCTGACTGCTGTGATGAAACCTCATCTAGCACCTCTTCCAGTAGCGTCAAATATTTGTGTATCAGTATCTTGTCCCTCTGAAATGTTCTCTTCTCTAGTTTCTTCAAATGATTCTTATATAGCATGGCCTCAAGCTCCTTTGGGGAAATGCCAGAAAGAGATAGGAAAATGTCCTTATTTTCAAGAAAAAGTGAGAGAAAAGTCTTCAAACTATAGACTGATTAGCTTGAGTTTGATTCCTGACAAATTCTAGAATTTATTAGTTAAAACACGTCTTATGGGCATTTAGACTGGGAAGTAGTAATCACTATGAGCCAGTGAGGCACCACATGTAGACCAGAAAAAGTATCATATTGAGGGAGGAGGAGTTAGCATGGTTGAAAAACAGTTTATATGAAAATGTTTTGAAAGTTTTAGGGCAAAACAAGCTTCATATAAACCAATATGGTACAGTGGAAAGAGTACAGGTTTAGGAATCAGAAGATCTGGGTTCATGTCTCACCTGTGCCATAAGTGCCATAAGAAATTAAGATTCCTCTGTGATTCAGGCAAGTCACTTAACACCTCTGGTCTCAGTTTAATCATCTGTAAAATGAGAGGCTTAGATTAGATGGTTTCTGAGAAACTTTGTTGCTCTAGATATATGATACTATGATCATATGGAAAATTTATATGGCAGCCAAAAAAAGTTATGCAATTTTAAAATTGCATTAATAGAGGCATAATGTCAAGAAAAAGGGAAGTGAAAGCATAGTAGAGCAATGGATTTGGACATCGTGTTCTCAGGATCATGCTATGTATAGTTGATGTCCTTTCTGAAATGCTTAACAGTAAAGAACTATAATCCAAATGTGGTCTCTTTTGACCATAGTACAGTTGGCTTTTTATCTCTCATTCAAAGACACTGTGATATCCAAGAGTTTAAATTAGTCACTTTTAAAATTACCTATACTTAGTGTGTTTGTGTAGTGTCATCCAAAGGCATGGATTTTATTGTTGGCTTTTTTCTTTGATACTGTCTTCTGTGAATTACTGGGCTTCTATCTGTAACTGGAAGTCCATTTATCTTATGGCAGCAGTTTATTACATGAATATAGATTTAACCCTTTGATCAGAGGTTCAATCGCCAAAAAAGTCCAGATACAATTTCAGAACCTCTCACTGTTTTTGCTCATTACTTCAATCCCAGGATAAAGGATGAATATTAGTATCTAACAGTCCCTAACAGTGACCACCAGGATCCTTGTATACATTCATGCTTACAAGGCTTCAAAACAGTCCAAATTTATTTACACAGAGTAAGGAATAGATGCTGATCTGAGGCCACTTCCAACAGGGTTATGGGATCATAGAGTTAGAGCTGAAAGAGTCTGACAGGACATCTAATTCAAACCCTGATTTTTACAAACAAGAAAACTTCAATATCAATGGACTGAAGCTGCCCTCTCTAAAGTTGTCACTGATCTCTTAACTGCTAAATCTGATGTTCTTTTTTCACTTTAAGCCTTCCTGACTTATCTGCTTTATTTGGTACTATTGGTCACTCCCTTAGCTAAGTTTTCATGATATTTTCTGCCTTAGTTTGCCTCCTTCTTGTGTGACCGCCTTCTGAGTTTCTTTCTCTAGTTTATTATCCCTTTTCCCTTCTTCTTCCATAACCTCACCAGATATCATTCAAAGGTTTTCATTAAATGATATTGCTATTACTGCATATAATGTTCTCCTGGTTCTGTTCACTTCAGAATGCATCAGTTCTTGTAAATCTTTCCAGGTTTTTCTGAAATCATCCTGCATGTCAGTTCTTACAGCACAACAATATTCCATTACAATCACATATCGCAACTTGTTTAGCCATTCTCCAATTGATGGGCATCCCTTTGATTTCAGTTCTTAGACACCAAAAAAATAAAAAAAGCTGCTGTAAACATCTTTTGTAGAAATAAGTCCTTTTCCCTTTTGTGGGATGCCTTTGGAATATAGACCTAGAAGTGAGTAGTAGTTTTGGATCAAAGGGAATACACAGTTTTATAGCCCTTTGGGCATAGTTCCAAATTGCTCTCCAGGATTGTTGGATCATTTCACAACTCTACCAACAGGGCATTAGTGTCCCAGTATTCCATCCCCTCTAACATCCAACATTTTCCTTTTGTGTCATATTAGACACTCTGATAGGTGTGAGGTGATACCTCAAAGTTGTTTTCATTTTTATTTCTCTGACCAATAGTGATTTAGACCATTTTTTCATATCACCATAGATCGCTTGATTTCTTTGTCTGAAAACTTCATGTTCATGTCTTTGACCATTCCTCAATTGGGAAATGATTTGTATTTTTACAAATTTGACTCTTTTCTACATATTTGAGAAAAAAAGGCCTTTATCAGAAATACCTGTTGCAAAATTTGCCCCAAGTTTTCTGTTTTCCTTATAATTTGGATGGCATTGGTTTTGTTTTTGCAAATCTTTAAATTTTTGTATAATCACAATCATGTATTTTACATTTTGTAGTGCTTTCGATATCTTCTTTGGCCCAGATTCTTCCCTTATCTGTAAATCTAACAGATTCTTCCATGGTCTCTTAATTTGCATATGGTATCATCCCTTATGTGTAAATCATGTACATATTTTGACCTTATCTTGGTTCATGGTGTCAGATGTTGGTCTATACCTAGTTTCTGCCATATTGTTTTCCAGTTTTACCAATAGTTTTTGTTAAAGAATGAGTTTTTGTTACAAAAGCTTGAATATTTGGGTTTATCATGTACGAGATTACTATGACTATTTACCGTAACATAATTTATGCCTTATCTACTCCACTGATTGATCCACCACTCTATTTCTTATCTAGTACCATATTGTTTTGATATTTATCATTTTATAATACAGTTTGAGATCTCTTACGGCTAGACCACCTTTTTTTTTTTTTACATTCTGTTCATTGATCCACTTGATATCATTGAGCTTTTATTCTCCCAGATGAATTTTGTTATTATTTTTTCTAGCTCTATCAAATAATTTTTGGTAGCTTGATTGGTATGGTGCTGAATAATATAGATTAATACAGATAGAATTGTTGTTTTTATCATATTGGCTTGATCTACCCATGAGCAATTAATATTTTTCAGTTGTTTAGATGTGACTTTATTTGTGTGAAAAAGTGTTTTATAGTTGTGTTCATATAGTTCCTGGGTTGGTTTTGACAGGTAGACTCCCAAGTATTTTATGTTGTCTGCAATTATTTTAAATGGAATTTCTCTTTCTATCTCTTGCTGCTGGACTTTGTTGGAAATACATAGAAAGGCCTATGATTTAAGGGGGTTTATTTTGTATTCTTAAACTTTGCTGAAGTTGTTAACAATTTCAAGGAGAGTTTTAGTTAATTCTCTAGGGTTCTCTAAGTATAACATCATATCATCTGCAAAGAATGATAATTTTGTTTCTCACTGTCTATTCTAATGCTTTTAATTTCTTTTTTTTCTCTTATTGCTATGGCAAACATTTCTAATACAATATTAAATAATAGAAGTGATAATGGGCATCCTTACTTACTTCACCCCGTATTGTATTGGGAAGGTTTCTATCTTTTCCTCATTAAAATAATGTTTGTTGATGGTTTTAGATAAATAGTACTTATCATTTTAAGGTAAGGTCCCTTTACTCCTATGTTCTCTAGTGTTTTTAATAGGAATGAGTGCTATATTTTGTCAAAGACTTTTCCTGCATCTACTGAGATAATCTTATGTTTTCTGTTGGTTTTATTATTGATATAGTCAATTATGCTGATAGTTTTCCTAATATTGAACAAGCCCTGAATTTCTGGTATAAATCCCACCTGGTCATTTTGTATGATCTTTGTGATATATTGTTATAATCTCTTTGCTTGTATTTTATTTAAAATTTTTGCATCACTATTCATTAGGGAAATTGTTCTATAATTTTCCCCTGTTTTGGCTCTTTCCTGGTTTAGGGATCAGCATCATATTTGTGTCACAAAAGTAATTTTGTAGGACTCCTTCATTGCTTATTTTTCCAAATAGTTTGTATAGTTTTGAAATTAAGTGTTCTTTAAATGTTTAGTAGAATTCACTTGTGAATCCATCTGGTCCTGGAGACTTTTTCTTAGGATGTTCATTGATGGTTTTCTAAGATTGGATTATTTAAGTAATGTTATTTCTTCTTCCGTTAATCTGTGTAATTTATATTTTTCTAGGTATTGATCCATTTCATTTAGATTGTAAAATTTACTGGCATATAATTGAGCAAAATAGCTCCTAACAATTGCCTTAATTTCCTTTTAATTGGTGGTGAATTTAGCCCTTTCATTTTTGATACTAGTAATTTGTTTTCCTTTCCTTTTTAAAAAATCAAATTAACCAATGTTTTGTCTATTTTATTGTTTTTTTCATAAAAGAAGCTTCTAGTTTTATTTATTAGTTCAATTGTTTTCTTTCAATTTTATTAATGTCTTCTTCGAATTTCAGTATTTCCACTTTAGTGTTTAATTGGGGATTTTTAATTTGTCCTTTTCCTAGTTTCTTTAGTTGCATTCCCAGTTCATTGATCTGTTTTTTCTTTATTTTATGCATGTAAGCAATTAGAGATATAAAATTTTCCCTAACTACTGCTTTGCCTGCATCCCATAAATTTTGGTATGTTGTCTCATTGTTATCATTCACTTTAATGAAATTATTGATTGTTTCTATTATTTATTCTTTGACCCATTTGTTTTTTAGGATTAAATTATTTTAAGACAAATTTTCAATAATAAATAATAAAAAATAAAAAAAATATAAAAATAAAACAAATTTTCAATTTGTCTTAAAATTATCTTAAAACAATTTCCATTTTCCATTATTGGGTATATTTTTATTGCACTCTGATCTGAAAAGTATGTGTTTACTATTTTTGCTTTTCCGTATTTGGTTGTGATTTTTTTATGTCCTCATATTTGATCAGATTTTGTGTAGGTTCCATGTACTGAGAGAAAGGTATATTCCTTTCTATTCCCATTCAGTTTTCTGCAGAGATGTATCATATTTAACTTTTTCAGAATTTTATTCACCTCTGTAACTTCTTTCTCATTTATTTTCTGTTAGATTTATCTAGTTCTGAGAGGGGAAAGTTGAGTTACTCTATTAGTGTAGTTTTATTATCTATTTCCACTTGTAACTTCTTCAAAAATTTAGATGCTGTACCATTTGGTGCATGTATGTTTTCTACTGATGTGACTTCATAGTCTATGGTATCTTTCAGTAAGATATAGTTTCCTTCATGTCTTTTAATTAGATTTGTTTTTGCTTTTGCTTCATCTGAGATGATGATTGCAATCGCTGCTTTCTTTGCTTCACCTGAAACATAATAGATTCTACTCTAGCCCCTTACCTTTACCATATGTATATCTCTGTTTCAGGTGTTTCTTGTAGGATTTCTTATTGTAGGATTCTGGTTTTCAATCATTTCTGCTGTCCACTTCTGTTTTATGGGCGAGTTCATCCTATTCACATTTATAGTTAATGATAACTAACTGTGTATTTCACCCCATGCTATTTTTTGTTTGTCCCTCTGAACATTTTTCCATGCCTTGCATTCCACAGTCCAGTCAAACCTGCACTGTTTTCTTCACACATTACACCCATCTCACATCTTTTTGTCATTGCACTTCAGGTCTCCTGTCCTGTTAAGATATAGATCAAGCACTAACTAATGCATGAAGTCTGTCTTACCCCTCCCAAAGTGCTAGTGCCATTTCTCCCAAATCACCAAGTTCAATGTCTTTTCCACTAATAGCACTCATAGTAGATGATTATTGCATTTACCTCTACTGAGTATTTATTATTTGTCCTATATAGAGCTTGTTTTGTAGATATTTCTTTGCATGTTGTCTTCTCTGTTAGACGGTAAACTCCTTGAGACCAGGGGCTGTCTTTGACCTTTTTTTGTCCCTAGGATTTGGTACAATGCCTGGCATTTAATAAATATTGATTGATCAACTACATTTGATATATTGGTATTTATTAATTTTATATGTACTTGTTGTCTACTCCCTCTTTCCCACCCCATTAAAATTTAAACCCATGAGTGTAGGTATTGTTGAATTCTTTATGCTTTTATTTCCATTGCCCAGTAGCACAGTGTGTGGCACATGGTAGGTACTTTGATAAATACTTTTTGATTAATTGATTGAAACTGAGTTCCAAAGAAGTTGCATGACACGGTCAAAGCTTTTGTTAGTAAATGGTCAAGTTGGGATGTGACTCAAAGTCTTCTGATTTCATATCCCTTTTTCTTCTCAC
This sequence comes from Potorous gilbertii, assembly GCA_028658325.1. NCBI lineage: Eukaryota > Metazoa > Chordata > Mammalia > Diprotodontia > Potoroidae > Potorous > Potorous gilbertii. The sequence continues at coordinate 143,988,391 of CM053770.1, forward strand.
TGTACCATACTAATGATCCCAGATATTATACCGTATTACCCTGGGTAAGGTCCCAAAAAGAGAGGACATCAACTTTCCTCCTTCACCAGGAACTCTGTATGTGCTTGCTCTTTTGCTAGCACTTCTCCAGTATTGTTGCTGTCTTCTGTTCCTGTAATGGGGCATGGACCCTTCTTCCCAGAGTCACTATTGTTTATTCTGGCAGGCATCATGCTTCCTTACATTGTTATCCTTGGTCTTTGTTATATTCTTTTACTTTCTTCTGCTTGTCTCTGCTCCCTGACCTCAGAAGAAAAATGGTCAAAGAGATATGAACAAACAGTTCTCAAAAGAATTGCTATTAAAATTATATGAAAGAATGACCCAAAGTACTGACAGTAAGAGAAGTAAAAACCAAAACAACTTAAGGTTTCATCTCACACCAAGAAAATTGGAAGAGATTAAAAAAAAGAAAAATAGTGTTTGTAGTAGCAGAGAACTAGAAACAAAGCAGATGCCCATTTTGGGGGGTGGGGAGGGCAATGGGAAGCAAATTGTCATCTGAAAATGTAATGGAATTGTACTATGTCCTAAGATGCAGCAAATATGATGAATATTGCACAGCTTATTCATGAATTGATGCAAAGTGAACACAAAAATGGGTATTTCAAAAATTTCAAAGAACAAGCAGAATCAAAAAGTGTTATGAAAAATACTACCTACTACTCCTTTACAGATGTGTGAGGCACATGAGAGTAGCACACTGTGTCTCTGTGTGTGTATATATACAACTACATACATGTAGTTATGCTTTTTGAGAAATTATTTCATTTTGCTTATTTTTGTCTTTTTCCTCATTTTTTAAAAAGATATTTATAGCAAATATTCTCTGGAAGAAGAGAGGGGGAAAGATACATGAAGAAATTTAGGCAATGTAAAAACAAAATATTTCACTATAAATTTATTTTTAAATATTAAAAAAAGAAAACTTCTTAGAAATAAGATAGGCCAAAGGCAAGTGACTATATTTTTTTCAAGAGAAAAAGTAAAAAGAGTTAGACATGCCAAGGATCAAATGACTTAAAAAAATAAAATTGATACTATTTTAATAGAAAATTATTTGTTACTGATATGAGAGCAGTTTCTAAATCAGCTGACTCTGCACAGAGCGTTGACTTCTTAAAGCAAAGATCTTAATTAACATCAAACTAAAATAAAAATAAGATGACATTATGACCATGATTTAAGAAAGTTCCAGTTTGACCTAGTCAGAAATGGAAATTGGTAAAATACAGACATCAACACAAACCGTAAGCATTTCCGAAGGGAGCTTAAGTAATATAAATCAGTTGCGACAATTAGGAGACTAAAGGAGTCTAGAAAATTATCTTCATCAGCGCACACTTTTCTCCTTGACAAGTGTTACCAAGGGCAACATTAGTTTAGAACATAAACTTTGTTTTAAAGTCTTATGAAGGAGGATGTTGGCATAACTGGTATCACCTCATAAAATGTAGAGAAGAGAAGCAGTGAACAGAAAAATAATAATTCTGCACAATGCTTTATGAGATATTCAATTTAGCCATTCATCCAAGGGCAATTAAGGATGAAACATAAAGAAGATGAAAGGGAAAAGATCCTTAAGCATTTTATAACTTTTCACCTAAGGATTTTACAACTTTTTTCATCAATGACACTATACCTGCCACTTTTAAACTTTGCCATCATAAATCCTCAATATATCTACATAAAAAAATAGAAATGAAACTAAAGAAAAGAAAAATGGAAAGCACCTCTGAGCCCCACCAAACAAACATAGGGAAAGTCTTTGTTGGAGGTGACATGATTTTGATGACAATGAGGATCTCAGTATATTTTGAGGAAGAGAACATGTCAAATGCTTTAAAAAATCAAGTCTTTTATTATGGATAAAGGCATCTTAGAAGATATTTTTATCCAATAATGCCTCATTTCATACTCTAGAAAATTTTTATTAAAATTATACTATTTGATGTACATTTTGTATATATATGTAATATATATGTATATATTATTTCTCCTCCCACCTACATGATAAAACAATTTTTAACATTTTTTTAGTTTTGTGTTCCAAATTCTATCCTCCTCTTCTTACCCTCCCCCTCCCTGTGAAGGTAAGTAATCAGATATAGATTATACCTGTGCAAACATGTAAAATGTCTCCATGTTAGTCATTTTGTGCTAGAAGACTCAAATAAAAGAAACAGAATGGAAGAAAGTGAAACAGCTTGCTTTAGTCTGTATTCAAACAATATCAGTTCTTTCTCTGGAGGAAGATAGTATGCTTCATAATAAACATTTATTAATTTCCTATTATGTACCACGTATACCAGCTTAGTGCTAGTGATACAAATAAAAAAAATAAATTCCCTCAAGGAGTTTATAATCTAATGAGGAAAACAGTACACAAAAATGCCAGTGCATGAAACCAAGCAAAGCAACTGGTGGCAAATGAAGAGATGGCTGTCATTTTGATCCCTCTATAGAAAGAGGCAACAGGAGGAATTTTTTAGCTTTGACCTCTGGAGAAGGAGTAAGCTGATGGAGTTTGAATAGCAAGGCTGAAGCAGTCTCCATGTTGACTTTCGTGGTGATGAGATTGTCTAAGGATGAGCAGTAGGTATATCCTTGGTGAGTCATCATGAAAATGCTGATGTTTCCGTACTGAAGAATGTAAAGAGGAAAAAATAAGTATTTATAAATTATATTTTGAAGACTACATTTTTACACTTAGAAAAATGACTGAAAGTTATAGAGAATAAAATATCCTACTCTATTTATTACTGACTATAAAAAAGTATGGCTTTTTTAATAGTAAAATGTCACCTTAAAGGGTCTTCAACAAAGTATCTCTCACACATATACAAATCTCATAGAAGATTACTTGAAAAAGATAGAAACAGAAAAAACCTTTGTTCAGTGCCATTTGATTTCTTTATTTCAAGTGAGGCATAAACAGGGAGACTTGTGTTGGCCTTAGGTATTTGCCATTATATTACAGTAGAGATTCTAAACAGAAAAAAGGATTCCCTGTACTTGATGAAGGTCTCTGGTTGTTGCTGGCATCAAGCCCTGAAATATTGGAGATCCTTCTAAATGAAATCTATAATCATTGAAAAAAACAGTTTTATGAAAAATGTCTTACAATTGGATGGGCAACTCATTCATGTCAGAATCACCAGATTTTAAAGTTGGAAGAGACCTTAGTAATAACTTTGTGCAACTATTACCCAAAAGAATCCCCAATACAGCAAGTTGTCATCTCTTGAAGATTTCTATTGTGTGAGAGTTCCCTGCATCCCAAGGTCTCCATTCCAGTTTTGGATAGCTGTATTTTCAAGAAAGTTCTACCTGAAATTAAGACTACATTTGCATCCGTTCGACTTCCACAAATTGCTCCTTGACCAAGAGGCAAGCAGCACAAATCAAGTGTTTCTTCCACATGACAGATTTAAAGTATGGGAAGTCAGCGTTCATGTTCTCCCTGAGTCTTCTTTTCTCCCTGCTACTCAGTTCCAAATCCTTCAACCAAAACTTGTATGACATAGATGTTGAATGTAGTACTCTAGGTGAGGTATGACCTGGGCAGTACATAGGGAAGCTATTATTCCTTGTTCCTAGAAACTATGGTTTTTTAATACAATCTAAGATCATATTATTTTTTTTGACTGCTACAGTTCACTGTTGATCCACATTAAGCTAATATTTCACTGTAACCCCCAGATTTCTTCCAGGCAGATTGCTGTCTAACCATACCTTCCTTGTCTTATACCTGTGAAGTAAAATTTTGGAACCCAAATATAAAACATTTATCTCTATTAATTTTCCTCTTTGGTCCACTGATTAAGCTGCCAAGATCTTTTTAGAAGCTCACGCCATCATTCGGTGTCTCAGCCATCTTTTCTAACTTTTTGCCATCTATAAATTGATAAGCTTACCACCTACTATTTCATCTAAGTGTATTATAAAAACTGTAAAAAGCACATAACTAGGCAGAGATACCCAAGGCACTTCACTGGAGACCTCTTTCAAAACTGACATTGGCCTACTAATAACTACTGTTTGAGTCCAACCATTCAACCATGTCTAAAGTTATCTAAATGTTTTGTCATCCAACCCATATCTCTCCATCTTTTACACAAGTACAGTATGTGATGCTCTATCAAATGTGCTGAAATATAAGTAAACTATCTATATATAGCATTGTCCTAATCTACTATCTTTTTTCTTAAATTGACCTAGTAGCATTCTGGTTTGATTCTATAGTCAACTTTTAAAAATATTATATTTTCTTGAAATGCAGTATCTTCTGGAGAGGCTACTACAGTCCTGGAACAGCTTTTTGCCTCTTATTTTCTTATTTTTTTAGAAGTTTGGTTGATTCATGAGTTTTTCATCATATCCATTTTCATATATACATCTACCATTCATTGCAGTGAATCTTTTTTTGTAACAAAGATACACACAGAATACACACATGTATACATGTGTATATATATATATATATATATATATATATATATATATATATAAAATACTTAAATATGGTTCATTGAAGTCATTTATACATCAGTTGCATCTGAAAGCAAATGCAACACTCTAGACACATAGTTCCCCATTCTCAACTTTTTCTTTGAGACAAGCTCATTTATAATAATTTTATAGTAGTTTTCTTTATTGTTCTTTGTATATACATTGTTTTCATCATTCTGTATATTGTTTACCTGATTTTATTTAGCACACTCTGCATCAGTTCATACAAGTCTTCTCATATCTCTCTGAATTCCTCATAGACATCATTTCATATGGTAAAATAATAATCCATTTTATTCATATATTTGAATTTGCTTAACTATTCTCCAATCATTGGATTCCATTTTGTTTCTGGTTCTTTGCCATCACAAAAAGAGTTGCTGAGTATTTTGGTATATATATGGGATGTTTCTCTTTTTAATTTCTTTGAAGTATAACAGCAATATCAATATTTAGGATCTTTTTCTTTTACTTATTTCTGAATGGTATTTCCAGAGTTGTTGGAGTAATCCACAGTTTATTCAATAGTGTACTAGTATGTCTATCTTCCTGTGGCCTCTCCAACTCTGTTTATTGCTTTCATTTGTCATCGTTGCTCATTAAAGGTTAAAAGATGCAACCTCCAAGTTGTTAAAATTTTAATATTTCTTATTATTGGTATATTGGAGCAATCTTTAATATAGCTGTTAATAGTTTGTAATTCTTCTGTTTAGTGATAAGAACAATAAAATATCCTCAAAGTTAAAAAAAAATCTTTGTCTTTATTCATATGCTTTGATTATTTATCTACAGGGGAAATGTATGTTTAGAGCACTTTACGGTCATGTTTATTAATTTCCTATATATGATGTTATACTCTATACATAGATATCTTACCCTTATCAGAGACATCTGAAACAAAAATTTTTCAACCAAAAGTTTTATTTCTTGTAATAAATGTGTTGATTTTGCTCATGTAAAACTTTCCAATTACTTTTCATAACATTTTATCGCTTGTTTGGTTAAGGTTTATCCCCATAGCCACAGTTGTGAAAGGCATCTCTCCATATGTTGTCCTTCATTTTAAAAAAATCTGTTCCTTTTATTTTTTGGTTGTGTATCTGTTTGAAACTGGCAGTTTGTTCTCTAAGTTGATGGTCTAAACCTGTTAGTTTTCTGGTTTTAAATAATAAGAAATGCTTTACTTTTGATGACTACTACTTTATACCATATTGGTCTGGGAAAGCTGTTCCATCTTTATTTTTGCTTATCCCACTTTCTAGAGTATTATATGAGTATTGGTTTAGAGTTCAGGTGCTCTCTTATTCTTGGAGTTTTGTGACAATATTCTCTCCTTGTCTTTTTCCTGTCTTGCTACTCCTCAGTATCTTTTGCTGGATGCTATGTCCCCTTCACCTTACTTTTGTGTGTTGGATGTACTCTAGGGCTCTGTTCTGTGCACCGCCCCCTTTCTGACCCTGAGTCTTGGTGTCTGTCTGTCCATCTGATTGTTTCTGTTTCTCTTTGTCTTTCTCTGGTCTGTTTGTCTCTCCATCATTTAGGGATCTTATTAGCTATTTATTAGATCCAGCTATGTATGTACTCATCTCTCCCTTGATTGCTAGGACCATACTGCCTGTTGGATATCTCTACCTGAATGTTTCATAATCATATGATAACTTTCCAAATTGGAACTCATTAACTTTTCCATTAAATTCATACATCTGAACTTTTCATATTTTTTGATCTACACATGGAAGGTACTCAATAAGTGCTCACTATGAATGAATTGTGAGAATGTGCAAAGATAGGGTTGCCATAATTCCGTTAATAGCTAGCAAGTCCAGTGTGTCATACAGTAAGAAAATAACACAACTTGGAAACTTGATTTTGTACAGAGGTACTCAGATACCAAGTCTTTTTTTATTCTTTCTATTATGCTATGCTGGCTCATTGAATATTAACTATAGAAGACATACTGACTGAATTCCTTGTACAATTTAGCCTGTCCCTTCGAACCTAGTATATTCTTTAAGTTTTTCAAATTTTTGATATTGTTTCTTTCAGAGCACCAAGTACCTTATTAACTACTTATATGATGGGTGAAATGAATACTGTAACTGACCAAAAAAAGAATTTGCTGACAATTCCAGATTACCTTAGTGTAAAGTGATTTTAGAAGAACACCCACGGTGATTAGTTAACATAAACTCAGTCTCTCCCTATTTTTAAAAACAAAAAATTGTATTCTTTCTTCCCTGAGAAAAATCATATATTTAAATATTAAGAATGTTTAAAGGCACGTGAAAATTATTTAGTTTTTTTTAAGTTTGGCATTTATTAGTTAGCCTATTTCTATCCAAGAAAATCATTAAAACAGATACAATAAAATATGGTCAAATCATTGATGTAACAGTTATTTTGTTATAGAAAATCAATTGGGATAAAAGTGATGGAGGCATAGTTATTATTGATAGTGAAAACTGACAATTCAGGGAAGCAGCTTCTTTGCCTCTGAAGAATAGGGGACTTCTCCCCTCATGAAGGTCTTGACCAATAAGTGACCTAGCTGATAAAGTTAAATAACTTGCCCAAGATTACATAGTAGTAAACATCAGAGATGGAGTTTGAGTTTGAATCTTTCTGATTTCAAGCCTAGCCATTATGCTAAATATGATCAATATACTTACTTGCGAAATAATAATAAAACAAAACAAACTATAGTTGGCCAAAAATTACCTTCCCACCATTTTCTAAGGAAGACCTCTCTGTTTCCTGACTTTGACTTTTTTAATTTTAATCTTTTAATTTAAATTTATTTATTTTAGGTTTTCACTGTTCAATTCCACAAAATTTTGAATTTCAGATTTTCTCCCCATTTTCCCCCTCCCCACACACTAGGACAGCATGTATTCTGATTACTCTTTCCTCTAATCTGCCCTCCCTTCTATCACCCCTCACTCCCTTATCCCCTTCCCTTCTATTTTCTTCTAGGGCAAGATAGATTTCTATACCCCATTGCTTATATATCTTATTTACTAGTTGCATGTAAAAATAATTTTTAACATTAATTTTTAAGGCTTTGAGTTCTACATTCTCTCCCTTCCCCCTTCCCCATCTATCCTCATTGAAAAGGCACACAATTTGATATAGGTAATGCATGTGTGGTCATGCAAAACACTTCCATAACAGTCATATTGTGAAGGACTAACTATATTTCCCTCTATCCTGCCCCACTCTCCATTTATTCTATTCTCTTCTTTGACCTGTCCCTCTACTAAAATGTTTGCTTCTGATTACCCCTTCCTCCAATTCTTCTATTATCCCCCTCTCATCCTCTTCCCCCCTACTTTCCTATAGCGTAAGGTAAATTTCCATATCCAATTTAGTGTGTGTGTGTGTGTGTTATTCCCTCCTGAAATGAAATCTGATGAATGGAAGGCTCACTTATTCCCTCTCATCTTCCCCTTCTTCCCCTCCATTGTAAAAGTTCTTTCTTGCCTCTTTTATGTGAGATGATTTACTACGTTCTACCTCTCCCTTTCTTTTTCTCCTAGTACAATGCTCTCAACTTCTTGACTTGGGAATTCTGGAATTTGGCTACAATATTCCTGGGAGTTTCTCTTTTTGGATCTCTTTCAGGAGGTGATCAGTGAATTCTTTTCATTTCTATTTTACCCTCAGGTTCTAGAATATCTGGGCAATTTCTCTTGATAGTTTCTTGAAAGATGATGTCTGGGCCCTTTTTTGATCATGGTTTTCAGGTAGTCTAATAATTTTTAAATTCTCTCCTGGAACCATTTTCCAGATCAGTTGTTTTTCCAGTGAGCTAGTTCATATTGTCTTATATTTTTTCATTCTTTTGGGTTTGTTTCATAATTTCTTGATTTTTCATAAAGTCATTAGCTTCCATTTGCTTCATTCTAATTTTTAAAGAACTATTTTTTTCATTGAGTTTTTGGATCTCTTTTTTCATTTGGCCCATTCTGCTTTTTAAGGTGTTCTTCTCCTCATTGACTTTTTGGACCTCTTTTGCCTTTTGGGTTAGTCTATTTTTAAGGTGTTATTTTCTTTCCACTGATCTTTGAAGCTGTCTTTGGCATCCATGTGTTGAGAAGTTTGGAAACCACAGCAGCAGCCAGCAGTTCAGTCTCCTTAGGTCTGCTCCATCTTTGTCCTTTCCTGGGGCACAACCCATGCTGAACTACTCTGTTCTTAACCTGGTGCAATAGACCTTCCCTGTAGATCTTCCAGAGTGTCTTGGACTGGAAATTTGCTTCACTCTGTCGTTTTGTGGCTTCTGCTGCTCTAGAATTTGTTTAGAGTCATTTTTACAGGTTTTTTGAGGGGATTGGGGGGAAAATTCTAACAGGTCCCTGCTTTTATGACATCATCTTCCTTTATGAAGTTTATTTTGAATTTTTCAGGGAGGAGAACATATGTAGTAAGTTCTCTGAGTTCTTGCTTTGAGGAGTTTTTTTTCTTTCCTTATAGAGAGAAGTTGTTACTTTATATTAAGGCCATACACACTAGGAAGTTTAAAAAAAATCAAGGAAATATAAATGGAAGCAGTGACATAGATACAGCTATATAATAACAAAACTAAACTTTCCTAAAGTATTTACTTTGAACCAGTTACCTCTGTGGTAGTGATAGAAGGTTAATGGTTAACCAAGGAAACTTAAAATCATCCTTTTGTTTTTCTTTGTGTCTATTTGATAATTCTGAGGGACTATTACAAAAACTTCCAGCCTAGACTATCATTTGTCAGTGGGCTCTGGCCTACAATGTGTAATTCCAATAAAAACAATACAGTGTAAGGACTTTAAGTAGCATTAATAAAATCTTAGTGCCTTTGACAGACTCTAAAACATTGCCAGCTGCAAGAAGACTCAAGATAAAGTTATGAAAAAATCAGAAATTTGTCTTCCCTGTTCTTTGATGTCATCTTCTCTGTGTCTTCTCAGTTCAGATGTTCCTGGTCTTTATAATTTTTTCTTAACTTTCAAAGCCTGCTCTCAGGAAAAACTCTGATGTCTGATCTGTAAAAATTACTATGAAGTTAATACATTAACTGCTAATGGTATTTCTATTTTAACCTTATTTGTAATTGAGTAATGAAAAGCTTCTCTCCAACCTACCAGTCATTGTGGTTCAGTGAATTTCAACCATCAGCAGACTGGCAAGGGAAGATATTATTGTGGTTTTTGCACTAGCTATATCTCATTTACATTGTAGGACAAAAATCTGGTCAGTTATTCATTTTTATCTCTTTTGAATGAATTATTCCTAAATGGATTTATTCTTACACAGATGGTCCTTGCTTACTATGGTATAATTTTAAACCCATCCTATATAATAGCTAGCACAATTCCTTACAAAGCATACTTCTGACAACAAACCGTGAGTTGGAATATATTCAGCAAATATTAATATGAATACAGTTCAAATGAAAATAGTTACCACAAAACCATATTACACATTAATCATTCAGTTGTAAATTAGTTTTGGAATATTTTGTTATTGACTTATTGGAATATTGTGGTATTGTTCATCTTTATTAGCAGCGTTTAGATAGATTTACCTAACATATTAAAAATGAAAGAGGCAACACCAATGAGGAACATGAAGGAAGAAATGACTTGCCCAGGTTGACGTGTAACAATGGTAGAGCTAGAAACATTCAAAATCACTTGAAACTAGTCATAAGCAGTATCTGCTATGGATGAGAATTGTATTGTTCACTAAATATTAGCTTAGTAAGATTCTGTTGTTTAGCTGATGACAGAGTAGAGTAGTATTTTATGTCTAGTTTATTGTTAAAGAATTCTAACCTACCTTTCTTTTTGAAATCAAAATCAAAATTCTATTAGGAATTTAAATATTACTATACCTTTATGTTTACTGTGCCCCTTACATCAAATGTGTACACATTCATTATACCCATTTCTTGAATAACGAACATTGTTTACCATACTTGCAGTGTAAATGAATCAGAGCCTTCTTTTGAAGCAGTCAGAAGGTATTTTTTCTATTTTAACTGTGTTTAATAAAAATAACTTTCTTTCTCAAACTTTCCTTGAAACTTAACCTTTTTTACTCCCTAGTCATTTTGTTGTTTCTTTTCATATAACAAATCATTCACGAGAATGTGTTAGCCAAATTTTAAGGACAGTGGTTCTCAACCTGATTAGGCACAACTATCAATTTAACAGAAATAGCCTCATTGGCTCAGAGAGTTTGCATCTAGTAAGTTGCAAACATCTTGATCTCAGCTAAATCTCATGGTTTTTTTTTTTAACCAAATTGGGATTGAAGTCTGTCTCCATAAAGCAACAAATGGGAATAGGAACTAAATAATAATGGAGTATTGGAGTCTTCCATTCAGATAAAAAAGGAGACCCAGAAACAGCAATGCTAAAAACCTAAAGAATCAGAATGCGTTCTTGTGCCCAAGGTTGGTCACCACTGTATGAGTATGAATACATCCATCTAAGAAGCAATATTTGCATATATTACATTCTCGTATCTTTTAAATTCTTAAAACTGATACTATGGGACAATAGTGTTTCTAACTAATATTCCATATATTACAAATACTCTTTTTTAACCTTAAGTTGCACTTACTGATTTCAGACTAATATTGAAAGTTTGACTTAAAACTGAACTGGCCCTCAAATTCCATCTTCTTTAGTCTAAATTTAGGGGTAGTTCCTTAACTACTGAGTATCTGATGCCCAGACATCTGGTATGATTTCTAAGATTAAAAAACTATAACCTTGTTATCCTTGTGTTGTATAAACTCTTTTAGTATGTATTAGAATGCATTTTACTTAAATGTAATTTTTATCAAATTATTCTTTATTATAACAATGTCTTAGCTTCATGTAATATATAAGCATCCAAAATACACTTTTAAAATATGGCTAAGTCACAAAACATACAACTCTATTATGGTGCTGATGGAAGGCTGCCCTTGTTTGAAGGGTCATCTGCAGAAAAAAGTCAATGCATAGAGACAATGGCTTAACTAGAATTTTAAAGATATGTGGCTATTGAAGATAGTTCATGGCTATTAAATTTAATGACTATTTATATTTACATTAACCACAAAAAATCAGTTTATATGTTATGTTTTAGATTTTAATTTCCTATAACTTAGACAATTAAAGTTTAAAAGTTTACATTTAAATGTAATTTTTAAAATGTATAAATTTTCTGCCCAAAAAAAATGCACCTGACGTTCCAGATTGATCAAATGCTAGCCCCCTTTAGATGAGATATTAACAACACTACTAATTAACAAGACAACACAACTAATTAACTAGATTGGTGGGTTTTGAAAATGTCCCTTTTAGACCCTTTTTAAGTCTGTTTTTAGATCTTTTGACTTTCAGCTACAAGTAAATAAAAATACATTTTCTTTATATCACTCTGTTGTCATTTTTATTCACTTGTTTTTTCCTCCAATTTTGCAATAGGAACAGGTACTCTGTGGCCTATGCAGCTCAGAAGCCTTGGCTATTGAATGCTACAGTAGAAGAAAATATTACCTTTGGAAGTCCTTTCAATAAGCAGAGGTGATTATGAATTCATTATCAATACTAATCAAAATACAAAGGACTAATTATTTTTAATTAATGTAACTAGTTTTTCAATTGGTGGATCAAATAAAATTCTCCATTTCCCTGATTTCCTTCTTCTATGCCTGTTTCCATGACATATCACCAAGAGAGATGGGATCTCCACATGAAAATTAGGATTCAGTGGAATGTCTAAGCCTGTCTTTCATTTGGACTTTTGTATTCACATATGTACATCTGTGTATAAATGAACACACATATGTGTATATATGAATATGGAATGAATAAACACATTCACACATCTGTATGTATATGTATACAAATATGTGTGAATGTGTTTATTCATGGAAGGAGGTAGGGTAACAAAAAAATAGGAGGGAATTTGAAGGGAAGGGAGTGACTTGATGTATAGGAAGCACTATTATGGGACAAAGGGAAAGGATTCCAGGCATTGGAATCAGCAGTCAAAGAATACCATATCTCAGCAGTTTATCGGGCACCACCTATCCAAAGGTGAGGAGGTATGCCCACACTAGTTTAGCCATCACTTATTTTTCTGAGATCCCGTCCCCTCCATTCTTGTTACATTAACAAACAATTGTCTTCATTAGCATGAGAGAAAAGTAAAAGAGAGTACTTGATCTGAATAATTATGTAGAAGATGGTGGAGGATGGGCATTCTATGAAGTTGGAACAATCTAACGAAGGGAGGACTATCCAAGATCTAAGATATAGTAAGGGAATAGTGTATTCCTGTCTTTTCTATTCCTGGAACATTCCATCATTCTCCTAGTCATCTAAGCTAAAAACTTTGTAGTCATCCATGATTCCTCCTTTCCTTTTCTCCCTCACATTCACATCTGACTGAAGTAGATAGATAATTTACATAAAGGGAATATAGTCTTGTAAAGATAGTTGGAGCCAAATTGTGGAGGACCTTGAATGTCATACTAATGATTTTGTACTTCAACCTATAAGCAATGGCATATCTCTTCAGGTTTTTATCATGGCAGTTTTTTTTTCAGAAAAATGTCTAATGACTAGATGTAGAATGAAATGGAATAGGAAGGAGAATCCTGGGGACACGGAGACAAGAGGTGATAATGAGTTCTAGATGATGGGAAGAGAAAAATAAGTCATAAGTACAAGAAATATTTTAAAGGAAGTCTTGATAAGGTACTGTGAAGTCCAGGATGACTTCAAAATTTCAAAACTGATGGCACATAAGGAAAAAAGGAAAGGCAGGAAGAAGAGATAGTTTAATTGGGATGGGTTTTGAACGTGGCAGATTTAGAGACATCCAAATCAATGGAAACAATCAGTGGACTTTGAGACTGGAGAAAAGAGAGTGCTTAGGACCGAATATTCTGATTTTTGAATCATCCACATGGAAGGGATAGTCAAGGTTGAGGGAATAAGCCTTTATTAAGAGCCTAGAATGGCCAGGCACTATGCTAAATGCTTGACAAATATACTATTCGAGCTTCATAACATCCATTATCCCCATTTTACAGTTGAGGAAACTGAGGCAGAACAAAGTTAATTTACTTGCCCAAAGTCACACAGGCTATTAAGTGTCTGAGACTAGATTTGAAATTAGATCTTTCTGACACCATACTCAGCGCTGTCCACTGTGCTTCCAAGTTGCCTCTGATGAGATCATGAGAGTGGAGGAGCTCTTCAAGGAAAACACTATAGAGAAAAAAAGAGCCTAGTGATTTGCTGTGTCACCTGGTTACAAATTTAAACAATTTTCTATGTTTCACTTAGAATATAGACATGTCTTAGAAAGAATGAAACTTACATTAACATTTGTAAATTACCTACAACAATGTGATATTGTGTACTTTTGATTTCCACAAGCTTAGTAGGGCTGCTGCTTACAGCTACCAAGATTCAGGAGTTTAGTTACCAAGCTTTACAGCTCAGGACTAAAATTCATCTTTTCTTTGAAGGTACAAAGCTGTCACTGATGCCTGTTCTCTTCAGCCAGATATTGATTTGTTGCCATTTGGAGATCAAACTGAAATTGGAGAAAGGGTAAGTTAAGAGTTACGTATTCCATGTGAATCTATAATTATATATATAATGTTTCAATACATTAAATATATGATATATACTAGTTAATTAAATGAAAGAAAACGTGAAGGAAAGACTTTGCCTTTTCTCATTAATTTCCTATAAAGTATAATAAGATCTTATAACCTAAGCATTATGTATTTCACTAGTGCTAGAAATAGAACTGCAAATGGCCTCTAATGTTGCACACCATTGGGCTTTGGGGGGAAAAATGGTCCTTTATAGTTACTAGATTGAGAAAACTTTCAGTCCCTCAGTCACCATAAATACTTAAGGAAATTTCCTGAGTCTTCCTCTCTTACATACTACCTCCCACCCCCAAAAATGTAACCTGTTTTAGAAAGGCTTTCTCTTATGGGACCCTTGAAATTATTTTGAGAGTCTGAGTAAGGGTGCCCAGGATGAATCCAGGCAAGTAGGGAGAAATGAACCTACAGGTCTACCGTTGCTGGAGAATTGTGATTATGTGCTGCAAGTATACTGAGATAGAGGGTTATTAAGGAAAGTCCTTGGTGGAAACATCAGCCAGCAGTTTTCTGGGTAAGATTAAGCATTCCTTGAGTATCTATAGAGCAATAGTACCCATCCCATCTAACCACTGGATTAAATGTAGACTACTTGTAATAATAAACCCTCACAAACGCAATTTGGCAGGAAACTGATGTTCAGTACCTGATTCAATTCAAAAGTGTTTATTAAGTGATTATGACTTTCTTAATACTTAATACTAGGCACAAGTGGGCCAAAATGTTTTGATTGAGTGTTTTGTTAACTGTGAATAATTTGTGTATCAAGATGTTGCCTATAATTTTTTCCTCTGCAACCCTCAATATATCTTCCCTGACAGAATGTCTTTTTATCATTATATAAAAATTGCCTTAGACCTGTCTCTGATATTCAAGCAAAACCTGACATATCTCTCCAGCCTGAAACTTTTGCGTATTTGACTAAGAGAGCATGTTGCCAAGCAGAGGATCATTTCTGAGACAGTGACTTGTAAGATAAATCTAAAATAAAGAATCAATGAGTAATTTTAGGGAAAAGAAACATGATGAATACATAATCACTATTATGTTTATTTTATGAATACTATTAATAATTTATTATTATTAAATTTCCACGTATCTATAGAACATAAGGTCTATTCTATCCACTAGTAAATATAAAACTTGTCTTGAGCTAAATCAAATTTTAGTGAGCAGAGTTAACAACTTATGAATCTGCCATCAACATCAATTAGAGGTAGGTAAATGGTGCAATAGATAGAGCTGTGGGCCTGGAGTCAAGAAGACCTGAATTCCAATTTTACTTCAGATACTTGTAAGTTGTGTGACTCTGGACAAGTCACTTAGTCTTTATTTGCCTCAGTTTTCTCAGGTGTAAAATGAGGAAAATAACATCTCCTTTGCAAGACTTGTTGTGAGAATTCAATGAAATATTTGTAAAGTGCTTATTACAGTGGCTGGCATGTAGTAGGCACTATATAAAAGCTTATCCTTTCCCCCTTCCCTGTAGAAGTGATTTAACCATACAATATTAGAAATTACTAAATTTCTAGTGCTAAGAAGGACAGTTTGGTTTTAAAAAGTTTTGACTTTCATGGCTTGTCATATTCAAATCATTTTGTTTGCTCAAATGACTGATATTTATAATCTATTATATTTATTAGGGGATTAACTTAAGTGGAGGTCAACGACAAAGAATCTGCGTAGCCAGAGCTCTCTATCAAAACACTAACATTGTCTTCTTGGTAAGAATGTTTCTTTTGTTTTTATATCTGATTTTTTTCATCTTAAAGAAGTAAACATTTAGAGACTAAGAGGAGTCTTCATTTATCAAAGAAAACATGAATTAAATATATTGGTTTATAGAACACAGGTTTAGGTCAGCCTGAGGGAACACAGAAGGATAACCGATCACCATAGTGCTGAACACTAGCCCCCCAACTTTCTGGGATAAGTGCTAAGTGACTAAATTTCCCTCCCACAGACCTGAGTGGTCTAAAAAATTACAAGTGGTTTGTTGGGCGATAGTAATATATGAGGAAGGATTGAAATACTACAATTAATTTCAAATGCTATGATTTCAATTTACCAAATATTTTAACAACATTGATTCGTGCAAGTCTTCCTTCTTCTACGCCCAGTATTCTGATGACTGAGCCACCCAGTTGACCCTGTGCTTTGTAGCAATGCTGACAGTTTTCAGTATGTGATATCATTTCTTCCTACCTTACTAATGCTATTCCCATAGAAGAATTTATATTAAGGGCAGCTAGGTGGTGCAGTGGATAGAGTACCAGTGCAGGAGTCAGAAGGACCTGAGTTCAAATCTCTCCTCAGACACTTGACACTCACTAGCTGTGTGATCTTGGGCAAGTCATTTAACCCCAGTTGCTTCATCCTGGGCCATCTCCAATCATCCTGATGAATATCTGGTCACTGGATTCAGATGACTCTGGAGGAGAAGTGAAGACTGATGACCTGCACAGCCTCCCTCACTCTAAACAAAGTCAAGTGCAAGTCATGTCATTTTTTCCCTGATGGCATGGTCTTCTTTGGCAACAAAGGACAAACACACACTAATGCTATTATTTCAGTTGTTTTCTTTTCTGATTATCTGGTGTCTTTCATGTAACCCATCATATCATTTTCAAATAGATATTGTCCCTTCTTTGCTAATGTGGTTGCCTATGAGATAAGGAAATCTCTCAGTTTGTCGCTGCATTTATTAAGTTTCTGTTGGTTTTAGATACATTCTTTTTATCATATTAAAAAAAACACATCTTAGAAAAACTGAAAGTTCCTATGCTATCTACAAGAATTTTTCTCACTAAGTCTCACTAAGAAAAATACTTTACTTTAAAAGTACAAACTTTACTTTAAAAGTACTTTTAAAAATTGGTGATATTTTATTAACAAGATTTTTCTTTTTTGCTTGCTTGTTTTAAATGGATATCTTAGAACTAGCAGCCTCCTGGAAAATTCATGCTACAGAGAGGTAAATTGTCAAGGAACCACTTTTCATTTAAGCCATTTTAATTAAAAATAATTTTAAACTAATTTAAAATTTTTTAAAAATCTGTTCCAAAAAGCAGTGCTTTACAAAATTTTAAACTGAAATAATGCAATTATTTGGACCAAGGGAAGGATTTTTCATCAGGCTTTTGGGTTTAGGACTAAGAAAATATTTTAGGGTCAAGAATAAGTAGGTATACTTAACTAAGTCATTCTAAAAGGGTACTAAGTTGGAATACATTGGTTATGAGTACTTTAAAGTAGATTTATGGAATAAAACAATTAAAATTTTCTGGCATTACAATTCAGACAGTTTTAAATAGACTTTCTATCCTTTTTAGTGTGTGTGTGTGTGTGTGTGTGTGTGTGTGTGTGTGTAGTGTAGCATAAATGAATGCTATATTTCATCAGACCCTGCTTTTATATTATGTGATTTTGGATGCTTTTTTCTAATAAGATTGCTAAGTCTAATTGTTTCCCTAATGTTGAACCATATTTGTATTCCTGTTATAACTTCAACTTTGTCATAATAAATAAATTTAGGATATATTAATATAGTCTTTTGCTAGGATTTTAATTTCTTCACCAATATTAGAGCCATAGTTGACTCATAGAAGTTCAGCAAAATATTTATTTTCATCTATCAAGAGTAATGCTTGTAACAGATAGTGATTGTTCTTCAGTGTTTGACTGAATTAATTTGTAAGTCTATCTGGGTGTATAAAAATGGCCTTTTGGAAGGTAGTTTCTTGATGACAATATCATTTTCTGCGACTGGTCAGCAGACACTGATTAAACATCTTACTTTGTACAAGGCATTGCACTGGGCATGCTATTGGCGGAATATGAAATGTACATAAATAAGTATAATAGAAAATCCAGCATGATCAGGGCAAAGAAAACATTCAGATTGTGTTCTTGCCAGATTTATAGAGGAGTTAACTTTCTACCTGAGGGTTCAGGAAGGACTCCAAGAAGGATGATAGGATTATAAAGATAGAACTGAAAGGGACTTCTAAGACTTCCTCATTTTACGGATGAGGAGACTATGTCCCACAGAAGTTAAAGGATCTATCTAAGTTCACATGGATAGTAAGTGTTAACTGAGAGAGGCAGATTTTGAGGCCAAATCCTCTGATTCAAGAACCAGTATGAGGAGTTAGTACCTTAAAGAAAGAGAAAGATTTCAACAGTTGGACATGAGGGAAAAGTATTTTCCAAGCATGGGTGGTGACCTACTGAGATGAGGGAAAAGTATTTTCCAAGCATGGGTGGTAACCTACTGAGACTTCCCCCAAAGGAGTGGGCAGATGAGAACAGTTTGTTCCAATGGCCATAAAGATGGTGAAAGCAGGTGCTGTGAAGTGCTTAGAGGTTTGTTAGGCATCACAGATACCAAGGTCAACCACTGCATCCTGGGCCATTGCTAGTTGAATTGACTTTTGCCTTGCCATTGGACTTGGATGACTCTGGAAGAAAGAGCAAGTCTGAAGAGTTTGTGCAAGTATGCCTCACTTACATCCAGTTCACATGCAAATAAAGAAATCACCTTGTGATGTCATGATGTCTCTGAAAATGAAGGATAGACAACAGCTAAAGTATACAGAGGCAGGCAACAACTGGACAAAATTTGGTTTAACAGCCAGTTGTCCAGAGTGTCTGGAGTTTAAAGTATATGCAGGAAAACAATATGCAATAAAGCTATGAAAATAAGTTGGTTTTCTTGTTGCCTTAAGTGTGAAGCTTAAAAGTTTACATTTTAGGCTGAGCTCTTGAGCGTTTTTGACTAAATGTATAAAAGGTTTTCATGAGGATGGTGAGATTACTGACTAGGAAAATTGTAAGAAGGCCATTACAATAGTCTGTGCAGGAAGGGATAAGGGCCCGTATTGGGGTGGACATAGTGTAAATGAAATGAGGGAACAGATGTGAAGAATATTGTGGGGATAGAATTGACAGGATTTGGTAACTGATCGAATGTGGGTAGTAAAGAAAAGTAGAGAGTTTAAGACTGATATTTCCAGCCTGAGTGACTGGAATATTGATATCAATAGAATGGGGAATTGGGGTGAGTGAGATAGAAACCCCACCTCCCTATGTGACATACCCCACAGCACTGAAACAACCGCAATTTGTTGGTGCTCTTCCTAAAAGCCCCTCTGGATCTGAGCAAATTATTGCACATATATACTAGCAAGTGCAGATTTCTATATTTTATAATCCAGCCTACATTTGCATTTTCTTTTTAGTAGTTACATTAGTGTTGTGAATAACTAAGATTTCACGTAGTTTTCACATTAACTATTTCCAACATAGCTTTCTCTCATCCTGTATTTCTGCAGTTTTGTTTTTGAACCCAAATGGCAGATATTCAGATTTATTATTAAATCAAATCTGATTTTTTAGGCCCAGTCTGCCATGATGAGTTTAAACTTCAAGGGCGTCATCAATTATATTAATATTTCCCAGTTTTCTCTCATTAGAATATTTGGTTATATTGCCCTTTCTATGTCACTGATTAAATTATCTTAAAATGTCAGATATATAAATGAGTTATTATGTTTTTATCCATAGTACCATTGTGGTCCATGTGATAACAGAGGCAATAACAAACCCCAGTAACACATATCTATTTAATTTTATATAGGACCACTAATAGGAATTCTTAGTCATTTGATCAACAAGTATGCCAAATAATTCATATTTCTTGACAAACATATGGAAGACTTTGTCAAATGCTTTGACAGTTCCATGATCTACAAATATAGTAAATGGATCAAACATGAAAAGGAAGTATTTTCACCTGACTTGTTCTTAGTCAACCGATTGTGGTTCTTAGTAATCACTGTATTAATTTGTAAATCAAGTGACGTTAATATTTATTTCTAGAGTTCTCTTTCTGTGCTATTATGAATGCCAAGCTGAGGTGGTCATTTTCTTCCAAGGTTTCTTCCTTTGCTCATTGAAATTGTATCCAGAGTCCAATTTCCCATTAGATTTTTTTTTTTTGACTAATGAAATTTTCAGTAAATTAAATCCAATATTTATCTAATGTTCCACTTTTAGTAGCGCTCCTTCCATTCCCTACCATATGACTATAATATCTGGCCTTGTGAAAGTTTTATGTTCTTTATTAAGAAGTGTTCTTATTTACTGTCCATAATGCTTCTCCAAAAATAACACTGTTATATATCTCTTTTTAAAAAAATAATCCTACCCTACATATATATTCTTCATTAATTTCTAAACAAATGCAACTTGTTCTTCCAGATCTCATTTTTTATGAACACCTGGATGGGGTTCAATCTTTAAGACTTCTCAGTAATGGAACAATGACTGTCCTCATCCAGGAGCATTCCTTAGAAACAAAAAATTGTGGCTCATGTCTCTTTAAAGGGCTCTGCTTCCTTCTCTCCTTTTTTTATCTCAACAAGTAGTGAAGATCATAGAATAGTTGGAAAATGGTCAAATTTATTAATAACAGGAATTACTCAGTTAAGCAATAGAAATAATTTATATTTTCAGTGTGTTTCCTTCCCTGAGGTTTCAGAATTCTTCCTTCTCAGCAACAGTCCTCCTACAGTTTCAGGCAGTCAGTCAATACACATTTATTAAATATTTTTAAGTTAAATGTTATCAAATTAAGCTTACTCTTTTGCATGCACTGTGCTAAGTTCTGGGAACTCAAAAAAATATAGAAGATAGTCCTTGCTCTCAAGGAGCTCTTGATAAGGAAGAAAATAAGCAAACAACAGAGTATAAACAAGATACATCCAGGAGGTGGGCCTTGGTAAGGGGAGATGTATCCCTGTGTTAACTGCCTCCTTTCTTATGGGTCTGCTTGTGTGCCTTCTGTTTGCTGCACTTACTGTACCCCCTCCTGTTGTCATGCGTGCCTCCACCTCCCCGAAGGCCTCCATCTGCAGTTCTCTTAGTAGCATGGTCACTTTAGTAATCTGATCTAGTAATCATGCAAACAAGATGGAATTGGATAAACTTTGCCCCAAGCCTTAGTATTTGGGTATGAGGACCAAACAGTAGTCTCAAGGCCGTGAGATTAAACAGAGAAAAGCTATAGCCTTGGTGCCTCTAGAAGAAACATATTGTCCTAGACCCTGAAGGGCAGTGGATATCCACGGTGGATAGAGCAGCAGACCTGGAGTCAGGGAAATCCAAGTTCAAATCTGGCCTTAGACATTAGCTGTCTGACCTTGACCTTGGGCCTCAGTTTTCTCATTTGTCAAATGAACTGGAGAAGGAAATAGAAAACTACTCCAGCATCTTTGTCAACAAAACCATAAATGGGGTCATGAAGAGTTGGACAGAAACTCAAAATGGCTGAATAACAAGAAACCCCTTTAAGAAGTAAAAACGCATTCTGTTCTATAGTTTAATTCCTCCTGTTAACTCAGGGTAACATTATGCAGTGGAAGGAACATGAGCGTTGCAGTAAGACAATCTGGGCTGAAGTCATTTCTGCTATTTAATA
This sequence comes from Potorous gilbertii, assembly GCA_028658325.1. NCBI lineage: Eukaryota > Metazoa > Chordata > Mammalia > Diprotodontia > Potoroidae > Potorous > Potorous gilbertii. The sequence goes on from CM053770.1 coordinate 144,010,089, forward strand.
TCTATATTAAGGATGTCACTTTTCCTCAGTAGACCACAGTTTTCTCATAATGAGAGAGCTGAACTACGATGGTTTTAAGAACCCTTACAACCATGAATCTTTGGTCCTAAATTTCCATTCAGCTTAGCAAATGTCACCCACACCTTTTTATGTTAAAAGTCGAAGTTCCAATAATGCAGTGTTGAATCTACAAAAACAAATTTACAATCCCTATTTATTATACAAAGATGTCCCTTCTATATGTAAACATTGTTCATTTACATATGGTGACGCTCTGTACCATTTCTCTTAGCACTTTTTAAAACATTCATTAATTCTAACTGTAATATATCACGTCATGCCTATTAAAATGTCATCAGCCGAATGAAAAGATCTGATGAAATAGACTTGTTCTAGTAAGACTTAAATATCATTACACCCTTTTGTTTTGCCATAAAATCTTCACGTGTTGCTTTGCAAATTGCTACCACTTTTTACTTATTAAGAGGGAGAGAAAAAGAGAGAAGGGATAAAGTGGTATATAGGATCACAGAGCTAGAGTCAAAATCATAAATGTGCTGGAAATATTTTACAATGGGCTCTCCAAAAAAAATGTAAATGCTATGGACTTTTAAAATCTGAATTATTAACATCTTCTCCATTTTCTTAAGTCTTGACAATCAACAAAACAATAAATCTAGCTCTGAATAATAGTATTTGCCAAATTTCAAGGCATAAATGTTCACACTAAAAATTTAGCAACTGACACTTGTGAGTCAGGATGATCCAGCTCCAGCACACTGCAAGGGGCTGTGGAGGCCATCTAGAGTACAAAATGAATCCACCCTCATTTTATAGATGAGGAAACAGATGACCGTGAAGGTGAAGTTGCTTGCCCAAGGTCTCACAGACATCAGAGGCAATGTTTGAGCCAAGGTCCTGAATCCACTCCACCAAGCTATTACCATTATACCTTTCTAGACAATCCAGAGAAAACTAGATTATGAAAATTCAGCTAAAATCCATTTTACATTGCTTATTTACACACTCAGAATTTACCAGAAAATGGGGAGTACTCTGGGAATTCTTTGTCCTCTGTTACAAAAGGAAATATTTTCTTCCGCTCTACTGGAGCCAGAAATAAGTCCTAAAGACATCTGGATTATAACCATGGTGGCTTCCTGAATTACCCAAAGCCTGCATTTTCCTAGAGGCTCAGTCTGAACAAATGCAGCTGCCCAGATAACCTAGAAGCCTCTCTTACTAAATTGACCACTGAGAATGTGTCCTCAACAGTGAGAGTATTCCAAAATATGAATTGCTTTTTACTGCATCTAAACTTTGAAATATGTATTTTTAGATTTCTTACGTTTTCGCAATAATTAATGTTTCACAGTTTTATCACTGAATAATTCTCATATCTTAGAGTAACTTTAGTGGTACTTTAGATTTTACACGTTGGTGATATTTTCTTTACTGAAATTACAAATAACCAGAAGTTTTCTGTTTTTGCATATTAATATTCTACTTTTTCTAGAAAACAACTTGGCATAATTATCTATTAGGGATTTATTTTTAAAAAGCATCTGGGATACATTCTGAGGTCAATATGGTGTTAACAAGACACAGATGCAATGCACTAAGCAGCTTTAGACACAGCTTTGTTGCCTAGAAGACCATGCCATCAGAGAAATAGTGACATGACTTGCACTTGATTTTGTTTTGAGTGAGGGAGGGCTATGCAGGTCACCAGCCTCACTTCTTCTCCAGAGCCATCTGAATCCAGTGACCAGATATTCATCAGGATAACTGGGGATGACCCAGGATGAGGCAATTGGGGTTAAGTGACTTGCCCAAGGACACACAGCTAGTGAGTGTCAAGTGTCTGAGGTGAGATTTGAACTCAGGTCCTCCTGACTCTTGCACTGGTGCTCTATCCACTGTACCACCTGACTGCCCCTGCTTTACACGCAGGATATTACCTGAATGGGACACCTGAACTTGGCACTTTTGTTTTTGCAAGAATGACCTTGAATAAACTATTGTTATCTTAGACAGGGTGGGATAAAGCCTTCGTAGTAAGTCAGTGAGTTAGATAGAATTTATTTAGTGCTTTCTATGCTCCACTCCTTGTGCTAAGCACTGGAAATACAAAGAAAAACAAAATGCCTTAATTCTTTCCTTTAAGGAGCTCACATTTTTTCCACTTAACATTCAAGCAACTATATATGTGTGATAAATATAGGCTAATTAGAGAGTCATCTCAAAGGGAAAGCACTAGAGTGTGAGGGGAACCCAGAATGATCTCTTATAGAAAGTGAGTATTAAACAGTGAGATTAGTAGAGGTGAGTAGAGAGAGTATTGGAGACAACCAGTGAAAAGTATGGAAGGGGAAGATTTACTGAATAATGTGGTCAGACATGAATTTTAGGAATGACCCTTTAACACCCAAGCAGAAGTGAATTGGAGGGAGGAAGATGACACATGTAGACCAGTTAGGAGGTTTTTTAAATAGTGTTTAGGTAAAAAGTAATGAGTGGTGGCTGTATGAATGAAGAGAGGGGAATGGATGGGGAAGAGACTGTCTTTAAGTAAAGGTCTTCAGTCCTTAGTACTAATAGAGTTGGGGCAATCAATTTCTGTCTACCTCTTCTCTGCATCAGAATGTCTCAGGAGAGAGTCCACTCTCACCCATGTTGAGCATCTTCCAACAAATGTGGATGTGGGATGCATAAACACACGCAACTCTTTTAACTTTCCATTTAAATCCAGTCATGGCCCCTGCTAACTAGCAGTCACTCATGTAAATAGCCCTGAAGTTCCAAAAACTTTCCAGAAAATCCTAAAAACAATGGAGAAGCAGGAGCAAGCAGGTGGAAGCTGTTGCCATTCCTGCTGCCACAGCAAAGTAGTTCCCACTTAATATCTCTAAAGTAATATACCATATTAACAGCAGAACTAACAAAAATATCCATGTCTTATATTCTCATTTACTGTGATCTTTACATAAGGAAATTTCAACTGTTGTAAAAGTTATTAAACATTTCATCACAACATTTGGTAATAGTTTCAGGTCCAGACTAATAACTCTATGCAACTAAATAATTGATGACTTAAAAAGGTGTGAAGAAGATCTCTCAGTTGGAAATAAGGAAGCCAAATGGGATTAAAACTTAGGATTTTGTAAAAGTAAGCATTTTATGCCCTCAAATGGCAGGTGTTTAGAGTACTCTACAGAAAAATGATACGTATGCGTAGAGAAATAGTACTGAATTTATGTAAAATATATTATGGTGGATTGCATAAATGTTCATCACAGTCTTATATTTAGATAATGTATTAAAGATAATACAAAAGACTAGGAATGCCATACGTTTTTTTTAAAAAGACCATAGCAACACAGCATTTGCAAAGGTAAAATCTGAGTTGACAGCATCTCCCTGTTATGTCTAATATCAAACACACATTTCTCTGCCTACTACTTAAAGCCCTTTACAATCTGACTCCACTTACCTTTCTAGTCTTATTACATTTTACTCCCATTCACACAGTCTTTTTCCAGCTAAATAAATATCTTCCTATAATTTCTGACTCATACAGTTGTACCTCTTAAATCTGCGCCTTAGCAGAGGTCATAGTCATGCCAGGAGTACATTTCCTTCTCTTAGAATCTCTTGCTTTGTTTAAAGCTCATCTACATTTTTGAAACAACTGCTTCACAGCTCTACCACTGTGTCATAGGGTGCTTAGTTGCCAACACATCTGCCACAACCTCAGAGAATAGGACAAGTGGACAGTCTGAATGCTACATTTTTTTAAGTAAAAACAATGAAAAGAATCAGAGAGAATGAGAAGGTGTGGAGGATGTGCAGTTTACCTATGGAGTGAGGGCCAGACTGGATAAAAGCATGATTCATTGTAGTATAAAAATAATAGACGTGGCTCCATTTCTGTCTCTTTGAAATGCTGATCATTGTATTACTTATTATAATTAAACAGATCCTACCAAGTGAAACAGACATTTGGATGAAGGTGTTAGTTGGTGCATGCATTGTTATTTTGTACATTGTTTGTACCCAGAAAGTAATACCTTCACTTGAAAAATCTTTAACGAGTATTTGTATAGATAATTTGAGCTGGCTATGACTCCAGCTTTGGCTACATTATCCTCCCTTCCTAAATTCCTAAATCAGTTTCACCGTGTACTGTCTTCTAACCTTGAACTCCTCAACACCTTCCAAATTCTGTCATCCTACGTTTGTGCTAATAAATGAACTGGAGGATATCACATAACAGTATTGTGACTGGATCGATTCCAGTTTTACCTAAAGAGGCCATTTGCCCAGAGCTGCTGCTTCTCCCCTCCCCATCTCATAATGCTTTAATTTAATTCATGACTTCTTTTATTATTCCAGATTCTTTTGAAGAGGTGGCCCTTCTCACCAGGTTATTGCCTTTTCCTGTAACCTTGATGCCTTTGCATTCAGGCTTCTCACTTTATTACTCACTGAAGCTGATGCCTCCTGTTTCCAACAGTCTTTTAATCATTAAATTTGGTGGTCTTTTCTCTGCCCTCATCCTCCTTGACCTTTGCTACATTTGACATTGTTTACCACTCCTTCCCTTTGGACACTCTCCTCTCTCTGCATTCCTGTGACACTAATCTCTTCCGACATTCTTCTTATCTCTAAGAATATTCTTGGCCCATTTTCTAGATTATCATTCATATACCTATTGACTTCAGTGTGGTTGTACCCTAAAATTCTGCCTTGGGCTTACTTCTCTTTGTTCCTGATACTCTTTTACAATGTCCTCATCAGTCCTCATGGATACACCCCCCCCACACACACAGAGCTCATTATTTGTCCCCCCACAATCCCTCTCCTTTACTAAACTTACCAATTGCCACCAGTTGCCACCTTAGTTCACACCCTCGTTACTTATTTTCTGGATCATTGCAGTGGGCTTCCAAATTGGACTTCTTGCCTCAAGTCTCTTTCCATTCCAGTCCATCTTCCACAGAGCTGTCAAAGTGATTTTCCTTAAGAGTAAATCTGACCATAGCACTTTACTATTTTATGAACTCCAAAAGCTCCCCTATTGCCCCTAGGATCAAATATAAACCCCTCTAACTTGTAAAGTTCTTCACAGTTCAGCCCCAGTCTATCCAGATCCACTGCACCTTGTTTCCCTTCCACAATCTATGGTCCAACCAAATTGATTTTTTTCTGTTCCTCACTCACAACATTCCTCTTATGCCTTTGCACCAACCATCCTCCTTATTCCTCTGCAAATTTCTCACTTAAGATTCAGTTCAGATGACCTTTTACAAGATGCCTTTCCTATTCCTTCCACATCTGCTGCTAGTGTCTTTAATAATAACTAACTTGTATTTAAATCCCTTAACATTTATTTTGTGTTTATTCTGTACATACTTACATATGTACATGTTGCTTTCTCTAAAAAAATATGAACTCCTTAACAGTAGCTATTATATTTTTAAAAATGTTTTTCAAGAGCCTGATACACATCCTTCTTGATTAATCTCCCCCTTTCCCTTCTTTAATATATTTCCCTTACTGTAACTTCTCCCTCAACAATCTTCAGTCTCTTGGAATAATCTGGTTCCTTCACTGTTATCTTAAGTCATCCTTATTCTTAATAAGTTCCTCAGTAGATTCTACCACCCTCACTAGCTAGCAATCTGTGTTCCTTCTTTTCTCATCCCAAGTCCTTGAGAATATCTGGTGTCTTCACTGCCCCTCCTCTCATTTTCTTTAAACACCTCTACAATTTGATTTATGACCTCATCACTCTACTAAAGTTGCATTCTTCAAAGTTGCCAGTCATCTCTTAATTGCTAAATCTAATGGCTTGTTCTCTGTCTTCATACTCCTTGACCTCTCTGTAGTATTTCACACTGTGCATCACTCTTTCCTCCTAGATACTCTTTTCTCTCTGAACTTTTATGATGCCCTTCTCTCGTGATTTTCCTCTGCCTATCTGACTTCTTTCTACTATATTGGATCATTGTTATTCACATAATGACTTCTCATTGTGAGCATACACTAAAGCTTTTCCCTGAGCCATCTTGTTTTTCCTCTCACTTGGTAACATCTTCAGCTCCCATAGGTTCAATGATCATCTCTCTGAAGATGACTCCTGGATCTGTCTATCTAATTTTAATTTATCTCCCAAGCTCCAGTCCACAACTGTAGATTATCTAGTGTCTATTTCCAGTTGAATGACACATAGAGATCTTAGGCTCAATACATCCAAAACAGAACTCATTGTCTGTCCCCTCCAAAACCTAGCCTTCTTTCTCTTGAGGGCACCCTTATTCTTCTAGTTCCTCAGATTTCGTCCTTAACTCCTCACTCTCATTATCCACGCATATACTGTTTCCAAATCTTGTCTTTTATACCTCTATATCTCCTGCATACGTACCATTTTGTACTCACAAATGTGCCATCTTGCTTCAGATCCTCATCTCCTCTCACTTGATCCACTGTAATAGTTTCCTAGTTGATCTCTCTACCTAAGGTCTCTCACCATTGCTATCATCTACAGAACCTCCAAAGTGACTTCTCAGAAGCTCAAATTTGACTATATCACATTCCTACTCAGGTGAACTTCTATGACTCTCTGTTACTTGAAGGAACAAATGTAAAAATATCTTTTTGGCATTTAAATTTCTTCATAACCTGCCCCCATCCTACTTTTCCTCCCTTATTCTACACACTTCCTTCACACATGGTGCTTGATCCTGTATCTCTGTGCCTTTGGACTGGCTATATCCCTCATTCTAAGAATGTTCTTCTACTTCTTGGGATCTCAGGTTTCCTTCAGAACTAATCTCAAATGTTTCTTTATTCAGGAGTCATTTCTTGATCCCCTACCTTTTAGTGCCCCCCAAACCAAGCTTATTTTATGCCTATACTTAATAAGCATTTATTAATTGACTGAATAATTTTAAAATTTGCTTCACTGAAAAGATATAAACGAAGTAGTCCAAACCTTTATATTCCTTTGGGGAAAATACCAACATGTGTGCAAATAAACAAATGCAAGATAATTTCTGAACAGGAAGAACACTAACATACGTGTTTAGGTAGGGGCAAGAGGAGGATGGATTACCTGTGGCTTTGTGTAGCAGATGGCACTCAAACTGTGTTTGAAGAAATTCAGGGATTCTGTGAAGTGGATTGAGGAAAGAGTTCAATGAAGACAGAGAAGATCACCTTTGCAAAGACATGGATATGGAGATATCAGGCTGTGTACGGGGAATATTTCTGAGAAGGGTTTGAGAGCATTTGAAGAGATACAGTATGAAATAAGACTGGAAAGTTGGATGCATTCATGTTGTGGAGGGTTTTCCATGCTTGCTATCTATGGCCTGGGGCTATTCTTAGAAGCATTAGGGTATAGTGAATAGAGAGCTGATCTTAAAACCAGAACCTGAGTTCCAGTTCCTCTAACCTGTACTGGTTATATGACCCTGAGCAATTCACTTACCCTTTCAGTGAGCAATGGAATGAAGTCTCTAAGACTATAAGTTGCAGGAGAAAAAATACTGACTTGGAGGAATAAAGGGAATCCTGTCCCTGCAAGTCACTACTTTTTCCTTTTAACTTGGGAGTTCTGCATATTTATTAAATTTTTAGGTATAGTCTCTATCCCTTTTAAATACCAGACTAAGGGTTTTGTAACTTTATTCTAGAGACCATAGGAGATCACTGAAGATATTTGAGCAGAGGAGTAGGTGAGATTTAAATAGATCACAGCCATGTTTTAAAAGTATTAATTTGCCACCTTGTGGAAGATGGGTTATAGTAGAAACTAGAGACATTCTAATGGTGGGGGTGGGGTGGGGTGGTGGTGGTGGTGGTGGTAGCTAGTTGATGCAGTGGATGAAGCACTGGACCTAGAATAGGAAAGACCTGAGTTCAAAAGTGACCACAGACACTAGATGTGTGACTCTGAGCAAGTCATTTAACCCTCTTTGCCTTAGCTTCCTTATCTATAAAATGAGCTGGAGAAGAAAGTGGCGAACTCCTCTAGCATCTTTGCCAAGAAAACCCCAAATGGGGTCACAAAGAGTTGGATCTGACTGAAGCAACTGAACAGCAGAGATATAAAGACCAATTAGGAGGTTCTTGTAAGAGGCAAAGGGAGGAAGGAGAAGAAAATAAACATTTATTAAACATCTGATATGCCCCAGACATTGTACTAAGCACTTTACCAATGTTATCTCATTTGATCCTGACAACAGCACTGTAAGGTAGCTTAACCCCATTTTATAGTTGAGAAAGTAACTTGCCCAGGGTCACATGGTAATAAGTGTCTGAGGGACAGATGGGAACTTAAGTCATACTGACTCCAGGACCAGTGTTCAATACACCAAATAAGAAATTTTGAACTAGGTCATTTGTCATGGGAGAGAAGAGAAGGAGACAGATGCAAGAGGTGGAATTAAAAAAAAATGAACAAGTTTTCTTTGATATGGGAATTGAAAGGGAGAAAATAAAAATGACCCTGAGGATTTGAGTCTCAGGGATTTGAAGGATTGTATCAAGGATTGTTTTGACATTAATAGAATTATTTTGGAATTCTGTTTTGGATATATTGAGTTTGAAATACCTGGGTCTACCTGTATCTAGTTGGAGATAGCCAGTAGGCAGAGGATAATATGGGACTGTAGTTCAAATAAGAGAGTAAGGGTAGGTATGTGGATTGTGCAGTATCCTGCTTAAAAATAACTTCACTCATGAGAATTTGTAAGCTCACCAAAGAACAGAACAGAGACAGAGATTTTGAGTACTTATATAATGTACTGGAGAAGAACGACAGTTCAGGAAAGGAGATAAACATAGAACAATCAGACAAGCAGTGGAGAACCAAGAGAAAGAAGTATCATAAAATCCATGAAGGCAGGAAAGAGTGAAGAGGGAGAGGAATTGACCAAGTGTCTGAAGCATCAGAGAGTGCAAGCAGTATGATAACTGAGGAGGGAAAAGTCATTAGATTTAATACTTAAGGCATCACTTTTAACCTTGAAGATCAATGTTTCATTTGAGAGATACTCTCAGAAATAATAATGCAGGAGAATGAGAAATGATAGAGAATTGGGGGAATGGAGGAAACATGTAAAGAAGAGCCTTTCTGAGTATTTGACTAGGAAGTGTTTTAGAGATTTAGGACAATATGAATGGCAGGGTTAAGTGAAATTTATGTAAGGAGGGAGATTTTCGCATTTTGTAGGTTGTAGGAAAAATTAAGAATAAGGAGAAAGTGAAAATGAGAGAAGAAAGGGAATGATGAAGGAAGAAAGACCTTAGAAGATGTATGAATGGATGGGATCAAGAGGCATTGTCATTGATAAGGAAGGAGAGGGACCAAATTTCTTCATCAGAGAAGAACAAAGGAGACGAAAATACAGCCTAGCCACAATGAAGAGTTTTAAGATCTTAAGTTAATAAGTACCAGTTATGAATACTTACAAGATACTGTATAATTTATAAACAATATGGGAAAATAATACTATACCAGTAATCTCAGCTAAAATTTTCTAGAAGAAACAAATTTCTAAAATACAACCTTTTTTCCTCTCCTCTCTCCCAACCCTGTTTGATTGATTCAGGATGACCCATTCTCGGCACTCGATATTCATTTGAGTGATCATTTGATGCAGGAAGGGATTTTGAAATTTCTCCAAGAGGATAAGAGAACACTGGTTCTTGTGACCCACAAGTTGCAGTATCTGACACATGCTGACTGGGTAAGAGCTGGGAAGAGACCTTTGGTAACTGATTTTCTCTGTATGGCACCTTATGTAATTAATGACTTGAAAATGTTTTCCATGATTTTAAAGACGAAGATAATTAAAATTTTCTATTTAAGTTGTGAATGTAATTTGTATAATTAATTTCCTTTAGATCATAGCAATGAAGGATGGTAACGTACTAAGGGAAGGGACTTTGAAGGATATTCAAAACAAAGACGTTGAACTTTATGAACACTGGAAAACACTTATGAATCGCCAAGACCAAGAATTAGAAAAGGTAAACAGTAAATAGTACTGAAGTATCAAGATGTACTGGATATTGCCTAGTCCTCAAAACTCTCTAGGAAGAATGTCATCAGTTCATAATTTCAAACCAAAATATGACACATACTTATTTTAGTAATCAAGACAATAGCATGACTATCATGTAACTATGACATATATATATATATATATATGTATATGTAATTTAAATTCAGACCTAAAATGTTATTTGCTTGATTTGACTTGTGACTTTAGATAAACCATTTGACTTAAGCTTTTTCATTTCTCTCTCTTCTCTTTTCTCATCTGCACAATAAGAACTTATTTAGACCTCATGACATTTCTTAGGCAAAGAAACATAGATAAGAACCAAAATGACGCTGAAAGAAAGGAATGCAGGTGAACCAAGGAAGTATTTGGAGTGTTTAATTATAGGCTGACTAAAGGAATAGAGAAGTGAGAGACCAGAGGAAAAAAAAAGCTGAAGTTGTTCTCCTGTTGATATAGAGCCCTGCTAAGTTATCCAATTTCCTAAAAGAAATTGATGAAGAATTAAAATATCATTGAAAAAAGAGAAGAAACATACATACCACAACTAGAAGCAGTAGCATGAAAGGCTATATTCATACAGACATATATACACACACACGTGTGTGTATCTATGCATACATACACATATGTGCACATACATATATTCATATGTATACGTACATATATGTATACATGTGTATGCACATATATTTGAAATTCATAATAGTTTCTGTTGATTCCTCTAAGGATCACAAGGTCTTCATAGAGAGAGTGTCCTCATATAGGGAAAAAAGGAAATATATAAAGAGACTAGAACAAATTAGAACTGTTCAAATGATTATTTCTTATCAAAATAAGATTCAGAGGAACAGTCAGCAAGTGCCTACTTAGGGATTATTTTGTGGGAACCTTGATTATATACTTACTGGGGATGACTCCAAGAGACATTTTTATAGGATTTAGATGCCAGGGACAAAAGAGGATGATGTAAGCTTTAAGAGTGGGGGCAATTTATGGTTTATTTTGGAAGAAATATCTGGGGAAAAAATGAGAACTGCTGGCCAGATTTTATAGCAATAGCATTACACAGGCCAGGAATAATGTCAATTTAAATATATTTAGATATGATGGAAAGACATTTACCTACATACATATGAATCTAGGGAGAGAATGAAATATGGGCTGATACATATTTGAATTCTCAAGCTATGAAAACCATGGTCATGAGAGTATATTAGGTATAGAACAACGCATTTTTTTAAAACAAATAATTTTTCTATTACTAGCTTTATGGCAAGAAACAACAATTACACAGTATCAAATTAAAATGGATTGGATGAGAAAGAACTCAATGCAGGAAAGAAATGAAATTGATCTATTGCAGGACCTTATAGGTTAAGGAATCACAGATGTACAAGGAGAAGAGTTTATTAAAAAGTTTAAAAATGTGAATAAAAGGGGAACTGGAAGAGGTAGAGAGGATGGAATAGGAAGGAACAGAAAGGATCAGAGATTTTTGAATCTGATTTATAAAACATTACTCAAGAATAGTTCTAATCTGAAGGCAATGAACCCATATCTTTATGAAGTTAGTAGGAATAATAGCATGGCTGATGTATTCTAACAAGACTTGTTCACATTTTTTATATCAATTTGTATTTGCTAGGTGCAGCAATTAAAATACTAAATGGAATTTTCTTAAAATTTGCCATGAGGTAGAATTTTTTTAAGTGAATGGAAGATGATTGGTCATCAGTCAATATATTTATTAAGTTCCTATTAGGTTCTAGGCACTGTGCTCATCAGTGGGGATTTAAAGTTAAAAATAAAATAGCCCATGCTCTCTCTCAGGGAGGAAAATATAATGATATTTTAATACATGGAAAAGTACAAGATAATTAGGAAGACAAGAAGGCACTAGCAGTAGGGGACCAAGAAAGCCTTAATGTAAATCAAACATTCATAAATCAGGATGGTTCATCAATCAATGGTTGCTTCAGAGAACACTACTCCAGCAAAGCATGAGTTTTGGTCCCTTTCTGGCCTCCTAACTGTTGCTCATACTGGACACTGAGTGTTTTCACTGACTTTTCCCCATTCCTGGAACTCTGTCCCTCTTCATCTCCTGGTTTTCATACCTTCCTGGAAATCTCAGATAAAGTCTCATATTCTGCAAGAAGCCTTTTCCAGACCTCAATCTTAGTGCTTTCTTTCTGACACGTCCTCTTATTTATTATCTATCTATCTATTGTGTACATAGTTATTTGCACGTTGTCTTGTAATTAGATGATTAGCTCCTGGGCAAAAGGGACTGGTTTCTTTCTTCTTTGTATCCCCAGAGCTTAGCACAGTGCCTGGAACATAGGCACTTAGTTAAATACTGATCGATGTATGGTTGAATCTGAAGATCTGGGTTTGATTCTTGGTTTTACTGTTTCCTATCTCTGTTGACTGAGGTCTGGTCACTTAACTTCGAGTTTTTTTCTTTGTAAAATGAAGGTGTCTAAGGTGCTCCAAGTTTCAATATCTTTAAGTCACTGTACAATATTAATCATAGGATATGGAGACTGACCAAACAACCTTGGAAAGAAAAACTCTCAGAAGAGCTATGTACTCAAGAGAAGCCAAAGCACAAATGGAAGATGAAGATGAAGGTTGGTAATTTCTTAGAATATCCTTTATAAATATGACATGAATAGAAATTGTGGATTTCTGACTTTTCTCTGACTATTGAGATCTGTCTATTTCTCAGGTTCATATGGGAAAGGAAGAAGTGCCTGGGACATTTCAGAGAAAAAAATTTGGGGTCTAGTGGAAATTATTGTAAGAAATAATAAAATCTGAAGAACAGATGTGATACAATAAATAAACATTTACTGGTTACTTATATAATGACTTTCATTCCACTAAACTTAAGGGTATAATAGTTGAAAAGACGAGGCAATAGTATGGAAATGGAGCAAGAGTAGGATAGAGAAATTTGAAAACTTTTTCCTAATGATCTAATTGTATCACTACTTGTTGTTGCTATTTATGGCGATACAGTTGAAACATGCTTGTGACACTTAATCCCTTTGAAATGAACAAGGGTTAAAGATGTAGGTTAAAATAGTCAGATTTTGATCAGAGCAATAGTCTTCATGAGGTTCTTGTGGCAAATTCAGAAAATGTGAGTATGAGAATTAGAAAGCTACTTACTATGTTGTAATTTTCTGGACCTAATAATAGTAAAAATGGAAAGAGATTTATTGGAAATTATGAGAAACGGGACGAAATGTTTATATTGATTTGATATATGTTGATAAGAAGTTTGCATAATAAACCACTTAAGAAGTCCATAGAGTAAATATGCTACTCTATTTCATACTTTGTTAGATTGTTTTCGTATTTGGATCAATTTAAGCAAACCAAAGGAAAGAAAAGATTATGACAATTATAAATTCAAGGAAAAATGCCAACCCCAAAACATTTTCTTTGGCCATTTATATAATAGATAGTAGTTAAATAACAGAAGATAACTATTCAGAATTATTTACAAAAGCTTCTCTGTGAATACTTGGTCTTTATACATTTTAGGAAGCTATGGATTGGTTTCAAAGTCAAATCATTAATTTTGAGTTCTCAGGTAGTTATATCTACTATATATTCAATATTCTCTACCTATGGAATTGTAGATTATTAGCAAGTACTATTCATGTAGCATAAATATGCACATACAGATTTATAGATCCTCAATTTCTCAAAAAATAAACAAAATACACTATATATATAGATTTGCTTGTACAGAAATCTATATATATATATATATATATATATATGCATACAAGATATGCATATTTTTATATAAAATTAATTTATATCTACATTATGCAGCAAATTAAAGAACTAGACCAAAATAAAAAGTATTGACCAATAGAACTTTTAAAAAATATAGACCAGAGTACTGATACAGTACTTTTTCAGGCTTCTGGTAATCACTACTGTTAGATGCAACATGTCTATGATATTGATAAACATGGGAAAGGATGATTAAAAAACAAACCTTAGGGGTTGGTAGTCTTTTTTAAAAACCCAAGTTAAGGCGCTTTGGAGGATTATCATCAATTTAAGACATGGTTCCCTGCCCAGAATAACCACTTTAAGGTAATTTAAGCTGTTGCTTTTAGATTTCTTGTGAGTTTTAAAATAAATTAAGGTGAAATTAAAATTGTATATACTTCTTATGAACATGAAGCTTTATTAAATTTTTGATATGCAGAGGAAGAAGAGGAGGAAGATGAAGATGATAACATGTCCACAGTATTGAGGCTTAGGACTAAAATGCCATGGAAGACTTGCTGGAGATATCTCACTTCTGGAGGATTCTTCTTCCTTTTTTTGATGATTTTTTCCAAGCTTCTGAAGCACTCGGTTATTGTAGCTATAGACTACTGGTTAGCTACGTGGACGTCTGACCTTAATGGAAAGGATAGTATAAATGATTATCAGGTAGAAAAGATTTTTTTAAAATCACTAAAAAAAATGTGGAGAAATCATCAATATCCTACTACTTGGCTATAATAACATATTGAGATCAATCTTTACACCAGGATTTCTTTTAGTATAATCTAAAGCTTCACATGATTAGAGCCCATACAGTAATGATGAGGTAGTACTTAGCACAGTGCCTTGCATATAATAAGCACTTAATAATATTGATTAATTGATGATATAGGAGGTGAGATCACATTCTTCCTTTCTGAATGCATCTGTTGTTTTGCTCTACTCACAACTGGCCTGTATTTAGTATTAAATTTGATAATCTCTATGAGCAAGTTTCTCTTGCCCCTTTTATATGTATTCTTTGGAAATAGGCCTGAATGTAAAATTTTGGTAGCTAATGCCTTGATGATACCCAATACCAGTTGAAATAATGGAACATTAGAATCTCCTTAAATTTAAATCCATTCCTTGCCATTCTGGCCAATTATTCTTTGCTATGGAAGCAGTGTGGTTTAATCGTTATAAAGCAGGTAAAACCTGGCTTCATATCCTGCCTCTGACATGATAGCTTCATGATCTTGGACAAGGAACAAAACTTCTGTGTGACCTCACAACTCACTGGGACTTGATCCTCTAATTCGTTAGAAGGATTTAATCTGACTTGGTGTTAAAAGATCTCTCTGCTAAAGAAATCACAGATCCTTCGTCAAAAAATAGTTTACTAATTGAACAAATATACAAAGCATTGGGATCTCAGCTTATTCAACAATAGTGCTCTTGATAAATTTATAAATCCTTGAATCTCTAAAATCCCTTTCAACTCTAAATCTGATGACACTAAATATGGTCAACAGGAAGAAGAGAAAATTATGATTATTCAGAAAAATCCTGTTAGAGAGAAAACCAGTTTAGGTTTTGATTTATAGACTGCAGCATGGAGATAAAAAGAAATGAATGGGAACTGGGGGATCATTTTCACTTTCTAGGACTAAGTGGCTAAAATAATAGATCACAGTAGTATTCAGAACTGAATTTATTATGGATTATAGCATTATAGGCTCAGTTAGACCAAGAACTATTATTGTTAACTGTTTTATGACATTAGAGCAGCTAAATCAGACCTTCTCTAAAAAGTGCATGGAAAATAGCATAATACTGCAAATAGCAAAGTGCCACTTCAATCATGTGAGATCTAGAACTTTTTCTATTAGGAGGCTGTTTTTTTAGCAAAAGGTCATCTTAAGAATGGAAAGAGATTATCTAATCCAATCATGTTTTAGATAAGGCAACAGAGGTTTGGTGAGGTTAAATTACTTGTCCAAGGTAATAGTAGTGCCAGGTTCTGAACTCCAGGGCTCTGGTTCCAAACTCTGCTGCTATGTTATTTGAATTTTCCTACTTCGATTAAGTACGTCATTTATTAGGTTGAATAGATCATTCAACAGGCTTTTATTAAGCATCTACTCTATGTGGTACGCCCTTTGTTATATAATGTGCTAAAATAGAAAAATACGGTGAGATTGTTTCATACAGTAGTTATTTAGTATAGAATAATCTCTGAGAAGAACTATTTTGGGGTTTGAGGAAAATTCTCAGGTCCCTTAATCACCCAGGAAGGGCAGGGTAGAAGCCAAAACTGTGATGATGATGATGAGGAAAATGATGAGGAAAAGCACATTGTGCATACTTTGGATGTGTTTTTATTAACACACCAAGTCAGTGAAATTTAGACATATATGTTTTTGACTTGCAGTTTTTACTGAGGAATAATAAGGAAACTTATTTTGTTTCTGATAATGAATGTCTGCTTTTTGGTTATTTTTTCTCTAGTCTTATTATGTGGCTGGATTTACTATCCTTTGTGGAACAGGTATTTTCCTTTGTCTTGTTACATCGCTCACTGTAGAATGGATGGGTCTCACGGCTGCCAAAAATCTTCACCACAATCTCCTCAATAAGATCATTCTGGGACCAATCAGGTACAGAAACAGTCATTTCACCAAAACAAAAGCAAACAAAACAAAAACCCTTCACTGTATATATTTTTGTAGCATAGTAGAAAAGGCTTTGTGTGGTTCTGTGGGATTAATACTAGATAGCATTACAGAAGTCTGATGACTATGCAAAGAAAGAATAACCTAGGTCCTTTCTCTTTAAATATGTAATTTTTAATGTGCTTATTCCATAGGTTTTTTGATACAACACCCTTGGGGCTAATCCTTAATCGTTTTTCAGCTGATACAAATATCATTGACCAGGTGAACATATAAATCCTTGTGTCTTCTTTTAAGTAAGATATTGAATTTATACTTTGATACTTCATCTAGGAAGGAAGGTGGTTCTGTGTTATTTTTCTTCCTTAGATTTTCTTATTTGTGTATGTGTTT
Organism: Potorous gilbertii; assembly: GCA_028658325.1. Classification (NCBI taxonomy): domain Eukaryota; kingdom Metazoa; phylum Chordata; class Mammalia; order Diprotodontia; family Potoroidae; genus Potorous; species Potorous gilbertii. Next base: position 144,027,016 of record CM053770.1, read on the forward strand.
TCTCCCTCCCCTCTAAATCAACAGAATAAAAGCTCTTTAAGATTAGAAGCTAGATCACTGTAGGTTCACATCTAGTACAAAATCTTGTGTATAACACATACTTAATAAATGCTATTAGAACAAGTCAATTAATTCATTCTTAAAGATTATGGACGTTAGAAAGATGTGAATGTGTCCTAAGCATGTGGATCATGAATAAAAGAGGCCACTGATCTCTCCTGAAGTTCTCATTGAGTCTAGGTTAGTTCTCTGGCAAGGGAAATCTGAAGATGATCCTGACATTCCAATGTCCTAGGAGAAATGGCATACCAGAAATATTATGTTGAGTCTAGATGACTTTCCGGAGTGGGGTCTTGAGTTTAGCCTAGACTGAGGCGAAAACTCTAGAATAAAATAGGATAGCTCCCCAGTCTTGCCAATACTGTCATGATAGTTCAGGGAGGGGATAAGGAGAGATTCTAAAATACACTGGACTCAAGCTGAAGGGCTGGCATGCAGTTGGTTAGACCGATGCTCAAATGTTTGTCTAGCCACTATTTAATTATTATTCCACTGATACTGAACATGGTCTACTGTCTCTAAAAATCATAATGTGTTTAATTTGACCTAAGACTTTTTTTTTAATTGCCTTCTGAAAAGCACATCCCTCCTACTCTGGAGTCTCTTACCCGCTCAACTTTACTCTGCCTATCTGCCATTGGGATGATCTCATATGCCACCCCTGTATTCCTGGTTGCTCTTGTGCCTCTTGGAATTGCCTTTTACTTCATTCAGAAATACTTCCGCGTGGCTTCTAAGTAAGTAAATAGAACAATGTTTGGGTGCTGTTAAAAAAAAAAGCTATTTCTTGCATCTACCAAAGTTATTTTTTTTCAAAAAAGGTGATAAAAGCTTATAATAGGTATTTCTTCTAGATGAGTATGTAACCGTTAACATAATAAATGTTGAAATTAACTTGTTAATTTAACAACAGTTTTCACTTCATAACCAATATCAGTTGTTTAATAGGTTATAGAGGTTAACAGTGCTGGTCACACAATAGCTCTGAAATAAATACTTGCTTATGGTTCAGGGACTGCATGGACAAATGCACTGCATTTTATAATTCTCATCAGTTCCTTTTGTTCATCCATTGGTTTTAGCTGTCTGGTTTCTTTTCTGGATGTTGCCATGCCTGGAATTCAGGAATGATAAAAATGTACTAGAGTTCCGGTACAATTTGAGGCAGAGCAATACAATGTATATATGTCAATATTTAGTAAATTTGCCCATCTTCTTCCGTGGTCTTGTCATGAAGTTAAAAGAAAGTAAGGATGCCCCATGCTTATTGGATAGATTCCCTGTGGAAAGTTTATTTTACTACAGTTATAAATATCAAATAAATAAAAGAGCATTAGAATCATCAGAGGCTTATAATTCCAAATAATTAGAATCTTTTTATTTAGATCATGCAAAAATAAAATCTTGTGTTAATTGTTCATCAGTCTATAAACTGTCATATTACAGAATGAGATAAACTGTTAGAATGCCAGGTGAATAGTGTTTTTACTCTCAGAATTCTACTCTGCATTAGAAAGAACCAAAGAATCTTCAGCGTTAGAAGGGACTTCAGAGGTCATCTAGTCTAACATTTATGCCATCCTTGGAAAGAATGGTCATTCCACCTTTATTTGAAGACCTTCAGTGAAGAGGTAGGGCAGCTGGGTGAAATGGTGGAAAGAATGAAAAGACTCATCTTTCTGAACTCAGCTTCTAGCTTCAGAGACTTACTAGATGTGTGACCCTGGGCAAGTCATTTAACCTTGTTTGCCTCAGCTTCCTTATCTGTAAAATGAGCTGGAGAAGGAAATGACAAATTCCTCCCATATCTTTGCCAGGAAAATCCCAAATAAGGTCTTGAGGAGTTGGATGCAACTGAACACGATTAAACAAGAGCAACATAATCCACCTAATTGTATTGTTCAGCCCTCCTCTCTCCATTTCCCTCCCACACACAGAAACAGAATGAGAGATGTTATCAAATGTTTTGCTAAAATACAGTGATCTATATATAGCATTTTGGTGGTTGTAATTTTAGTAGCCCTTTCAAAAAAACCAAAAATTGGAAATAAAATTAGTCTGGCATGACCTGCCCTTGAGGATGACATTCTAGTTCTTTGTAATTGCTGCTTCCTTTTTATAGAGGTTCATTATTATTTAAATAATCCACATTAAAATTGGTCAATAATCGAAGTCAAGTTTGGTTTGTTCGGTTTCTTCTACATAGTATGCAGACTTCATTTTCACCAAAAGACTTTAATCTCTGTCATTGGAAGGGTAACTCTGCTATTGGAATAGAATTATAGAAGTCTTGTATATTGTTATATATTGTCCAACCTCTTCATATTAGATAGGAGAATCGAGTCCCATGGAATCTGAGACTTACTCAAGTTACAGGAAACAGCAGCTCTGAAATTCAATCCACATCTTCTCACTCCAATTAAGCTCTTACATTTCACTCCACTTCCCAATTTTCATATAATTAAATTTGGTTCATTGTTTTGGATGATTAAGATTTTTGGAATTCTGATTATTATTGAATACGCTTATTATTCTTCCCAGCTTTGTGCATCCATAAATTTCTAGTTGATTAATAAAAAATATTGAATAGCACAAGATCAAGACTTATCCCTGTAGCTTTCTAGTAGGTAGATCCCTCCCTTCAGATTGATATCAATCTGGGATCACTTGAAACAATTTTTTGTTTCTAACTACTTCTGTTGAAACTTGTCAGTGTTTCGATGTAACCTAGACATGGTATTTCTATGAGCTTCTTCGTAGTCTCAATTTATCTTGTGTTTGACATTATTTGAAAACAAGGAAAAACAAAGTTGTTCTTTCTGTCTCAGAGAACCCATGGACTTTTAGACCTAGGAAGTCTATCAGAAGTCATCTAGTTCCAATCTGAATCCAGTGAAGCCTTTGTCACCTAACCCTTTTTCAGTGCCCCTGACAGTTAACCATCAACTCTATGTTTAAAAATTCTTTGATGTATCTGGTTCTGATAAGCACCTACTAAATGCCACAGATCACCTACTACTGCCTGCTAGGTGCCTAAAATGACATATGTTCCACCCTCTAGAAGCTTACATATTATTAGGGGGAAATAAAATGAACACACACAAGGACTTACAAAATGTAGATAATTAAATACAAAATAATTTCTGGGCATGAGAATAAGGTAGAAATAGCAGTTGGTAGAATGTGCATGAAGTGGCACTGGAGCTGAGCTTGGAAGGAAGCTAAGGATTAAGAAGGTATATTGAGGAAGGAATGCCTTCCACGCATGGGACACCACATGTGCAAGGAAGCTGGAGATGCAGTGTTGCAGAGAACAGAAAGCTTGTCAGTTTAGCTAATAGCTAGAGTAAATGAGGAGAAGCAATATACAATGTTGGGAAAGTAGGCTGGATGCAGATTTTAAAGGGCTTCACATGCCAGAATGAAAAGTTTTTATTCTATACTAGAAGTAATAGAAGACCACTAAAGCTTATTGATCAGGGAAATGACATAATTAGGTCTGAGATTTAGGATTATTAATTAGGAAGCTTTGTGGAAGATAACTTGTTGATAAGAAAATTAGAGATATGAAACTATTGCAGCGTCCCTGTTTGAACTGATAAGGGTTTTTACAACGTTGGAAGGGGGCAGATTCTGGTGCTGTTGAAAAAGGAAAAACAGTAGAACTGGGGAACTCATAATATATGATAGGAGGAAGAAGGGTGAAATAGGGAAGTTAGAAAGAAGGAATGGTTTTGGGGGAAAGATAACGAGTTCTATTTTAAACATATTAAGTTTGAGATCCTTAAGGGGAATCCAACTGTGAATGCCAGGTCAGCAACTGATAATGCATGATTAGAAATGTAGATCTGGGAGTCATCTACATAGAAATCACAATTGAACCATACAAGCAGTAGGTAACTTAAGAGGCTTTTCTAAAGCAAGTATATGTTTGCGTGCTGTCTCTTTAGTGTCCCTCTTATACCATTGACAAGGGGCCACATCAAACCTTAAAGGATTCCTTCTTACTAGAGTGAACTCCAGGAACATAACCAATTATTAGATGTTGTTTTGGGGGATTCTGGGACCAAATGAGGATAATGCATGTCAGATGAATGTCTTTTTACTTCAGTTCTATTCCATAATCTCTTTCCAGGCTTAGGATGGTTTGAAAAGTGTATTATTTGACAGTAACTATGGTTTCCTTAGTGAGTTCAAAGTTTAGAAAAAAAGGAATGTTCATGAATCAAAGGAGCAGGATTAAGAAAATGAAAAGTCAGTAGATTTTCAAAGACAGGCAACCTCAGTAGATGAGACATTTGTGGGCCTTCATTACTCTTTACTCTTTACCTAATTTTCTATTTTTTCTTCCTTTCTTATTTTTTCATTGATTCATCTGTTATTTCTGTTTTTCCTGTTTCTCTCTCCTATAACTATGCATTAGGTTTGCTAGGAGTGCCTAGTGATACCGCCAAGCTTGTCTTACCTACCAATATTGGCACTTATAGTTAATGAAGTTAGCCTAAACTAGGAGGCAGCTAAGTTGTACATTGGATGGAATGCTGGCCCTTGAGTTCATATTCAACCTCCATTATTTACTTGCTGTGTGATCCTGAGCAAGTCTCCTACCCTCCGGCTGCCCCAGATTCTTCAGTCGTACAATGTAGATGATAAAAGCACATGCCTCACAGGGTTGTTATGAAGGTCAAATGAGGTGTTTGTAAAGCATCTTGTACAGTGCCTGACACATAATAGGAATGTAATAAATTCTTCCTTTCCCTTCCCCAAAGACTGTGATCAATCATTAAACATTTATTACAGGATTAAGTTAAGTGGAGATTAGAACAAAGAGACCCTGGAAAGTCAAAATATTCATTTAACCCACCAAAACCCAAAACCTCTGTCTGCCTAGACTTTGCTAGAATAGCTCCGAATGCCTGAGGCACTCTATTCAGAAGCATCTTGGTAAGTGAAATTGCCAGGAAATTCCACACATTTTTTGAATATCTAAAATCAAAGATCATGTGATATGCACTATGAAATGACTGTATAGCTCTACAGATATATATGTTCTAATTATAAGATCAAGCTGGCCTTTTATCTTTTGGTTTCACAAAAATGAATTTTATGTACATTGCCCTGTTTATTCTAATCTCATACTTTGCCACACAGCTGGCAGAACCACTGTTTCCTTATGGCATCTGAGTAGGTTTACAAACAGGCACTTGATGAGATTAAATCCCATGTATGTTGTGCAAGCAGGAAAGGTTCTCACTTCTTGTCATGCCAGATCTGTACCTTTATGTATCATCTCTAGGGAATATGATTTTTTTTTATTGGGCAAGTCAGGGTTTTGTTTGGCATGTTGGATTAGTTGTCAAGAATGTCCCAAGTTCAACATCCAAAATACTATTATTGAATTCATCCCTTAGTTGCTGTCTAACATAACCAACAATATGCCTAAAAATGCTGTTACACAAGATACTCGTAAGAGAATCAAGAATGGAAAAAGTCAGGATATGGTTTTTGAAACCCAAAGTATTTATTTCATTATCTATTCTACACTATAAAAAGAAAAGGAATCATGTGAATGTGTACTTTTATGAAACTCTAGTAAGATGTCTTCCTTTGACATTAACTTAAAGTACACACTGGAAAGAAAAGAACACTTGATGTTGAGTCAGAGGACCTAGATTTGAATTTTGGCTTTGCTGCTTCATACCTGGCTAATCTTTGTCATTTCACCTCTCAGGTCTTAATTTCTTCCTTTCCAAATGGAAGGGATTGGACTGAATGGCTCTGAGTTCTCTTCCAACTCTCAGTCTCTCAAGTTACTTCATGCCTGGTCTCATATCTGATGCAGTTGAGCATGTTGATGATTTTATTATAGAATGGACACTTAAGTCTTTGATATCCTAATTTTTTCTTGTCTTTATTTTTGTATTTTCTCTCTTTCTTAGGGATCTCCAGGAGCTTGATGATAGCACTCAGCTGCCTCTGCTTTGCCACTTTTCAGAAACTGCCGAGGGCCTCACCACCATTCGAGCTTTTCGGTTTGTAAATATATTTTTGAAATCCCAGATGGAAAATCTTATGAAATTCAAGTAATAAACATATAGTTATGGAGTACACAGTATATGCTTCAGGTAGTATAGAGGATACAGAGGCATGTCAGACACAGTATACAGATGCCATGACAAATGGTGGGTTTGCTGATTCTCAGCTGACATTCTTGGAAGAACTAGAGGTGCTCCAGCTGTAACCTTTGCCAAACAAAAAGTATGCTAAAGTACCACCATAGAATGTCAGTAGTTATTAACTTTATGCAATTTTGAAAGACTAGGAAAGAGAGAGGGAAGAACTGTCCAAGAAGAATTATATTTTTTATCAGTGATTTCATTGAAGGCATTTATTGAATATTTATGAAGTATGCAGGTGACTCAGAGTTGGGCAGGATAGCTAATACTTTGGATGGCAGTGTTGGTATCCAAAATGATAAGGAAATCTAAAATTATAAGTTTAATTTAATAAGATAAAATTTAATAGACATAAAAGTAAAAGTTTATATTTATGTTCAGAAAATGAATGGAAGAAGTATAGAATGTGGCAAGACAAAATTTCCATTGGAACAGTATTTGGGGGGAGGTACAGATCTGTGATTTTATTGGTGTTAAGTAACTCCCAGTTTTGAAATTATGTTCCACCAAAGCAGAATTGCCTGGGACATTGAGAGTTTACATGACTTATTCAAAATCACAGTCAGTATTTGTCTGAGATAGCACTTGACCCCAGGTCTGACTCTAAAGCCAACTGTAACACTTCAATGTTTATCTTATCACCTTGTTAAATATGGCTGCTTATTTTAGTTTATAATCTTGTAGGTAATGCGCATTGAGAAATCTTCAAGGACTACATAAATGTCAATTATTGTTACATTGTCATCATTGTCATTATTAGCCACTATTCCATGCTACTGGAAAACATATGGGCATCTAGTGAACTCATCTTAATATAATCGGCAACAACAGCAAAATAGGATTTGGGGGCTGACTTTAGGGAGACGTAGTATCCAGGAAGAGGTGAAAACCTTGTGGCTCTTTCCACTTGTCAGATTATATCTGGAATATTATTTTCCTTTCTGGAACCCACAATTTAAAAAGGGAAACTGACAAACCCAAATAGAAGGAGGGAGGAGTTGCAACCAAGATAGGGAGAGAGATGGAGATGATATCATGATGTACTAAAATATAATTATCCTGAAAAGTTGTGGTTCTCTGAGTCCATGTCTGTCTCTCTTTCCACTGTGCCTAGCTCTAAATGTTTCAAATCACATGAATCAGAAGTGTATTAAAATAGCTTCATTAAATAAGAAAAGTGCAAACATGAAAAATAAGTTATTTGGGGCATTTAAATCCTTTCTTCAGGATTAGTGATCAGTTAAAATTCTATGTTAATGGCTTGACAGAAATGGAGAATTTTAAGGTCTTTGTATTAGAAATGTCATGGTGGAAATTCCTGTTTTGAATGTCAGTAAAACTAAGAGCAGAAATGGTGAAGGTATTCAAATAATCTAAGATAATTAAATTAATTTGAGGATATTCACATTTTGATGTGTTATCTTTATAGCACCTGGGGAAACCTCCTGACTCACAAGGTGAGCTCCCCAGAGATGATTCCAGGTTGAATGTACTCTGTAAGTTCATATCCACTAAGACCAAAACTCCCACTAATGGCTTTATCTTTACCAGTCAGTCAAAAGATAAAATTACTTCCAATCTAAGTCATTTAGTGAAATGGAATAGTAAGAAAAATAGGAATAAAATAACTGCTCCCATAAACCTGAGCCATATTCTTCCACAAATCCATACATCATCAGAGGGAAGAAAAGGTACACTAGGATTCATGGAGAGACAAACATATAGCGAATACTTGTTACAATGCTCCAGGGCTTCTGATGTCTTCTGATGTCTGATATTACACTTCTCTCGTGGTACCTGCTACCAACTGGTTTCTTCCAGAATCTCTGGAAGTTATTTTCTTAGAACCTGCTGTATTGAATCCTGCATAGCTAAATAACCACTTCTCTGCAAGCTGCTGCCTCACTGGGAACCAGATGCATCTAGGAATAACTCCCACTGGATATGCACCTGTGCAAGCTTTCTCTGCTTCCATTTTCTGGCTTCAGCTTAAGTCTTCAGCTGTAGTGCTATTTTTTCCTCATGAGAAGACTAGACTCTGCCATGTTCTTTTAGTTCATAAATCTAGAGGGTTTTTTCCAGCCTTTTTTTATTATTAAAGAAAAACAGCTCCCTTTGTTAGTCATAAGACAAAATCAATTCCAAAACAAATAAACCAAGATACTTCTTAGCCTTTCCCCTTTATGGAGTAATCTGTCTTTTCTTGTCTAGTAAGTCTCGCACAGGAAAAGTGGCAGAATCCTTCCACCTAGCAAATACCTTCAGACTTACTCTTATTTGGACTGAACTTCTGGGCACTGAGTTTGGTCTCTTTTCGATACCTTCTTCTAGCTTATGATGTGTGTTCTCTATTTTTCCTGATTTTGTTTTCTGAACACTGGTCATTATTCGTGAATAAGTTGCTTGACTAGCGACTGTCATGCAGTTCTGGGGGTCATGATTCCCAGTATTTTTTAACTGAAAAACCCATTCTCTTTCCCACATAGATGAATGGACAGAGTAAAGACACAGAGACCCAGACAACACCATGGGACAAGGCCATTGTCTCTCTTACCTAGCTAGTTACATTCATTGCATTTCATAGATAAATACACAGAGAATTTGAAGCATCTCTATGCTGGAAACTATGCTGTTTATGTAAAATCAAGAAAGGCTTTAAATTTATCCATATACCTCTGTTTTGACATTTGTTCCTGTAAGTTTACTTTCTTTAAAGGAACTGAATGAGGAAGACAAAATTGACCCAAAAATATAAAGTTAGTCACTATCACACTTAACTCACAGAATTTTTGCATCTACCTTAAAGATGTAATATGTATACTTTCATGTAGTAGGGAATACTTTTGTAGCAGGAAACTTTTCCCTGTGAAAGTGTGCAGGTTTTTAAATTTTATATTTGAAACAAGCTCGAGGTATTATTTTTTCATTCTAATCACTTATCACTGATAGGATAACTGTATTGACAGAGCAACACTACGTTCAAAACTCCTTTGTTCAACAGAAAGAAATACATTTACCAGAAAGAGAGCTATCTTTCCAAAGAGTTACTAATCAGTGGGTATTAGCTTTCCAAGAAAACCTCAAAGCTCTAGAGACTCTGAGTAGCTTGAAAGAAAGGAACAGACAATAAGGATCACTGACATTTATGTGGAGCTCTAAGGTTTACTTTCCTCACAATGATCCTCTGCTTTAAGTAGCAAAAGTGCTACATTTATCTTACAGATGAAGAAACTGAGGCTTTGCAAGATTAGGTAGTTTGTCAAGGCTAACACTTCTGGCAAGAGCCTGGTTTTGAACTCAGACTTCTGGCTGCAGAACCAGTTATCTTTCCACTATGTCACTCTGGCCAAGTTGATGATAGATAAGTTAAGATTCAGGTTTTTAAAAGGTACTTTTTTCATAAGTACTAGTCACCCAAGCAGAGTTTTACTATTGCTCTTCCAAGTAGAAATTTTCTTTTCAGATCTAAAATTCTTGAAAGTCATAGGAAAGAGAAAAGACTGTATGTCTTTTGCTCCTGGTTTTCCTAATCTCATGAATATAAGAGCTAATAGTTAAACTAACTAGTAACTTGCCTTCCATCAGGGGAATGCTGCCTTTTATTCATACAAGTAGGGATCTTTTAGGTTGCATTTCACAAGATGAGCATAACTAACTTTCCCAGTCTAGCCAGCATAAGAGGCAAAGAGAGCTAGAAAATGGAGAGCTGGAAATGTGGGCATGTCTTTTGCCATGGACAAAAATCTCTCAGTTTTGGTATTGTCAGGAATCAACCATATTCTTTTTTTTTTTTTTTAAGCCACTCAGACTTTCTAGTGTCTTGGAGTTCTGTTAATTTACTGATTATACTTTTAGCCTTCCCCGTATTCCAAGTTCATCATAAACTAGAATGAAACAATGAACTCCCTCAAGTAGCTCAGCAAAGTATCACAGTTCAATTAGACTAAGATTGTGGTATCCTTTCCTATTTGCTGTCTGATAGAATAAAGGTCTAGGAATGTTCAAAAAGATGAGCTGGATGTGGATGAAAAGATGCAGATTGAGTGTGTCAAAGTTTCCATTAGGAAAACAAAAGGTTTCTTGCCAAATAGAAACACACAGAAAGAATGTTCACTGCATTTTCATCCCTCCCCACTCATTGCTGCTTCAGTTGTTGCCAAATCCATTTACAAATGGTTTAAAAGTACAACCAAGATAATACCACAAAACTTAAGAAATAGTAAGGAAGGGATGGTTAGACTGTTAGAAAGAGCCATTTTAAAAGCTGTTCATTATGATGTTAATGGATTTGCTTTGACTGAATTGTGGTGCTAACTATGCCGTTGGGGAGAGGAGTTAGTGGCACATAGACATTGCTTTTAACATTTCGTTATTTTCTAATAGTTATGAGATGGAAAAAGTTGAAAATATGATCACCAACTGAGTAGATAAGCTTCTTACTCAAACCCTATGAAGATAAATGTTCTGGGAGCCACATTTTAGAATGAAATGTATTAAGAAAAGGATACTGGAAACCTTGTCAGGGGAATAATTAAGGGAACTAAATATGTCTAGCCTGGGAAAGAGAAGAAAGGGGGGTTATATGAAATGACCTTTTAAATTCCTTTCCAATTCTAAATTCATGGTATGATAGCCTCCTAATTAACCTGTCCTAAGACTCTTTCTTCTTCATTCCATCTTCTTCATAAATAAGAGGACATGATAGTTGTCTTCATGTATTTATAAGACCTTGATAGGAAGAAAGGATTAAACTTATCCTATTGCAACCAGAGGACAGAACTAGAAGCAATGGGGAGAAATTACACAAAGGCATATTTCATCTCAATATATGGAAATACTGTACAACAATTAGCAATGGTCCGTTGAACTATGATGGATTTGTTATGTTTTCACTATGCAAATTTGTTACAGGGGTTTTTTTTAATGAGGGAGAAGAGGTAGTGGAGAGAGAAAAATAAATATTTATTAATTAAAAAAATTTGAAATAATTAGTATGATCCCAAAATGGAATGGGCTTCCTCGGGAACTAGTTTGTTCTTTATCCCTGAAGATCTGCACACTGAAAACTGAATGATCACTTCTTGGCATATAATAAAAGTAATTCTTCTTCAGATATGAGATGGATGAGAATGATCTCTGAATTCTCATTAAAAAAAAAGAAGAGTAGAAACACAGATTGGGTCATTAGAAAAGCGTCTCTTGATCTGTCATCTCTGAGAGCTTATGGTAATGTGATTTTCTTCATTTTCCCCTTCATCCACCAGCATATGAATATACAGGACATGTCTTATTGTGCATAACATCAAGTTGTATCTATACAATATAGTAAAATAATAATGTTGTACCAATAAAATGTGTAGTATAGTGATTTGATTAGTAGAAATCAGATATTGATGACTTATTGAATTATCCTGGTTTCTCTGATTTGGTCACCTACATCAGTCAAGTAATTAAGAGTTTGTCCTGTGTATATGACTGGATGTGTACACACATGAACACATACATTTATATGTACATATATACGTATATTTGTATGTATGTATATGTGACAGGATCATCATGGAGTCGGTATTTGCTGTATATTTCATGAGTTACTCTTTGATCATCAGATGTAAGTAGTGGTTTATCTCAAAGTCTTACATTTAAAAAAATATTGGACTTCTGAAATGGTCAAATAGAAACACCTCTCTGGTTTTAGAATGATATCTGGGTTATTTATTTCAATATAATCCTTAAACACAAAGTCTGTGCAAGATGATTCATGGCTGCTGAGGTTGAACAAACCTCACTACTTTGATTTGGCATTTCCTCAACATCTGAACCAACTTTTGTGATTGTGTTATGCAGTCTTTCTATTGTTGCTATCGTCAGGGGAAAATAATGGAAAAATGAAAAGAAACTATTTTTTTGTAATTTAGGAAAGATTTATTACCACATAGCATGACTTTTTGTAAGAGAAGAGAACACATGCTCAAATGAATAAGGTTTTCATTAACAGTTGCATTTGTAAATCAGGTTATGGAAGAATTATCTTGAAAATTTTGAACCCAGAATGAACTTAGTTGATCACAGATAAATGTTTAAGTTGTCTGCACGATATGTTTTTTTCATACACTACAGGCCGATTTAGGTAAGATCCAAGATTACTTTTAGTTCAGCGACCCAGTTTTGTAAAAATGTAAGATTTAGTGATGGAAATAACCTTAGAGGTCATGTACTAAGATAAGGTCGAATACAATGAAGTAAAAGGAGTAAAAGCAAAAGATGTTTCCAAAAAGAAAGAATAATATAACAACCAAAAGCTCCCCAGAAATAAAACTGGAATTTAGAAAAGAACTTCAGAGTCATGAATTAGAGAAATAGGGAAGTTCTGGCATGTTTAAAAATACAATTAAAATCAGTGAATGGGAAAAATGAACAAGAATGACTTGTGACCTTGGTAGCTTAAAATAGTAGGTGGAAAGTTTTTATAAATGAGTGGATTCTCTAAGAAATATAATGGTCCAAAAGGAAGACAAAATGCAAAGACTGCTTTAAAAAATTAAACTGGAAGAATTGTGATTGCTGCAAATTAAAGTAACAGAGCTACAGAACATGGCCTGTCAGTACAGATTGAGAATTGTTAGTCACTCAGGAAAAATATAAAGCACTGATCATCTAAATGCCATATTTAAAAAAAAATATACGTGTACTTTTCCTGAAAGCATTGAAAATGGATGGCAAAGTTCAAGTCAATGAAATCCATGGAATTTTGACAGAGAGAAATCCCAAATTTAATTCTACCCAAAATGTTATTATTAAACTCCAGTTCTTCAGTGAGAAAAGGATCTTAAAAACCTTTAGGAGCAACCAACTCACATATCAAAAACTAACTATTTACTCACTACGTGATTTAGGCCAGATACTTTTCCCCTCTAGACCTCAGTTTCCTTGTTTTGCCTTGAGAAAGACCATCCACTATGCCTGGAAAGCTCTTTATCCTTACCTTTGTCTCTTAGATCCTCTATCTTCTTTTAAGACTTAGCTTGAATTTTACCTTCTTTCCGAGATCCATCCTGAGATTCCCAGTTATTAGTGTTCCCTTGTCCACAAAATACATTTATTTTGTATTTGCTTATCTGTGGGCATGTCATTCTCTTCCAGAAGCTCTTCATGAGCAAATATTATTTCAGTTTTGAAGTTTTTTATTCCCTGTGCCTAATATTTAAATGTTTGATGAATTGAAATGCTGAAAAACTAAATGAAATGCTAAAATAATTGATGATAATGACTTATTAAAGGACACTTAAATGGCCCTCTATGAGATCTTGACAAGTCAAACTGAAAGATAAGATGGAATTGACAAACTGAAGAAAATAATTGAGAAATTTTGTTGGTATTAATTTGATATATAGAGTGGAACAGGATTTATGAAGAACTTTCCTCCATCCATTATATTTTTATAAAATTTTAGGGTCTAGGGCAGTACTATCAAACTCAGATAGAAACAGGAACTACTAATCATTGCACAATGAAATTAATATCAGACCCCTTAATAGAACATATAAAAAAAACCAATAAAAAAACAAAAAGTAGGCTGAATTGGAGACTTAAAATACTTTCTTAAATAATGAGTATGGTCAAAGACCAAATTAAATGAACAGCAAAAATTATAATAAACATAACAATAATATTATTGGAGAGTGTTCAGAATTGTTAATATTCAAATAAATGCTAATTTTTAAAACTTTGAGCTATTGTTTTACAACTGTCAAGTTGGCAAAAATTGTAAAAGGAAAAAAATCAATATTGGAAAGGCAACATGTTTAATTTTCTACTACTGCTGTTGGAGCTATGAATTGGTCAACCTACTTTGGAAAGTAGTATGAAATTTTCTGCACTTCTTTACCTAGTGATCCCATCAACATTAAGTTTATGCCATAAGTTGATCACTGACAAGAAGAAAAGCCTTATGTGTATAAAACTATTTAATAACAGCAATCTTTACAAAAACACAGAGCTGGAAATAAATTGTATCTAACAATTGGAAAACTCTTTTACAAACTGGCATATGAATGTATTAGAATATAACTGTGCCTTAAAAATGCTTGATATGAAAAATTAAAAAAGAAATACTTGTGATAAGGGATGCAGAGTGAAGAAGGCAGATCCAAAAGAAGAATTTGTTATTACTATGTAAATAAAGACCACCTTAAAAAGCAAAAAACCAAACCAAACCAAAAAAACCCCCAACTCTTTGGCTAAATACAATGGTCATTAAAATGGAAACAAATAACTTCCTTTTCTCTTAACAAATATCATATAAAAGTGGATGATTGCATGTGCAGTTATTTGGAGTCATTTTTTCTGTTTTTGTTAGCTATTTTCAAAGACCATATTTTTATTTTGCAAACACAAATTTGTCAATTAAAAAAAGAAAGTTTCTTATGGAAATTCTCTTTTCTCAGCTGTAGTGCAAGAAAGGAAAATCTCTGTTTGCACCATCTGTATTAACACTACAGTAGAGCAGTAGCAGTTGACCTTTATTTTAAGTAGGAGTCCGTTTACTATTCTATCTCCATTAATTTGTCACTATGTTGAGCAAGCAGTGAAGTAGTAGTAAGTGGCTGTTTTTTATTATTTTTCCCATTGTGTGGCTAACATCATAATATTTTTTTTTTGGTTTTCTTCAGGCACGAAACCAGGTTTAAGCAACGCATGCTAGAGCTGACAGACACAAACAACATAGCCTATTTGTTTCTCTCAGCTGCCAACAGATGGCTGGAGGTCAGAACGGTACGTTCATTTCTTGATTTCGAAATGGAAATCAAATAGAAGTGGTCTAATACAAAGAAGGAGGTAATTGTAAGAGCCCATCTCATGCTAAAATTCAGCCCCAACTTTTTGTTTAACCATCCTTTAAAATAGGGCCAGGTTTGTTTATGTTTTACATGGAAATTTGTTACATTATTCCAGCTAATGATAAGACAAATAACCCCCCAAACAGTTCACTCTGTGCCATATTTGTCTTGATTACATAAATGAATGGAAGGGCAAATATTTGTATACCTTCAGAAAGAAAGGACTATTCACTTGATGAGTGAACGGATATATTAATTTTCCTTACTGCATTGTACTTGCCTGACAGATACATTTGATTTTCCATTATCCATTCTAATGAAAGGATGTTTGTTCCCTCTTTCTCTGTCTCTAGTGTTGCTGCATATTATTCATGGTTCCACTTCATCTATTCATGTCCTTTGCTTCCCCCAAGGTCTTCTCTGTTCTTTCTTCTTTCTCTACATAGTTCCTGTTCAAGAAGTAGCTTCTTTCCTAACCTGGCCTTCAGGGTGCTAAATCTCAGGAATGTATTTAAACAAAATGGCCCAGGGGAAGGTTCCTACTTTGGCATTTGGACCAAATTGAAAATCTGGCTGAAACAGGGAGAGGCGTTGGAGTGCAGATGGGCATGGTGGGTAAATGATGAAAGAGCAGTAGCATATGAACACGGTTACCATAGTTAGTGATAGGTTGATTCTATAGCTTTAAAATCCCCACAAATTTGAAAAAAAGAGTGTTCACCTATTCAGTGAGCACTATGTTTCATTGAAGTATTTTTATCAGTACTCTCCCCATTGAATCTTGGCTGTGCCTAGCTTTATAACTGGATCTCAGGGATTGGACAATAGGCCTCTGCCCAACCACCACTTAATGCTTATTTTTGGGCCCTCCAGGCTCAGAGTGAATGTACATAGTAACTTTTCTCTTTTGGCCAGCAACCCTGAGGGTCTTCCCCTTTCAGTTTGATTTTTTTTTTAATTAAAGGGGCAATCCTTTGACTCACATCTGAATGGGCATAACCTCACTCAAAGTGAGCAGTAGAAAACACCTTAACTTAAAAGGTCCAAGGTCTACTGCTGCATCCTGGGCCATCTCCAGTCGTACTGATCAATATCTGGCCACTGGACCCAGATGTCTGGAGGAGAAAGTGAGACTGATGACTTTGCACAGCCCTCCTTCCCTCAAATCAAAGTCAATTGCAAGTCATATCATCACCTCCCTGATGGCATGGTCCTCTTCAAGAATGAAGGACAAAGCACAATCACAGTTTTTTATTAAGCACTGCCTTCTATAAGAGATTTAGAAGGAGTAAAGTAAACTGTTGGAGCATAGACAAAGCTATCTGACATAGAATGCCTGGTGGTTTTACAGATACATTGTTGCTAAACTTGATAACTGAAGTTTCTCCTAGTGTCCCATATTCCCTTACTTTGTTGACACAGATTCCCTGCTGAGCAAAAAATGATTCAGCTGCACCAATATTACTAAGTTTCACAACATTTAAATTAATGTCTGGCCCTCAATATTCAATTCCTTCCAGAATGAATAGAGGGGAAAAGGTTCCCCCCTGAATGACCTTTAGATGTTAAAAATATTTTTCTCATTTTCCATGTAGAACCTGGATTTTCATTTGGGTGCTAATTTTTTATCCTCTCAGAAGAAAATAATCTCTTCTTAAAAATTGAATTAGGCTATCTAAAATAATAATGTAAAATGCTACCAACAGACAAAAAGAGAATAAAAATAGCCTTGTGTATATTTTTCTCCAATTCATTGGAGAACAAATGCTTTTTTAAGGGAACAAATATATTTACTTTGAACTTGAGGTAAGTGGACATTGACTAATGTCTTGGGTTTCCACCCTTTAGCACTTCCTACTTTCAGGTTTAGTGGACAAGGGTTTTATATGAGTTTTTGAGTTAAGCATGTGTTGTTCTCTGCTCATAACCAAAAGGAAGGATGTTAGTAGCTGTAGTCTTCCAAGAAAAGTAAAGTAAGAAAAAAGTAGAAAGGGAAAGAAATCAAAGAAAAATAGCTAAGTTTTCACTCCTACTCAGAACCCATATGGAAAAATAGGGTACCATTAGCTGGAAGTGAAAATGTTTGTTTAAAGTACCTCTTTGCTAAGTGAATCCCCTAGATAATTGGTTGAAGGTGCTTTGTGTGCCAAAACCATAGATCTCTTTCTCTCTCTGTCTTTGTCTCTCTGTCTCTGTCTCTTCTCTCTCACACACAATATATATATATATATATATATATATATATATATATATATATATATATTTATATATATATATATTTATATGTACATATACATATATCAATATGTCTGTATGTGAAAGACTATGAATATATTGCCTCTTGTGTCATATTTATGGTTCTTAATACATATTTGCTGAATTTAATTGAGTAGTGAATAGATCTTTGGGATTACATTTAGAGGTATATCTAACATGGGGGTAGGAAGCTGAATGGCTTTGTACCAGGGTAGCTACATGGTAGAAATTGTTTCTCCCTGAGAAAAGACTTTCCTGTGATGACTGCTCTATCTAGGCCTGGAATCACAGTGCTTTTATTGTTGCCCTCTGAGTATGTTTTGCACAGATTTTAGTCTCTGTGGAGACCATCTCACAGGGCTGGCTACTTGCCTTCCCAAAGGCTGTATTAATTAGTTAGGTTGCCAACTGACCTAAGTGGTTCAACTGTCCTTGATGCATATCCTCCTAACCCTACCACCAATCTCAGTTTGAGTGTATTGCTACCATATTTATTTCTCTTTACACCTCCCCTCCTTTTAAAAGTCCTCATCCTGTCCCCCATTTCATGCCATATCGAAGTATGAGGGCAAACACATGCCTTTCTACAGAATCTTGACATAGAAAGGATTTCAGAGGTGAAATAAACTAACCTAAGTATGAAAAAGAATCCCCAGTGCAACATACTGACAAGTGGGTTCAAGACGAGGCCTTTGGTGATAGACCATTCTTTCTTTGGGATAATTGTTCGGGTTTTGTCCCTTACTTTAATGAAATTAAATAACTACTTCCAGTTTTTCCTTTTTGCACCTACTTTCTTCTGGGAGAAGGCATGTATAATTCCTTTTCCAGACAGGAAGTCTTCAAATACTTGAATATATCTTCAAATACTTGGCTCTGCCATTTTCTAGCTATAAGGTCCATGGCAAGTCACCATAGCTTTCTGGCTCAATTTTTAAATCTTGAAATAAGATCATATGGCATAATAGAAAGATCTGAATCCAAAGGACTTGGAGCCAAGTTCTAGATCCTTCATTCATTTGTTAAGTAATCTTGAGTAAGTTACTATCAATTTTTTTATCCTAGGTGAAAATATTATTAAGATCTGATTATCACTTCTGTTCATTTTCTCTATACTGTAACTTCCTCTAGATATGCTAAAGAAACTGGTTTTTGCCTCATTTATTAGCTAGCTTTAATCACTAAATGGATGTTGCCTCAGACAAACTGAGACCTGGAAAAGACCTTAGTTTTAAAAGTGCAAGGTCTCCCACAATATCTGTGGCCGTCTCCAGTCATCCTGATCTGTATCTTGCCACTTAAATCTAATTCATTTGCAAGTCAAAACATCACCTTCTTGGTGTCATTGGTCCTACCTGAGAATGAAGGACAAACAGCAACAGATATGCTATCTAAACTTATTCACAAAACATATCTAAAAATTAAAACAAATAAAAATAGTTTTTCTTCATTTTGTCTTATAAATTTTAATTTTAACAAGAATGCTTTTACTTTCTTCAAGTTTCCAGGTGGTTTCCTAATCTAACATCTCTCTTTAAAAAATACTTTATTTTTATCTTTTGTTCTTACATTACCTATATTTACTAGTGAATCCTTCTCCTTTCCCCGTCTGAGAGAGCCTTCTG
Source organism: Potorous gilbertii (assembly GCA_028658325.1). Lineage (NCBI taxonomy): Eukaryota > Metazoa > Chordata > Mammalia > Diprotodontia > Potoroidae > Potorous > Potorous gilbertii. The sequence continues at coordinate 144,045,973 of CM053770.1, forward strand.
ACATTATATTCAGTGTTCTTCACTCATGGTCATTCCCATCTTTCCTAAGAAACGGGGTAGTGGAGACTTTTCATATGTCTCCTTTAGGACCAGGCTAGGCCATTATAGTTTCAGGAAATTCAGTTTTGGTTATTTATTGTTCTTTCCTTTGACAATATTGTAGCTGTGTTTATTATTTTCCAAGTTTTGCTTATTTGACTTTGTATCAGTTTTGTATCCATTTTTCCATGCTTTTTCTTGATTCATCATATTCATCCTTTCTTAGAGCAAAATAAAATTTCATTATGCTCATGTACCATAATCTGTTTAGTTATTCTCTAATCAGTGGGTATATATTTCATACCCAGCAATTTGTTGCTGCAAAATGTGCTGCTATAAATATTTTTGTGTATGTGAGATCTTTTAGAGGCACTGATCTTCTAAAGAGATATGACTGGTAGTGGAATTTCTGCATCAATGGATGTTGACTTTTTGCTAATTTTTTTAGCATAATTCCAAATTGTTTTTTAGGATAGTTATAATAGTTCAGAGTTCCATCAATAGTGCACTACAATACCTATCTTTTCACAAGCCCTTCATATTGATAGCCCTTATTTTTGTCGTCTTTGACAGTTTACTGGATATTAGGAAAAATCTCAGAGATGCTTTGATTTTCATTTGTCATTAGTGATTCAGAGCATTCTTTTATATGATTGCTAATAGTATGAGATTCTTTTGATTTTTAAAAATTATTTTAGTGTTTATATATTTGGGGAATATTGGAGCATAGCTTGATATTACTTGGGGTTCAAAATATTTCAACATAATCTGTCATTTTTTTCATTCATGTCTAAAAGACTATCTTACTGTAAACACACACACACACACACACACACACACACACACACACACACACCCCTCTCCCTCCATTATTTACTAGATGGTGACTTCACCATTGCTTTCTTCCCCTTCATCGCAATAAAGTTGTAGTAGAAAGTACATTAAACTTGAACTCCGAAGTCTCTAGGTTCAGGTTTTGAACTGCCACTTATTAGTTATGTGATCTTGAGTAAGTCATTTAGCTTTTCAAAACCTTATGTTTTCTCATTTATTAAATTAAGCTGATAGCAATTATGTTTGTATACAAGGTAGCCTTTGGTCCAACTGATCTTACTCTAATAATTCCAGTGGTGTTCCAGTCCATTCAGCATATGTCTTGGAAGCTATTTATATCTTTTAGAGCATAAATGACTTTCTGTCCCTAGCTGTTCTTCTTTCAGTGACAGGGCATTTAAATTATTGCAGATTTGCGTGATGAGAAACACTTCTCAAATCCCCAACCTCTGGAAAACCCCATTTCCTTTTTATTAACTTACTATATTTCATTGAAATTTAAATTGTGACATTAGTATAGTGGAATTAGCTACCCTCAGGAACAGATGCAATCTGTTTAAGTAGTGTTTATAACATTTGATGCTTGGCATAGGATCAATAAAGGTAACTCAACACTATGAATAAAATACCTCATGAACTATAACAGTGCTTCTCATCTGCAGCCTCTTACATGTCCAGGTAGTACCCAGACAGGAGACAAGAGTGTTCCAAAGCCAAGAATTCTAGGAAATACTGTTTCATCTTCTCAGTGCCCACAGCCACTCCTCCCACAAATAGGTACAGGTATGTAGATAGTACAGCACAGTTCACAATTGATGATTGACTTGCACATACAAGAGGGCTGGTCATTAGTTAAAGACTAAGAAAATCTGAGTCTCTTAGCCCTGGGGTGAACAGGAACTTTCGGATCTCTAGAACATTCCCAATCAGTGTCCTATGGTTAGAAGGAACTTCTTTTCTTGCTACATAAAAATGATAATTTGCAGAACAGGAGTTGTAGACTCAATGGCAGGCCATGACAAGGAGAACCCATGCTGGCCTGGAGTCTCTATCTGACACTGAGACTTTTGCCTCTAATCACTTTTACCATCCCTCAAATTTAATTTGAAATGTTAAAAAAATAAAGGTTAAAATACCAACAAATCAAAGAACGGGAAAGTCTAAAAGAACAGAAACATTTGGCTGGTAGAAACATGAGTTAGAGTGTGACCACCCGAGTTGCTCTGGCAGTAAATTAAGTATTTTTTTTTCTTTGGATGCCAAGTAATGAGGACTTTACTTGTGTGAAATGTATCACTACAACGTAACCTTTGAAAGCCGCTTATGTTTAAAAAAACAATGTTTTCTCTTCATTCCTTTGCACTAAACAATTCCAGCTTCTCTGGCATCTGCATTCCCATTTGCAGAAATTGTGTAACTCTATCTAAAAGCTGTCTTTCCAAGGCTTTGTCTTGCTGTGTGGTGAAAGGATAAAAGAATATTCACATATGATGAAGCCAAAAAAAATGAAAGAATGTCTTTAGAGTCAACAGACTTAGAATTAAAATACTCCCATGAGTGAGTCTATATGAGGGATTGTGAAACAAAGGGAAGGTTAAGTTTTAGGCAATTCTAGGTGACTTCAGGAGTCTAAAATAGATATGTTCTATGCTAAGGGAGTCTCATTTAAAGATTTTGTTTTGCTTTTATATCAAACCAGATCTTCTTGCAGGATAATATACCCAAGATCTCTCCACCATGTGGGTACTAATATGCCCAAGAGAAACTCTATCCACCACTTTTTAGTTGTCTTCAATGATTTATGCATATTTCCCAGACTTGTAGATAATTGTGACTTGCACTAGAAATACACTTAGAATCCATTTTTCAACCACTAGAAATTAGAAATGAGATCAGGTTTTTTCGTTTTGTTTTGTTTTGGTAGCATATGTCTCTATACCTAGGAAGCAAAGCCTTCTTTTTCTTGGTGGTGTATCAGATTTAAAAGTCCAAACCATATAGCTTCCTCTGGTCAGTTCCTCTGGAAGCATGGAAACTCCTCTCTTGAAATGATATGTCAGTCAGCAGCAGTTGGGCCAGTTTTGTTTTTCACTGAATTCATTGAGCTGATGGATGATTTGGGCATTGTGTAACCATAGTACTAGCCAATGCCATTAAACAAAGTATCCGGACTAAATGTCCCATTCGAAGTTAGCCAGAACTTCTGACTTGTTTCTCTATTCATGTGATTGCCTTTTGACTTTTTCAGTGTCTATTTATTGACACAGAAAATCATACCAGCAACTTAGCTATTCAGTAGCTCTTACTAAAGTTTTTTTTAATATAATAAAAAAGATAGAAACTGGAAGCTTAAATGCGATCCATAGCTGATTTTAAAACCATGGCTTAAATATGAAAGGCGTAGCTCATCTAAGAGCCTCAGTCTTCTATATCCCACTATTCCAGAAAAGAGGGAAATGAAAGAGTTTGGGTTTTTACTAGGAAATTACTCAGTAAGTGATGACTGTTATGATCCTATGCTACATGTAAAGGAAGAGAAGAATAAGATGAAAAATGATAAGGCATCAACAGATTGTGATGAACCTGGAATCCCAAAGCCTATTTATTAGGCAGTAGGCCACCAGAGGAGATTTTTAACAAAGGAATGGTGTGTCTAGATTTATGTATAGGGAGGAAGGTAGGGAGGAGAGAGAGAGAGAGTAGATAGGGGAAGACTTATTATAGGAGGATATTATAACAACATGGTAGTACAAAGCATGTGGTAATAAGAGTCTATATAGAATAAAGATAGTGGGAACAGAGGGAAAGGAAGGAGAATGAGAGTTGTCATACAGGTAGAATTGAAAAGACTCATTAATTAATTGGTTTGCATAGGAAATGTGAGGGAGAAAAGTTCAAAATAGTGAAGATTTCAATTGTAATAGACTAGCATTGTAGTATCAATGGTATTGAAATTGCCTAAAAATAATTTTAGACTAAGTGGATTAAGTTTTAGACAATTCCAATTTTAACATCTTCAGTTTGGAGGGTCAGTGATATATCAGGTATAGATGTCCTGTAGGTTGGTAGAAACATGAATTAAGAACTCCCAATAGCAATGGAAATCAGTCAATCAACATGCATTTTTAAGAGCTTAATATCCACTAGTTATTTTTCTAAGTGCTAAAGTTACAAAGACAAATACAAAATAATGCCTGCCTTCAAGGAGTTTATTTTCTATCAGAAGAGACAACACATACCTATAAAACATATATAAAGTAACTGTCATGGAGGAAAGGGACTCACTAACAGCTAAGGAAAGACCTCACATAGAAGGTGGCATCTGAGCTGTGTCTTATATGAAACCATGAGATTAAATAAGGTTTTTAGGGGAGGAAGTGTTACTAAGGAGAGGTTAGAAAGACAATTAGAAAACTTCAGTGGAGTGAGGAAGGAAGCTTGTTGGAGTGAAGGAGTGAAGGACCAATGATGCATAAGGTTCTAAAAGTCAAAAGAAGACAGAGTGAAAAAAAAATGAAGGCTTATGGTGAGATCAAAAAAGATTTTATGAAAGTGTTCAGATTTCTGCAACTAGGAATGTTATATAGAACAACCCACAAAATGACATAGATGTATGTAATGGAGTAACTGATTAGATCATAATTCTCTTCTAAACCATTTTGCAGGCTCCCAAGTCAGCGCTATTCTTATATGATATTGAGAAGCCAAGGATATGTATCTCCAGGCTCCCTCTCCCTGTTTCAATGCTTTTTAATCCTGCTGTAGCATTTTCTTCTTCTCCAGGTATCCAGTATTCTCGTGACTGTGGCCCCCCTGTCAAAAAGGAATATGATCTAATTAACTTATGCACACCAAAATTTTATGAATTTTATCTGCTTCTCTATCTAAAAATAGTCATATATTTAAGAGACTATGAAAAGAGGCAATGCTTAACCCAAAAGCACAATTTACTGAATTGGAAATATCAACATACCTCATGTTATATCAAATAAGTCCATCCTAGCTACATAAGACCTATTTCAGCAGCAAGCAGGAATGAGGCAAGAACCCCCTTGGGGTTTTATGATTACAGATGTCCCAAAATGGAATAGTCTGCCTTGAGAGGTGATGTGTCCTCCCTCCTTGTAATTCTTCATCAGAAGCTGAATGAATTATCAAGTATATTATAGTGAGGATGGCTTTCAGTTAGACTAAATGACCCCTGAGGTCCCTTCGTACTCCTGAATTCTGGGACTTTTTGCAACGGAGTCCATTCAGGGAATGGAATTTGCTCAAGCAAATAAACAGTTACAAATAAACAATAAACAAAAGACCCAACCTTTTTAAAGAAAGACCCAAAGAGGAAAAAGAAAAAGAAAAAGCAAAGGGTAGTAGATTTTAAACTGAAAAAGACTTGAAGTCCATCTAATCCATTTCCCTCATTTTATATATGAAGAAACAGAAGCTCATAGAGATGAAATGGCTTGCCCATATTCATACAAAGTGGCAGAACCAGAATGTGTGGTTTGCTGCTGTACTTGTAAGGCAAAATGTTATTTCCTTCTACCATGGTTGATAGCATCTAAATGATGACTTGTTCATTATTTCAGGAGAAAGTCAAGATAATCCTAAGATTAGTCTTTGAAAATAATAAATAGCTGTAGTTTCTTACCTTCCTCTCAAACTATTCCCCATCACTACCCTACTCTTATTCATTCTAAACCCAAACCAAGCTCAATATCTTTCTTTAAAGTCACTGACTTTTCTAAAAAACAAATTCCACATCAGCAGTTCACCTGCCATGACCAAGTTTCATCTCACTGAAATTGCGTACTGGACAGTGAATTAGGAAGTCTGGATTCTAGGCTTGGCTCTTCTGCCAGTTAGGTGTGTGACCCTGGTAATTCACAATTCCTCTTATCCTTAAAATTGAGCTAACATCTGCTTAGCCTGCCTCACAAAATGCATATGAGAGTGCTTTAAAGAAGTGCTGTAGAAAGACACTATCGAAAGACCAATTGTCAGTGTTAAGGGCCGGAGATCATCATCATTTCCTGAAGCAATTTTACATCTTTGCTGCGACAGTGTGTACAGATTCATATGTACCACAAAATGCAAAAGGTTGAAACTGCCATTTTAGCTCCTCAGAACTGCCAATGATTTTTAAAAACAATTGTGGACCAAACTATTTTTGACAGCAAATTCCACAGATGTTGTAAATATTGCTTTGCTTGCCTTTTGTGATGGGACAAATTAAAGTGAGGCCTTGCATCTGTGTTCGAGATCCTTTTGTTAACACATGGTATATCTCAATTAAGTGGATCTTGATTGGTTTATTTTCATTCAAATTATGGTGCTAGTTAACTGTACACAATTGCATGTGGGCAGCACATAACCTATCTGTCTAGGTTATCTACAGTTTGTAAATGTCAACATGCTGCCAAATAACTCTATTCTCTCTTTTCAAAAATATTTACAGCAGAAATTAATATTTGGATTTCTTTCTTAATATTGAGCTAGAAGTGACCAAAACACACTCTTTGTACAAAAGGAAGGCACATATTTTTTATATAAATGTTGGAGTTTTTCCTATTCTTACAGCACCTTTTGTGCAAATGTGTCAACAAATTTTAAAAACTTTAACAAGTGAGACTACAGTTCTCTTCCTTTTGCTTCCATAAGATATCACTTCCACTACAAAATACTGGAAAAAGTATTGGATTTGGAATCAATTACTGGACTCAAATGCCTGCTCTTCCATCCACTTTTTATGTAAACTTTGATAAATCACTTCACCTTTCTATGTCCCAGTTTCCTCATCTATTAAAATAAGAATGTTAGACTAGATGATCTGTTATCTCTGTTGCATCAGATCATGACTTGTCTGGGGTCTTTTATCTTAGGTGATTCTTGTATGCATCTTCTAAAAAGCTCCATATTGGAAGCCTTCCAACAAGCCTTCATTAAGTGCTCACTATGTATCAGGCACCGTGGTAAGCTCCAGGGATGCAAAGAAAGGCAAAAAACAGTCCCTCTTTTAAAGGAGCTCACAGTCTAATGGGGGAAAGATCTTTTAATCCTTTGTAGGTATCCATTCAGCACTCAGAATATCCATCTCTCATGCCTCATTCTTGTTATCTAAATGATCTGCCTTCTTTTCCACTCACACGTGTCCTTGATTTTATACTGCTTTTTGCATGTAAGTCATTTTGGTGTACCATGCTCCTTATGCCCACCATGTGTTTATTGCACTTGAGGATATCTTAAATTTTAATTGTCCTGAGGTCTTTGTATTCTTTTAATCCAGGTCATATGACATCAGCAGCATAATGTTGGTATTATACAGATGGATCTTCATACCAAGGAGAATCTTGTCACTGTTGACATTTTTGTACAATTTTCTAAATGCAGTTTATCCCATTCTCCTTTCTAGTCAATTCTGAACCTTACCCATTCTCTCCATATTATCATTTCAAGATATAAGAACAAAATGAATTTCATATCCAATTCAATTTCATAATCTGGTCCGCTCATGAAACAAATAATCTGTATTTCATGGTCGTAAGAATGAGGTAAATCTGTGATTAAACTCTAGGGATAAATTCCTGTCAGAGATGGTCTACTATATGCCAGGGATACAAATACAAAAGTGAGACAGTCCTTGCTGCCAAGGAGCTTATACCCTCCTAGGGGAATATGATGTTTCCACAGATAAGTAAATACCAAACATATATGTAGAAGTTCTGTAGTGAGGGTGGTGAGCAGTGTTACCCAGTCATTCTATTTTGCCTACATTGACTCAGTATCCAGACAAATCTTTTAGAACAGACACTCCTTTGTTCTGGGAAATTGTATCAAATGATCTGTAATTCTTTTTATCTTTTGTAGCTCCAAGCCTCTAGCCAGAGATAGTGTTCTTTCAAAACATCTCAGTGATAGATCTCTTTCGTTCTCTTCTTTGAAAATACTCCCCCTCCCATTGCCTTCTTGTTTTTAATAAATACACCCAGACTAGCAAAGGTCTATGATTAACAGTGTGTTTAAAGACAAAGCAAGTATTTAAAAAGGAAAGGTAAACCTACTTTCCAGGGCCTAGAAGAACAGGCATCAGGTTTCCATAATGGAACCCAAAGGAAAAAAGAGAGTATACAGTGTTCTTACCTTGCAGTATATAGTCCAAGGGAGTTTCAGCAACACAGCTCCTATTCCAACCTTTAACATGTCCAATCTGATCATGAATCTTTGCTACAAAAGTCATAGAATTTCAGAGTTGGAAGGCACTTCAGCGGTCATCTATTGCAAACCCTAAAGAAAAGGAATCTCGTACTTAATAAATAATCATTTAGCTTCTGCTTCAAGATATTTAAAGAGGGAGAACCCATCACCCCTAATGATAGCCTATCATATTTTTGTATAGCTCTAATATTTGGGAAGATATTCCTAATATCAACCAGAATTTGACTCCCCTCTAAGGTCAAATGGAACAAATCTAGTCCTCCAAAGAACAACAGTTCAAATACTTGAAGAGAGTCATCCTGTCTATCCATCCATACTCATCTCTTGTCTAAGTAACATGCCTAATTCTTTCAACTCACCATCATGTAGCATGTATTCAACATCTTGGTTGCCCTATTTTGGAAACTCCAGGTTATCAATGTAATTAAAATGTACAAGTGTAATTTGTAATCTGCCATTTGTCATATAGAATGATGATGCTAGTAACTCACCATCAGCAGGGTATATCCTCTACAATGAATTGCTTCCAGTAGTGATGATGGGTTTACTACATAGATCCATACTGTTCTCCAATCCCCTTTGTGTCCAACAGTACAAGTGTTTGACAAAGGTAATAAAATATACTACATTAATTTTGCTAATAAGGGTACACAAAAATCAACAAGTCTGAATTTTTGTTTTATTTACATAATGCCATTTTACGTGAAATATATGTCACTTTGTCACCTGAAACCAAGGAAACATGTACTGTCCCTCATAAGGATTCTCACTTTTATAGACTCACAGAGACAGGATTCAGTTCTGCAGAATCTTAACCCCAAGAAAAGGATCCATCCTTTTCTTTTACCCTCTGGCTTATCACATCTCCAACCTGGCATTACTTCAGGAAAATCTCCTTAAAAAATTTTTAGATTCAGCTAGAAAAATTATTCAGTATTAAGGTAGTGGATGTCAAAAATGGAACAGTAGATTTTCTTCAACCATAAAAGAAACAAAATATGAAATAGTAACCTATCACACAGAACTTACAGGAACCCATAATAGTTAACATAACACACATGAACCACTCAAAGAACTCATACTGAACATGTTCATAAACAGATACTAAAACATATTACTCATCATTCTGTTATGCTCTCCTGGAGGTGAAGATTCCCAGGGGATTGGCTCATGGGACTGCTGAACAGTTTTCCTTTTTACCTCATTCTATACTGGCTGAGCAGCAGCTTAAGGTCCAGGTCTTCTGACTATCCAGGTCATATTTGGGGCTTTCAGGTCCTGGGATTATCTTGCCAGGGATCTCCCTCGTCCAAGAAATGATGCTGTTGCAGCAAGCATCTCCTGCTGTCAATCAGTATATGGACTTCAGAATCCTCAAAGTCATGAATTACTTCAGGTTCATAAATTAACCACCAAGGTTAGAAACATCCATCTCAGGGTCACCATTCAGTCACTTTTGCTCAGAGAAAGAAAGAAAGCAAATGAAAAAGCAAGGGATGTGTAATAAATTCTCAGGCTCATCCACATGTGCTCACTGCCATATGCATGCAACTTTCTGTGGAGGGAGAAGAGAGCAAAATCCATTGGGAAGTTCAAGGAAAAGCTGTTGCTGTCCTAAGTTAGACCTTCAAAAAGACTGGAAGAAAGAGAAAAGCAGAGATTTCATCCTCTCCTTTTAAGTTTACTTTGTGGACATCTCTTCTTTACTCTGATCATTTTTCTTTGGCATAGTTCCTACTCTCACACTCCACACCCTTTTCATAGGGACCAACCAGTAGTCTCTGGTCATCCATGTACTTTATCAAGGCCCAAAGCATGTATGTCAATAGAAATGGCCTTTTTCAGTCTCATCACCCTTATATTATAAAAATAGCATTACATTTTAAAGAAAATATCATTTATACAACCTCTATATTGTGCCAGACATATGGCTTTAACTAACTTCTGGAATGAACTGGATTACTTTCTGTATTCAGAAATTTTCAAAGAAGTTGGGTACTTATTCTAAGGGGTCTGATCAGACAAATAGAGAGAGAGAGCGAGATCTGCCTTGGACAAGTTATTTGTACCTTACAGGCCTTAGTTTCCTTATCTTGTTTAGACTAAGTGATTTCTAAAGCCCTTTCCAGTTCTAAAATTTAAGCTTCTGCTTCTTTGATGTGTAGCATAGAATATCTTTTCCATAGACTGTATGGCCCAGTCAAGTTGTACTTTGCACCATTCTCTTTATAACCTATCACACTTTCCAGCTTCTGTGACTTTTGCTCATACTTTTTTCCTTTTCTTAAAATGTACTCATGGATTGCCATAGCAAAAAAAAAATTTTTATCACAAGATGACAGCTGACTCCTGATATTTTTTTAATTGAGGTTGGTCTTCAGAAAAAAAGGCATTAATCTGTTGCTCTGTCTAAAACTGATATCTTTCTAGCATGGTGCAACATACTAGAGTTTGTGCTGTGCTTGCATATCCTTCCAGAATTCAGAACAATCTTCCTACCACAATGACTCATTGGAGTAAATCTTTTTTGGAAAAAAATATAATATCCCATTGTGCTTATCATCTGCTGACTCTCAAAATGTCTTTGATGTGGTAGGACAAAATGTTGTCTAAAAAGTCTTAAGGCAGAATGTCTCCCATACATACATCAAAAGCAATCAGAATTTCCAGGGATATATAGCAACAGAAATAACCATATTCAATAACCCCTTGATAATAAATCAATTGAGGCATAAAACAGAGAGATATATGCATAGAAAAGTATTTATCATCATGATGGATCTAGCACAGAGTCCAAGTTGAGAAAGAATTCTCCGTGGAGAGTAAGTGCCTCTAGGTGCTGTTATTTGCAGATAACATTGTTTGTATAACATCAAGCTGTAGGACACTGAAGAACCTTCTGGAAGAGGTCTGTAATAATTCAAAGAAGTTTGGCCTGCCATCCACATGGGAAAAACCAAGTGGATGAGGAATGTCTGTTGTCCATATTTCAATTAGCATTTGGATGTACATCCTATAGTTTTTGTCAAATTAGTTTGATACTTGGGAGAGATAGAACAGATGGTCCATGAACTGAGCCCTGAGTTGAATGGTAAAGGAGATGGAACTGTATCACTTTTAGAAAATTATAGAGCTCCTTTATTGACCCCAGAGTTTCCATTAAAGACCCAATTTTTAATACCAGTATTCTGCCAGTGTTACTATGTGTCATGGAGACACAGAACACCTTTGTTTCCAAAGAACTAAAAAGTAGATATTACACAAGAGGGCAGTGAAGGAGTGTATTTATGATTGATATGAATAGACTGCAACATGTAATCAATGAAGAGCTCAGCAGAAGAGCAGGAGTAAAGGAGGTCATCAATGAATTGTACAACAGGATGAAAATATGGGATAGATACATGACAAGAGCAAAGAATTGACAGATTGAGAAGGTTTCTCTAGTAGTCCCCTTACAATGGCATGAGAAACTGAGAAAGGTTTTTAACATATTTGGTAAATTCCTTGTAGTAAATTTTAGAGTAGCAGAAAAATAATTATGCAGGATGAGGAAGCATGGATGGGTCGAAATCTGTATCATTGGAGGGAATTAATGAATTGATGAAATTGCAGATCCATTTGAATATTTGAGAATGCCTTTGCCATAATGCCTCTAATTCTTACTTATCCTGTGAATCTCAGTCCAAATTTCCTATCTCTAGGGGGCAGGTGGTGTGACAGAGTGATTCAGATTTGAGACATGTGTGAATCCCAATTTGGGTGCCATCTATTCATCTTTAGGGAAGTCTGAGCCTTGGTTTCCTCATCAGTAAAGTGAGGGGTTGGGATTTGATGACCTCCGGAATCCTTTCTATATGAAGTCTTCCCTTATTCCTAAAAGTAAGCAGTTGTGTTTTCACTCAACCTTCCTTTAGTTCTTCACATGTATCACTCTTAGATGATTCTTATGATTTTATATTATAGTGATTTTTGCATGTATTACCTCTCCCCCAAGGGAGGGAGCCATGTCATGTCTTACAGTGTTGTATAAACTGGAGATGGATAAAAAAATGTTCATTGGATTGATGAGATGGGCTGCTGTATGATAGGATGTGATGTGATATGATACCCGAGACAAAAACAAAATCTGACTGGCATTTCAGCAACTTCATTCTTGACTGAGTTTCTGAGAGATAAATGGTCCAAATTTTAATAGGCGGCTGGGAATAGAGTCCTGCCAAGGCCATGGCTTGCATACTAAAGAGTTCTAGCACTAGCAGTCACAGCACATTGGTGAAAAGCCATGAATTAAAACACAGACACAAATAAAGGCAAAGTGCTAAAATTAGAGACACAGAGAATCGCCAGTCTGAACAAAGAAATTTTCCACTTAACGTCATCTCTGACATTCCTCTAAAACTCTAGGTATTTAGGCTTATAGGACATATAGGGAATGTGGATTTATACTTTCTCTCCTGTAGAATTCTCTGCTGGTCACTCCCTGGTAGAGACCACCTTCATGGCCCAGCCTCATTGATTTGAAAATCTGGAAATAACCAATGTTTGGTTACTTTTTAGGATTATCTGGGAGCGTGCATTGTTCTCACTGCAGCTGTTGCATCTATCGCATCGATTACTGAAACTTCTTATTCTGGTCTGGTAGGGCTGGGCCTCCTGTATGCACTTACGGTATGTATGAAGGAGAATAATGTAAAGGAAAATGGACCTGTGAATAAGATTATATATATGTACACACATGTACATAAACACATATGTACACATATACATATACTTATATTTACATATATACATATACACACATATGTTTTTAAAATCAACACATGGATATCTTTCTAGATCTGTTCTTGTTAATATGTGATAGGAGAAGAACTTGAAACAAATAGCAAAATGAGTGTCTTGTACATGCTGGATTCAGACCAAAGCCAAACAAGTTCAGAACAGATTGGAGTACATTCAGGATCCATGAGCCAATTTTTTTTTTAATTGCAAGAACTTTACCATCCCCCCAGTGCACAGTGAACACACACACACACACACACACATACATACATTCTCATACTCAAAGTACTCCTAAGTCTATAAGAAAAAAATACACAATACTTATTTAATCACACTCCACTTTCTGTGTTGCCACATAATACTTTCTATTGACCATATAAATTAAGCATTGAGAAATGAATGAATTATTGAACTAATGTAGGACACCAAAAAGAAAATATTTTTCCTTTTCAACTTGTCACTCAAAGTCACAGGTATATAAATTTCATTTATAGGGATTTTCATTTGGCTAAGGAGAATGTATTGTTACATAGAATATTATTTAATAATAATTAGAACTTATGAAGTACATTATATATGATCAGATTTGGAAGTAGAATCAAAAACCATGTGTATCAGTGGTTCTTACCAAAAGGTTCATGAACTTGTGTGTATGTTTTATATTTTAATAACTGTATTTCAATATAATTGATATCTTTTGTAATCATATTTATTTTATGCATTTACAACAGTAATGGAAGTGGTCCATAGGTTTCATTAGACCATGCCACAAAAAAAGGTTAAGAGTAGACTTTGGACTAGAGTCCAAAGAATGCCCTCTACAATATACCAGTTGGAAGATTTCCAAGGCAGCTCCTAAGACCCATTCTACTTTTGGATAGCAATAATTATTAGTAAAATTTTCTTGCATAAGGCCATGAATTTTCTTTTTCCACATCTACCTATTTCTATTAGTACTTCCATTAAACCAGATTAGACTATTCACTGGGGCATGTTCAATCAGCCTCCTCTGAATTCACCTAACTGCACTGTCCTGTAAGTTACATGTCTCCCTTCTGTCAACAAGAATAGCAGAAGAAATTTTGCTTTGGACATTCTAGATAAATGATATCTACATAATTGCCCTGATCTACCAGTCTAACAACCCTGTCAAAAATAAGATAAGAGTAGTCTATCACTTTCTGTTTGGTCCCTTCCTTGAATTTTGTCTTCTTTGGATTCCTGGGAATCCCTACAATTATTTTACTTGATGCCTTATAACTTTTCTCTGCAAGATCCAGATTGGTGTATCAATGTAGGCAGTTTCCTATCCCTCCCTCCACTCACCCACACTCACTTCCTGTTCAGTTGAATTTTGATTTTGACTGTGCCAAGCAAATACATTCTTGCCAGATCTTGTTAGGTGTTTTCTATCCCTAGATACCTGCCATTTTTATATTTTGATCCACAGTCCAGAGATGCAATCTTTATTTAATCTCATAATTATAAGCTCATGACTTCTTTAAGTATCATAATAAAAAAATTTGAGAATTTCCATTTTTTGAATTGAATGTTAAAGTTTCTTATTGTTTTGGGTGGGTTTTATATCTTGGAGCCAGTAGTATTTTGTGTAGGAATGTAGCTCCAATTTTATAATGGAAAAATTGAAACAAATAATTAGATTTTTAGAAAGTTTCTTTACAGATGACTTTTCAAAACCACATCTCTGTACATTCTGTAGTAACAACAAAGTTCTGTGGTTTTCATTTCAGTATGTATTATAGGTAAGTATTAATTGAAAATTCTGGTTAAAATTACACTTCAATACTTGCATCAGTCTAGTTGTCAGTGTAGTACAATGGAACGAGAACTAAATCTTTTATTAGATGGACTTCTGGATTTGAATACATGCTCTATCAACGTGTATGACCATGAGCAAGTCACAGATTCTCTGAAATTCAGTTTCTTCATGTATAAAATGAGGGAAGTGGACCAGTCTCTCTGATGCTTTCAAACTCTTTATATTTAAATTTGGATAAATACTAAATCTCTGCTTTGTTTTATCTTATTCATACATGGTTATGTATAATTTCCTATGTTATATTAATGTAAAATATATATGATTTGTCTAAGAATCGTAGTTTTCAAAATTTACTCCAGAGATCTTTTAGAAAGTAATTTTTAAATGAACATTGTTTAGTTTAGTTTCTTTCTCCTTTTGATGTCACAGATCATCTGCTCTGCTCTTCTCTTATATCATAATATCAACTTCTAAAATACTAAACTGTGTAATACACCACTTAGCACTTATGATCTACACTCTTGTAGCATCTTGTAATTGTTTCTTTGACATTAGTTTTATCTCCATGTTCTATGTTTTTGAGGCCAAACCATGGCACATTTGTTTTACATCTTCATGGCATGGAGTTTATGCTAAGAATATAAGACAGTGCTTGATAGAATAATTTGAAAACTATCATCAGATACCAAATAGTTACTTTAAAATAGTTCATTTAAAAATATTTACTTTCTTTTCTCCTGATATAGATAACCAACTATTTGAATTGGGTTGTGAGAAACTTGGCTGATTTGGAGGTCCAAATGGGGGCTGTAAAAAAAGTTAACAGTTTCTTGACAATGGAATCTGAAAACTATGAAGGAGCTATGGGTATTGTACAATGTGTTGTTTTCATAATCTTCATCTTTTCATTTTCTTTACTTTGACCTAGACTTAAACCTTAAAAGCAATCTAGTTCAAACCCCTCAGTTCAGAGATAAAGAAATTGAGTCTTAGAGAGGTTGAGTACATGGCATAATGGAGACCAGTACCCAAGTCCAGAAGGCTTCCAGTTCTTCAGAGTTCAAGACCTTACAAGGAGATATGATAAAAATGTGGACTTTATAGTGGTATCTTTTTAAACTATGATGCTGGGCTTTTCAGGATAAAATTGATTGAACTTCAAAACTGGCATCTGGAAGGAATGTTTGAAGGTTAGAGAGGAATGATCCTTGTTAACTATCCCAATATAGAGAAAGAAAAAATTGAAGTTTTAGTTCTGAACTTCTCACCCAGAATGTAATTTTACATAAATAAATATTACAAAAAACATGTCCATGTTCCTTTAAATTTAAAAAGAGGCTAGTCTTAGCAAAGGAAGTAAATGGTTTATTGTTTTAAATTTTGTTTATCTTTTCCCAGATCCATCTCAAGTTCCAGAACACTGGCCACAGGAAGGAGAGATCAAAATTCATGATCTTTGTGTCAGATATGAAAATAATCTCAAACCAGTTCTTAAACATGTTAAGGCTTACATCAAACCAGGGCAAAAGGTATGGGAGTTCTCAATGTCTTCATTTGATTAATATGAGGTTTGGTAATTGATTGGTTATATAGAATGAATGAAAGTGAACAGCAAGGATGATGCCAATGTCACCATCACGTGAGACTGGAAAGTTGGGAGTATTCAACATAAATAGGGAATTTCAGAAGAAAGGTGTGTTTTGGAAAAAAACTACTGAGTTTTGTTCTGGATGTGCTGGGTTTGGCATACTCACAGAATATTTACTTTGATTGACAACCTTAACCAAATGTATTTTTTTGTGGTCTTTATCCAACATAGACTGGCATTCAAATTGTCCAGACTATAGAATAAAAGAAAAGGTGAATGTATATTGGGAATGAAAAGGAGAAAGATACCATTATCTTCTTATTGGTTTCATAAGTATATTTTTAAAACAATTAGAGTAGAAAGTAGGCAATGATTGACTGACTTTGTGGAATGTCTGCCTTACCCATCCCAATCTTTCCTTAGTGTCTCATTAAATCCCTCCCCCTGTATTTTACAGTTGTGTTTTTCTCGTATCTAAGAACTTTTTTCATCATGACTTTTCTTTGCTAAAGACATGTATGCAAAGAAATTTAATTTTAACAAAGTATTTGTGTAATAAACAGCTTTACCATAGGCAGGTAGTTAGTGCTCAGAGAGGTCCAGAGTTTCTGGAAGCCTGGAAGGTACTAAAATTAGTTGAGTTTTAAATCTACCATGGGAGGAATACTGCCCCTGACCTTCATGGATAAAAGGTTATTCCCCAAGAAGAGTAATCAGAGAAGATTCTCAGATGCCCAAGATAAAGCTTTCAAGGGACTGGGCTGGAGAGATGGAGAACTGAATAATAGTGGCAAGGCTGTCCTTGATACCTCAGAGTTTGGCATCTTCTCTACTTCTATCACATTCTTTTAAAAAAAAAACTCTATTTTTCCAAGCTCTATCCCTTTTCTTCCAACACATCCCTGACTATTAAGGTCCTTAAGAAAGAGAAAAAAGAGACAGACAGACACAGAGAAATAGGGACAGAGAGAGACAGATAAGGAGAGACACAGAGTCAGATACAAACCTAAAGAAACAGAGAGAAAAGGAAAAAAGGGAGGAAGACAAAAGGTGACATTTTTGACAAAGTCACACTAAGCAGCCCTTTAAGAATTTTTGCATTTAGATTGGTTTTGGTCCCATAGTTATTTGAGTTATGGCATTTAAAAAGCAACAACTATCAGTCCTATTCTCCTAGTCATGATTTTTGAAATGATCACCTTTAAGATAGAATAAGGCAGTATAATATTCAGAAAGCCAACTAAACACAGAGACCACTGATAAAAAGAGGACAAGACTGTGAGTGGATATCAAGAAAGTTGACGTAGATTGGAATTACTAGTAGAGAAATTTAGCAAGGAAACCAAGTTTGTGTCTTATTAATGATAGTTCATGGTATCTGTGAAGAGGATGATCAGTAAAGAAGGACCCACAAATAAATGATTATACAAATGGGTATGTAGATAGGATTTTGGCAGTTTTTCCTGTCATGATGTTTTTGAGTGAAAAGTATTTTGTCCAATTTCTGTTTTTTTTCATTGACCTGGTGTTTGTGAGTCACCTTTTTCTATCTGGAGGAGAGATGGTTGCTTCTCTGATCACGCTCTCTGATCTCCTTGCATCCCCTGCCCCCTTACCCATGCACTTGCTGCTCAAGAAATTTGAGATGCTTTCTATGACATCTAGGCTAAAATATAAATTCCTCTGTTTGGTATATGAATTCCTTCACAGTCTGACTCCAGGCTATCTTCCTAGACTGTTTCCTCGTTACTCACTCACACATGCTCTACATCAACCAAAGTAGCATTCTTGATGTTATCCATACAATACTATCCATTACAATGCAGTACAACGCATCCCCTGCCTCTCCACCTTTGGACAAGTAGTGCCTAATGCCTGGAATGGTTTACCTCCATATCAACTTGGAATCTGTTGCTCCCCTCAGGACTCAGCTCATGTACCATCTTCTACAGTGGACCTTTTCTAATTCTTCTAATTAGTTTCACTCTCTACCTGACCCAAAGAAATTACTTTATCTTTACTTTCTCCTGTACACATGATCCTTCCCTACCTCTCCACTTTCCATTAGAATATAAGTCCTTAGAGGGGAGGAATTTTTGTGTGGCTCTATTGCTAGAGTCAAGTACTTTGATTGTCATATAGTATTCACCTAAATGTTTGTTGAAATTGTCGTAGGTTGGCATATGTGGTCGGACTGGCAGTGGAAAGTCATCCTTATCACTGGCTTTCTTCAGAATGGTGGATATCTTTGATGGTGAGTTGCTAGGAATTTTCTGCTGGAATTTTTTTTTCCCTGAGAAAAAAATACTTGCTTACTAACTTGATATTTATACAGTGGTGAAAATAAAATATTTCTAGAACCAAGTGCAGTAAAGTATGTTGAAATCCCAATGGTTTTAAGTCTGGCTTCCCACAGCAAGCACGTCAGGGTCAAAAATTCTGTTTTAAATATAGGAAAGAAAAGCCCACAGCTTATTGCATGTAAGAAAGTAAAATATCTAGTTTTCATTCTTCTCTCCGTAGATGCTACTTTAAAAAGTCATGTTGAATTAAGATACAGTAGTATGGCAACTTTCTATGGAGGATAGGAAATGGATGAGAAGACATCATGGAGGTAGAATTGATAGGACTTGGCAATTGATTGAATGTAGAGAGAAAGGGAGAAAGGATCAAAGAGGAGTCAGAAATTTCAGATATGAATGATTGGAACCAACAGGAATGGGGAAGTTTGAAGGCAGAATAACATTTAAAATAACATTTAATCATAATAATTAGCCTCGTGAATGAATTTCATTGGACTTTTAAAAATATATGAATTTGTCAAATGAAATTGCGCATTTTGTGATGAAGGAATATTATTTTTATAAAACATATCTTGTTCAATAGTATTTTCATGCTAATTGTTAGTATTAATAGTAACTGTTACCATGACAAATAACAAAGTCATAGAAATAATACAAATTAATCCCTGAAGAGGATCCATCATATTGCTTGATGCAACAATTTCAATGTGGTATTCTTGAAAAAGTGAGTACTAATCACCCAACTTAACTCTTATCTCAAGGAGGCATCTATAAAGTTGACTAGATGAGCTCTGAGGTCTTTTCCAACTCTGAGGCTAGATTTGAACGCAGGTCCTCTTGACTCCAAAGTCTAGTGATCTTTCTACTGTGCCACCTAGTTGCCTGTCTAAAAGGGGATACTGTGTTGCATTTGTGACACCCACATTCTAGGATTGTTGTTCAACTCAGAGTAAGTGCTGTAAAATTCCATGGGAAGAACAAATCAGGAAGGTCACACAACTCTTTTTGTTAGTTGAGTTTTAACCGGGGGTGGGGAGTAGATATCATTCCTCCGGAACAGATTATGACCTTATGTTGAGCATCTCCAAGGTATGATATTAATATTTCAACAGCTTTTCAATCCAGGCAGGCATCCCTAAAACTCTGACAAACCTCAGAGAAAACACCAGGAATGCTGCAAGGTCAAGGTCAGAGTGGAAGACCTCTGCCAGGAATTGTTGGCACTGTAGCAATTTTTTGTAACTCTCACATAAGTAAAAGATGATCCATGGCATTTAAAATGTCCTGAGACTTAAAAAGCTTGACATTTAGTTAATATATGATGTTAATAAGATCAGGGTCATGATTTAGATATTCAGACAGACCAATTAATTTTTCTCTAATTCTTAGCCACAGACAGTACTTCCGATCCCCTCAACCATTTTGAAAAGCCATAACACTCTTTATGAGGACCCTAGGTAATGAAGAGTAAGTTGAATAAAATTTAATACCCGAAATATATTGGGAAGAAGGGATGAAATTGGGCAAATTTACCATATTTGATAAATGATCAATAAGATCTAGGTATTTAAAAATGCAACATAATTCTTTTAGTATATTGGTAGAACACTTAAAACTTGATATTTCTGTCATTTGATTTCTTTCCTATTCTTTTCATACAATATAAGGAATCCCTGGAAAAATATCTTTGTTGGTTTCTATGAGCCATATAACTTCAAAGGAGTAAAAAAAATCCCTTTGGAAGAAAACAATGGAAATTATGATTTTGCTCCCCCCCCCCTCTCTCTCTCTCTCTCTCTCTCTCTCTCTCTCTCTCTCTCTCTTTCTCTCTCTCTCTCTCTTTCTCTCTCTCTCTTTATGTATATATATGTATATAATTTCTATATGGTAATTTTTATCATTAAAATCTGGTGTTCAACTTTAACATTCCATCTGAGACAAAGAAGTAATCCATCTTTAATGAACAAATATATTTTATTCTTAATTTTACCACGTTTATCAAATGTATTTATTTTAAACAGGAAAAATTGTCATTGATGGGATAGACATTTCTAAACTTCCACTGCACACTCTACGTTCAAGACTTTCTATCATTCTACAAGATCCAATACTATTCAGTGGTTCTATTCGGTAAGTCCTTGACTTGGAGTGAGAAGTTCTAAAACATCCCTTTATTCAGGAAACATTTATTAAGCACATAATTTGGGCTAAGATACTGGGAGAAATATAAATTTTAGAAAAGATAAGTCTCTGCCCTCAAATGGATTACACCTAGTGGGGAAATAGATGCAAATATACGTAAAATATTACATGAAGTCATTTGCCGAGAGTTCTTTCTTTTGCACTTTTCTCCATATCATACCCTTCTGATATCTTCCCCAACTTTCTCCTCCTTCACTCCAGTCTCTGATGAAGAGAGCCCCCTTCTTTTTGGCTAAAGCCAACTCTTCCACAGTCAACCTTGATCCCATCGCCTCCTGTCTTCTCCATCAGATTACCCCCCCCCCACCATTTTCCCCATATTCTGTCTAACCTTGAGTCTCTTTTTATCTTTTTTCCTTGTCTCCTGCCTATAAATATGCCTGTCCCTCCTTCCATCCTTAAAAAATACTCAAAAATACATATTTAATATATACTTATTGAAGGTTTGATTTATAAAAACTTCTGAAAATAAGTGCTTTGTGAACTTAAAGGGAGTGGGTAGTTACTGCCAAGTCAGGGAAACTTCACAGACATGGCTTTTAAATTGGATTTAAAAGATGGATATGAATTCCACGTGAGAATTAAATTAGAGAGGGACAGTCAAGAAGCAATATAAATGTTACTTTGAGCCCTCCACATAGATGCTAAAGTTCATGAAAGGTGCTATTCTCTTTAAGTACGTGTATAAAGATATCTGCAATTTAAGACTAGAGATGTTTATACAAGACAAAATTATCCAAGTGATCATGTTTGAGTTTTTTCCATCAGAAGTGTAGTGCTTAGATTAGCCAATTTTTATTATGGTTAACCTTATCTGAAAGATATAAAACAGAATGTTCCCAAAGAATTAAAACATAAGACAATTCCAGGCATGATAGTAGTTCATATTTCTCTTTTACAACATATCTGTGCTGTCCCATCTGCACATCGCTGTCACTTCCCTGTGATTCCATCTTAGAATCTTTTCTCCTTATAATAACGTACAGCTAAATAAAACAAGTAAATATATTGTATAATGAATAAATATCTAATAATGTTACCACTGGTATCACTATTTTTATCCAACACAATGTTTTACTATGTATTATATATACCACAATCAAATAAATACTTTTTAATTGCTCAGCAAATTTCATTTCATTGATGAATTAATTTATTTTTTCTTAAAGGTTTAATTTAGATCCTGAATGTAAATGTACCGATGATAGGCTTTGGGAAGCTCTAGAAATTGCTCAACTCAAGAATATGGTCAAGTTACTTCCAGGAGGTCTGGGTATGTCTTTTTTTGTTTCCCTGTGCGTTTTTTAAAAACATTTATTTGTTACATTTGTAATCTGTTCATTGGTAGTGAATTTATCTGTGCATTATAGTAGGTTCATTAGAATGCCATGGAATTAGCCTCAGTACACTAGCACTTTTTTTGCTGTTCTGAGAAGTTAAATCACTTGGAATGATGTCCAAGAAGGCCTGTTTTATGCCAGTAGATCTTGCTTCAGAGAATTATAACAAGGTTGTTATGTATATATTCTAAGCACATTTTGGGGGAAAAAATTACCTAAAAATGCAATCTATACATTTTCCCCATGCTCACCAAAAGCCTATCAATGTAGGCACATAACACTTTAAATTAGTCTTCCTTGTGCATACCATACACACTATTAATTACTTTTAATGACTGGTCCATTAGGTATTGCAGTGTTCATAGAATGGCCAGAATTATGTAGAAGAAAATAACCTTCCATCTAGGTAGGCTTTTATTCTGCTACTGGGAGCATACTAGTTTTCAATAAATTTTTACTCTCATATGAAAAATATAATTTATATCATCTTACACTAGCCTGTGTGGCCTTGGATAAGTCACTTAAGCTTTGTTTCAGTTTATTCATTTGTAAAATAGAAATAATAATAGCACATAACTCCCAAGGTTGTTGTGAGAATCAAATGAGATAATAGTATTTGTAAAATGTTTAGTTCAGTATCTAACACATTGTGGGTGCTATATAAATGCTAGCTATTTATTATTATTATATCAGAATACTTTTTTTCTTGCTTTATCATGCCAAGGGCTAAATTGTATGACTTCCTAGATTCAATTAAAAACATTATGTGTACCTACTAGGTGAAGAGCACTGTCCTAGAGGCTGAGTAAGATACAAAGTTTAGTAGGTAAATAGAATTATGTCTTTTGAAATCTCAACGGGATAAGTTTTAAAATTATTTTCCAAATATAACAGGCATACAAAAGTTTGTAGCCAAGTAGAGAGAAGAAGCTGTGTCTTTTAATTAAGTTCCAAAAATGACAGCCACCAACATTGCAGAACAGATTATTGAACAGATGCTTAGCCCACATCTAGAAAAGGGAACAGTGACCACCAAAAGCTAGCATAGCTTCATCAAGAATGGGTTGTACCAGACTTTCCTGGACTTCATTCATTAGAACTTCATTTAGGTAAGCCTACTAACTATCCAGAGGCTCTGCCCTGGGTTCCCACTCTCATAGGTTCATTGATCATCTCTATACAGATGATTGCCACTTTTATCTATCCAACTCCACTAACTGCTTTTTGAACATCTCCAACTGGGTTTCCCATAGAAATCTCAGACTCAATATGCCTGAAACAAAATTTCTCAGCTTTCCTTCCAAACCCTCAAATTTTGAAATTTCTCTGTATTGAGGACACAGCCATCCTCCAGTCACACAGTTTCATAACCTTGGTGTGACTCTCAGCCCCTCACTTATATTCACCACATAGATCCAATCTGTCATTAAGTTTTGTCATTTTCACCTTAACAGCTTCTCTAGTCACATAGCCATCACCCTAGTTTAGGCTCTTATCATCTAACTTGTGTAATATTGTAGTCGCCTTCTGGTTGGTTGCCCGGCCTCAAATCTCTCTCTGCTCCAATCCAGCTTCCTCTTATCTGACAAAATGATATTCTCAAAGCGTAAGTCTAACCATGTGACCTCTCCCCCTAATTAAGAAACTCTACTGGTTCCTTATTGCCTACAAGATCAAATAAAAAGTCATCTGTCTGGCATTTTAAAACTCTTTGTGACCTGGCCGCTTCCTATACTTCCAGTCTTCCTGCACTTTACTCCTCTACACTTACTCTGTGACTCAGTGAAAGTGACTTTCTTTTCTTCACACATGACACTCCATCTTCTGACTCTGCCTTCTCACTGAAAGCTCTTTGCCCAGAACAGTTTTCCTCTTAATCTCTGCTTCCTAGCTTTCTTTAAAACTCAGTTCAAATCCCACTCATGCAGGCAATCTTTTCCATTCCTCCTCCTCCCCACTGCTAATGTCTTGCCTATGAGGGTACCTTCCATTTATACTGTATACATCTTTTATGTGCATTTTTTCGTGTTACCATGAGAATATGAGCTCTTTAAGGGCAAAGATCATTTTTTTTCCTTCTTTGCATCTTTAGAACTTAGTACAGTGCTTGGCACATACTAATCAATTTTAATTGACTGGCAGTCATTTCTTTTTGCATCCGCATTATTAAACTACTAGAACAAGATATTGTAAATGTTGTTAGATGATGAATTATATTGTAAGCATGATTTATCTAGATTTTAGCTCAATATTTTATAGGATATATCATACTATTCTTGTAGAAAAGACAGGGAAATGTAGACTGACTGACAAACCTTTAGATAGATTTTTTCTAGGTTCAGGGTAGTCATTAATGGCTCCCAAAAAGGTTTCTTCAGGTTCCATGTACTCCGTGGGTCCACATTAACTCAAAACCACATAAAAGCGCCATGAAAGTGTTTGTTTGTGGTAATGATCCAGAAGGTTAAATTAGTTCAAAGAAAAGGCTTTTCATGAAATAGCACAGATAAAAAGACCTTTGCCTATAAGACACTTACCAACAGTGCACACACTTAGTGTGAAGAATGAACACATCGGGGCACCACATATGTCAAAATACACATGCAGGAAACATATGTAGCCAGAGCACATGCATGAACATTGGTCTGATAACTAACTGAGATTAAAAGTATTTAGTCCGTTTAACTGAATTTCTTTCTACAATCAGAATAAAATTCTCTGTTCCAATTCTTTTTTCCTTTAATTTCAGACAATTCCTGATTGTCAGCCTAAATTTCCCCACAGTGTTTTATACATACACACACACACACACACACACACACATATACACACACATACATACATACATATAGACACTATAACTTCCCTCAGTTTCCAAAATGCTTTAGGTCTTCCGTGTAAATGAATAGATAAAAGAAGAAAATAAAGAAAAAACAAAACTTCTATATTTCTCTAGGACAAGTGTTATGGAGGAAACAAATTGTTCTCTCCTTTCCATATGTACATGTTGTTGGCAAAACTTTCATTAGGCTTTGAGCTGACCTATATTTCGCTTTCTTGGGCCTGTTTCCCCATCTGTAAAATGAGAGGGTTTGATTAGTTTCTTTCTAATTCCAATATGTGATTATGGCTTAATTTCTATTTTGGTATAAAAAGCCCCTATATTACATTATGGAAAGGAAGTATTTTTAACCTTCATCATGGTAGTTCTGTATTGTTTAATCTTTATCTCAGTCATCTCAGATTCTAAGGCTGTTAATGGAGATGATATGGAGAGAGAAGTGGAGCTTCCCAAGGGAATAATGCCAAGCCCAGGACATACTGAAATGATATAGAAGGATAGTACTCAATGAATGAAGCACATGAGCATTTTATTTTAGTGCCTATTTTGGATCCAAATGTGACTTTCTTGGTCAGGCAGCATGGGTTTGCCAGTCCAAAGTCCAAAAGGAAAATAAAGATGAGGAGGGTAGGTCTGGGGGATTCAAGCTCTTCAGACTTACAGGTTTATTTGTAGGTGCCCAGTTGGGCTGTGATAAACTAGCCTTGGATTGTAAGCATTGCCCTTATTTGGTAGGTCCTATTTTTCCTATATGCTTATTCTGTCTTCTTTTGGTCCTTAACTGCCTCAGGTGGAAGAGGGAGCATTGGGATGGGCTCTTTGCTAAAAGGGAAAGCACAGCACATTCCTAGTTTCATTGCCATTCAGAGAGTTACTGATAGTACAGGAGAGGGGTTGAAGAGAAAAAAGAATCTTTCTCCTTGTCTCATTCATTCTAGGGAGAACAGGTCCTAGGAACATTTACAGATAATTCATGTGTGAATAGAGCATTTCTTCGATAATTTAATGACCTGATTGGTTATTTCAAGGACAAATTTTTTTATTCTCCAAATTGATTACTTCCCCTGCCCTCCACCTTCAGTTATAGTCAGAAACTATCAAACAAAATGGCTACTGCTTGGGTTGTGATCTACCTGGTTCCATTAATCGTATTCTGGGCACTTTCCAGGAAATAGAATCTAGATTGTCAGGTTCTCTAGATTCTAAATTCCAAAGGCTGACCTGCCAGGAAGAACCTCTAACCTCAGTCTGAATGAATGTCTGATATAAATGTATAATCATTGTCAGGTATACAACAATAGTGACATGATAGTGTTTAGTTACCAAAGAATCTGGACTAGATGCCTCAACTAGTAATTGATGGTAACTGATGTTATTGCCAATCGTATCTAAAGTAATAGGTCCACAATTGTTGAGTTAAATGTGCCTTCTTGTTGTTTAGTCATTTTCAGTTGTGTACCCTTTGAGGGGTTTCTTGGCAAAGATACTATAGTGATTTGTCATTATTAGGAAACCGAGGCAAACAGTGTTAAGTGACTTGCTCAGAATTGCACAGTTAGTAAGTGTCTGGGGCCAGATTTGAAATTGTCTTTCTGACTCCAGGCCAGACACTCTATCTGTTATGCCATGTAACTGTCCATGGGCCTTTTGTTTTTCAGTCTTTTTAGTTGTGTCCAACTCTTAGTGACCCTATTGGGGATTTCTTGGCAAAGATATTAGAGTGATTTGCCATTTCCTTCTCTGGCTCATTCTGCAGCTGAGGAAACTAAAGCAAACAGGGTTAAGTGACTCGCCCAAGTTTCTAGAGCTAGTAAGAGTCTGAAGCCAGATTTGAACTCAGGAAAATAACTCTTCTTGACTCCAGGCCCAGGACTCTATTTATTTGCACCACCTAGCTGCCCCTGCCCATGTGTCTTATCTGGTAGTAAAAATCATTTATTTGTGTCAAAGAGACCTTATCCAAGGCAGAGGGATATTCTTGCTGTCCTAATCTAGTTGAGAGGAAAATACATGCCACTCTTTGAGTGCTAATTAGGTGGGCCCCATTTGAAGCAAAAGCCAGAATAACTTAAGAAATATCATGTCATGGAAAAAGATTGTGAACTTTGCTTAAGAAGCCTTATGGTGAATTTTAGGGATAGTCCCAAAGGGGTTATCCTAAGGCTTCGCAATACTTTTGATCTTTCCTCTGAGGTCCCAGTCAGCCAAACCTAAGGACTGGTACACGGATAAACATTAACCTACTGCATGCCCATTTCCCTTTTTTCCCTTCAGTGAAAAGATCTACATTAACAACAGTGTGCACAGTCAGTTGCACCTTTATGGCCCTATCCTCCATTTATATGTAAGAGGTAGGTAGGACTAGATAGATGTAACAGATTTTCTGTGTTGACAATGGTGCTTCTAATAATACTCACTTTGTGATGTCAGTGCAATAATATAGGAAAGAAATATATTGAAAGGACATTAATATACTATAATGGAAGGAGCCTACCACCCTAGGTTTTAGTCTGCCACTCACTAGCGGGATGACTTTATGCAAGCCATTTCTGGGACTCTCTTTCCCTAGCTGTTAAATTTTACTTGAACTACAATAACTCCGCGGTCACTTCCAGCCTTAGAAATACGTGATTCAGTGATAATATGGCTTTGTCCCCAACAAATTTACTTAATGTGACAGTAACAAGCATTTATCAAGTACTGTGCTTGGGGTTAGGGATAAAAACACAAAGCCAAGACAAACCCTGCCCTCAAGGATTTTACATTCTCTGGGGAAAGACGCAACCCACTTTTGCCAAAATTGAGATAATCCAAGTGTTTCTGCCTCATCCAAACTCCCTTGTTACTGTCTCCAAAAAAAATAAAATCATCTGTTACTGGAAGCAGTCCAAATGGTACTTTGCCTCTGGAAAACAATATTGTCGGGGCCTGTAATCTTGGGACACAGTGGCTGCTTCCCAACATATCCTACTATTTTGTTTATGGAAATTTTCAGTTGTACTTCTGTGATCTGATCCTTGCTTCTTCTTATCTAGATGCGGTTGTCACTGAAGGTGGAGAAAATTTTAGTGTGGGACAACGGCAGCTGTTTTGCCTTGCCAGAGCCTTTGTGCGCAAGAGCAGCATTCTCATCATGGATGAAGCCACGGCTTCTATTGATATGGCTACAGTGAGTGAACAGCCTCAGTTTTTAGAGTTGACATATTAGCTGTTGATTAAGGGAATGTAATGTATATGAGAACCCGAGCTCCTTACAAGTCCAGGTGGTTGGCCTAGATTATGGGTCTGTGTGAAAAAACCCCACAAAACTTTATACACATAAGTATATTTATACATGCATATATAAGTATAGGTATACTCATATATATATATATATATACACACATACATATGTAACACTGAGTATTTAAAAATGCAGATTTGAAACTATTCGGCAACATATAATACTAGAGAGTTGCCTGAGTCACCAAGAAATTTCAAGTGACAGTCAGCATGTATCAGAGGTGAAATTTGAACTATGGTTTTTCAGAAGATAAGGCCAATTTCCTGTCAGCTTCACCATATTAACACACATACACACACACTTAACTAATATGACTTATTGGGGGTATCTATTATGTGCCATAGGCCCTTTGGAATTATATACAGATCAGATGTGGAGCCCCTTTCAGAAACTCACAATATAATAGTATTGGACTACATGTGTGTGTATTGTATGTATATATGTGATTTATTGGCAATCAATTCATATTATATCTTTCTAAAATAATTTTTTATTTCCTTTGACAAGAATAAGCAAACTTTAAAAATTTAAGTCTGGGTTGTGGGATTCCAAATGAGCATTGGCCTACTAGCCAATTATTTGAATTAGCATGAAAACAACTAAAACTGTTTAATGTCATTATATGGCAACAGTGCTTATTTGGATTCATGATTTTCTGTTTTATGTATTTATGTAGTATTTTATAGTCTATAACACACATGTACACAATACTTCTAAAGATCACTAAAGGACGGCCCTTCCTAATTACAATTCATTCAAAAGATAACTGCAGGAAAAAAAAATACTGAACCCATCTCATAGTAATTTTGGCAAATTGTAGTAAAGTATCCAGTAGCTATCTTTTGGTTACCCTCAGCTCCAGATTCTTCTCCTACAAATCTTAAAGACAGCCTTTAGATCTTCATGAAATATTACATTTGCTTGTAATACCCTCTTCATCTCTGAACTTGTAAAGCAAGAAACAAACACAAAACTTCCAGGCATCCTCAAGCAGTGGAGAAAGTACTATTTCATACTGATGTCCTAATTTCGTATTATTTTTATCTGTTCATTAAATACTGTCCTAAGGACTAGCCAACACAGCTTAGCTCACTGTTATGTATATTCAAGAAAAACACACACGTACACAAAACAGTGAATTTCTTTATAATATTCTACAATGGAACTATTCAGAATGAAACTATGTAGACTGCATATGACCAAACTATTCCCAACTGATGAAGCTTTATGTTAAACAAAATCCTAAGCTACTTGTTGTTCTGTATCAGCTTAGAGGATAAAGCAAGAGGAAATTAGATGAAGTGGTAGTAAGAGAGGTTTAGATCAGAAGAACTAGAATGTCTTCCCAGAAAGATTTCTTAATTGCTGAAGTGTTCTACTAAGAAATATTCAGAATCTTGACCCATGGCAACTTTTAGAGTTATGTGGGAAAGTCAGCCAAATCTCAAACTAAAGAAAATAAGGAATAAAAATAATTCTCATGCATAAATGTTGATCATAGGCCATCACCAGGCCTATCCACATGTATATAAGGAAAATAGGAGAGAAATGGGACAAATGAAAGAAGAAAGAAGAAAAAAGAAAATAAAGGGGAATTTTGGATAAATTATTTTTGTTTAGGAATGGGGAAAATAGAACTAAACCCACTAAAGAAGCAAGTACTACTAATACTAAGTCTGGATCTTACTTTCCTCATTTCTAAGATGAAGGAGTTCTAGTTAGAATTTTAAGGATTGAGTCAGGGGATTGACAATGGTGCCTTTAGAGCAGAGATTCTTCGTCAGGTATCTATGAACTTAAATATGTGTGTGTGTGTGTGTATGTGTGTACATATATCTTTGACAACAGTATTTAAATAGAATTGATTTCTTTTGTAATCCCATGTATTTGAAATGCATTTAAAAACATTCTGAGAAGGGGTCCTTAGGCTTTACCAGATGACCAAAGGGGTCCATGACACAAAAAAATGGGTAAGTGTCCTTACCTTAAAACCTTTAGCCCATTCCTCCCCTTTGCTGATGGAAGACATTATCATGTAATGGAAAGAGTGGTATATTTGGAATTCAATTCCAATTGCTGTCATTAACCCATGTGACTTTAAATAGGTCATTCAACTTCTTAGGGCCTCATTTTCCCCATCTGTAAAAAGTATTTTGTTGCATAAGAAGACTTCTAAATTCCCTTGCAACTCTAGATCTAGAGTTTGTTTGGACACTATTTTAATATATTCACCATAAAATTTCATAATTCTACTTTCTTCATGGGATAAAAGAGACTATATCATATTAAAGATGCTAATGTTAGAAATTCAGGTTCATTTATCTTAATGTACCTTTATTTTGATTGTTTACATATTTTAAATTTAACCAGATCAAGATTGATTTCACCTTCTTCTTAGGTGTTTGGCCTATTTTCTTATTTGTAGGCAAGAAGATGGAATTTTCGAGTGATAGGCCAGTTAAAATTACTTTTCTCCTGGCAAAATACTAGAAATACCACCTCATTAAAGGGCTTTCTGGGGAGTATTTAGAGAAAGAAGCAGTGGTGATCACTTCATTAAGAACAGATCATAGATAACCTCACTTCCTTTTTTGATGTGGTTGCTAAAATGATAATTGTACTGTATATAAAATGATAAACCTAGAAGTTAGCAAGTCATTTGACAAAATTCTTCAGGATGTCCTTGTAGACATAGTGAAGAGTGAAAGGATAATAGGCTAAGTGATAAGGTATTTACAAGTATTTGGACCTGTCTGAATGACTGGATGCAGAGGATGGCAATTAATGAATTGATCTCAGTTAAAGGAGGCTTCTAGTTCAGTACTCTAGGAGTAGATTCTTCCAAATTTAATCAAAATGGCTTTAAAATAAAGGATAGAGAAAACTGTCTGTGTAAAATCATCAAGCTAGAAACCATAGAGTAAATACAATGTAAGACACCCAGAAATTCACAGGAGACAAAGCAGAAGGAGCCAGAAGTAAAACCCATGGTGCCAGATATCCGTAGACAAATACAGACAAGCACTTCAGGCAGCAAGCAAAAGGAACTACAGGTCCTAACTGATGGAAGCAAATTAAAAGTGTTAACCTATTTTTGGTGGGATGAAACTCATGAAGAAACAGCATTAGGAAAAAGGAAAGGAGGTACATAATATATTGTATCATATCATGTATGTATCATATTTAGAATATATTTTATAGAACATGTTTACGTATTATATATAAATATAAAACATTTTACATTAAGACTGTATATAATAGTTCTCTGAAGATGCAAAGAATTAGAGCAGGGAAGTAAAATGTAGAGAATTTGGATGAAGAGCAGCAGAGAGGAAAAGTAGAAATGATTTTTCACTTCACTTATACTACATAGCATTTGGACAAGGATATTAAAAAATGATCATCAAACAGGTTAATAAGCCTAGCATGCAGGAATATTGTAGAAATAGTGGAGACTTTTAGTTATCCAGATATCTGCTGGAGCTCTCATTCTGCCAAAAGCAAGTAATAAGTTCTTGTCTTGCCTTTATGATAATTCTATCTTTCAAAAGGTACAAGAATCAAGTATTATGAATTTGGTTCTCACCAATAAGAACTAGCTACTGGGGAGAAAATTATGCTCACCTTCGCGGTTTAGGGGAGAAAGTAGTGACCGTTCTTTAGAAAAGTTTATAATTGAAAGGAGAGGCAAGCCAGTCATGATAAGATAGATATCCTAGATTTGGGGAAAGCAAATATCAAAGATTACAAAGAGAATCAATGGACTAAAATCCTATTGGGGAAGTCAGCCCAGGAGGAATGGCAGAATCTCGAAAACGAGATTCTGAAGACTCAAAGAGAAACAATTCAAATGAAAAGGAAGAATGGGAGCTGTCTATTTAGACATAGAAATCATGAATTAACTTAGTTTTCTAAAGATATGTATACCCTCCCTCTATAAAAGAGCTTAATAAGAGTCAAAAGCAGATCACAATGACCAATGTTAGCCCTAAAGATCTGAAATGATGAATCTTGGCCCCTTCTTTGTAGCAGGGTGTGTGTGGGAGTGGGAAGAGGGAAAGGGAGGGAGGCTATGAGTGTTAGAATAGTATATATACTGTCAGATACAATTGATGCATATATTGGTTTTCCTAAAGACTTTATTCCTTTTTTTTAAAAATTTTTGTTAAAAGGAATGATGCTGAGGAGGAGAGGAAAGACGGATATGTTTGGAAATAAAGATGATATAAAAATAAAAGGTCAATTTAATTTTATATTTTTAAAAAGTAAAAAAAAATATGGAAGATGAATCAAGAACAAGGTAACAGAAGGTGGACAGAGTATGGGACAGTCCTATTAAAACTGTGTTGAGTTAAAAAGTCTAGAATGATAAAAGTCCAGAGGTTAGTGAAGGACCACAAAAATGCATGTTTTTAAAACTATATTGAGGGGATATTATTAAAGATAACAAAAAGTAGTTTTTCCTCTTAGCTTTACTGGCATGAGAAGGGAGAAAATGAGTGACTTATGACACTTTTGTTTTACAGGAAAATATCTTGCAAAAAGTGGTAATGACGGCCTTTGCAGATCGCACAGTTGTAACAATTGCTGTAAGTATGAGAAACATTGTTAATCTGATCCCCTTCAGTCCTTTGGTCCTACATCTGGCCATCTTCCTTCACCGTTGAATGATTAAAATACAGTTATTAGTTATTCCTCCTTACAGTTATTGCATATGTGCCCCTCTCCCCAAAAGAGAGAATATCATCTGTAGCTTAAAAATTTCTCATCCACATTTTCAAACTACATTTGGGTACTTAAGGCAGAAATTAAACTCTAAGTATGGACTTAATGCTATAAAACCCAGAGGAATTCATCTAATGTTTATGCATTTAATCCCACTGTTTTGCACTTTAAGGCTAATTCTTCCCTAGCACAGATGTTTGTTCATATGGAATAATTCTGTCCTTCAACAGATGTCTCAATTGCTTTCCCAGGAGCATAATCTGATGGTCTGAGCAGCAGTTTAGGAATGAGGATTCCTAAATTTGACTGCCAACTCTGCTACTGGCTTTCTGCACCTAATTTAAGTGCTTTCACTGATATATCTGGGGAAAATAGTCACTGTCCCACCTTGCACTATAGTTAGAGACTTTAATTTTGGAAACTCATATGCCCATGTCATGAAAATGACTGGCTAGTCATTTTTATGTTGCACCTTTATCTAAAAACTTTTGTATAATTTATCCTACTTCCAACTTAATATAAACTTCTGTTATTTTTTCATTCCAACTCTTTTCTCTTTGCTGTCTGTTGGGAAAAGTCTTGCTTGTATTCAGCTTTACCACTCAACAACAGCCATCTTTCAATAAGTCCACTGTACACTTTCCCTTCTGCTGACTCTTCTTGTTCTTCTGTTCTTTTCTTTCTAGCATCGGGTGTCTTCTATTATGGATGCAGGCCTTGTTTTAGTCTTTTCTGAGGGTATTTTAGTGGAATGTGATTCTGTTCCAAATTTGCTTGCTCACAAGAATGGCCTCTTTTCCACTTTGGTGATGACCAACAAATAGACCAGAAAAATCTACTCAGCATATAAAGCGTCTCGTTCTCTGGTAGTTACTTCACTAGCTTCTGTACCATAATATAAATGTACCATAATGGCTGTGTGAAAAAGTGTGGGAGTGGAGTGGGGAAGTTGGCTTGCCACTGGCCTATATTGCCCAAAAGAAAAAAAGTTGCCCTCAATGGGATAAATTATATTATTTAAATTATGCATATATACATAAACATATGTGTATTGTCATAAATGAACTCAAATAATGACTTCAGATATGCATGTCAAGTGTGAATCTGTTGCCACCAGATTCATTTTTCATCTAAAGCAGAGGTTCCCAAATTGGGAAGTATCACCTCCTGGGGGCACTGGAATGATCCAAGGGGTGGTAGTAGCCTCAGGTGCAATTAGTAGGGTGTTGAATAAAAATAAAGGAGTGGTGGAAGCGTAAGGAAAGAAGAGAGGAAACATTTGGGAAACTTTTCATGCATTTTTCATCTGTTGTGTCACAGAATTAAAGTTGTAGTTTATTACATTGCTTACCAAATAAGCACACAAAATGCAAGTTATTATCGATCAGTAGTGGAGTCTGCCAACAGGTCTTAACAAGCAGGTGTTGGCAGGTGAGAAGTCCAGCATGCATTGGCAGGAATGTGTGCATGTAATGACTTGTTTATAATATGATACTATTTGATTACATCATGCAATATTGCATCATCAAAATTTCACTGCAGGAAAAAACCACAAATTTTAAATAAATTATCAACTTGAAGATACATTTTTTCATTGAAATACTATATTTTTTTAAATGACACATTAAAAAAAAAAGGTTGATCCAGGAGGGCACTGAGTACTTTTTTTTAAAAAAGTGGGCAGAATGCCAAATAAGTTTGGGAACCTCTGATCTAAAGAGCCAGTTTGGTTCTCAGTGTGTTCTTTATGTGTTTTCATGAGTATCATATTATGCATATTTGTTTCTTGCATGATTTAATGAAGTTGGTTCTGTGGTTTAAAGTCTAGAAAAGATGACATGCATGAAGTTGCTCTGCTAGCCCAATTTGGCTCTGTGTGATTAGGGTTGAGGATGGGAGAGTGCATGTGGGAAAGATAGACAAGGAAGAAGACAAATCCTTTTAAGAGTACACCTTACACAAATTAGGAGGGAAGTGTTCCCTGCTAAGGTTGATAAGGACAAAATTGTGAAGTAGAGTTTTTCTTTTGTACTCTGCCCCCCTATACTTTCTGTACACTTTCAAGGTCCCCTTCTATCTTATTTATCCTAGGTACCTAATTTTTTCATGAGCTGAAAATGAGATATTTTATTTTCAAACTTTAAAATGTTATGTAAATGTCACTATTGTTGAAGTTGTTATTGAATGATGATGCCACCATGTTTCCTTGTTCCATGAAAGGATCATTCAATTAATTCACTGAAGCCTGCCTGGCACCACTTAAATCAAACCA
This sequence comes from Potorous gilbertii, assembly GCA_028658325.1. NCBI lineage: Eukaryota > Metazoa > Chordata > Mammalia > Diprotodontia > Potoroidae > Potorous > Potorous gilbertii. The sequence goes on from CM053770.1 coordinate 144,081,175, forward strand.
TATAAGCAACTATCTACTCTACATCTTGCAAGGCTGTCCATGGTTTCCATTATGCATTGAACTTGGTGTTACTGCATAATCTAGAATAGTGCATTGTTAGATAAACTGGAAGTGAATTGGTATAGAGAGGAACATTATATCTTTTGCCCGATTTCTGCTCCTTTCTATGTTGTCAGTACTTCCTCATTACTCTTTCCATGTATCTCTTTAACCGCCTTCCTTTCTGCAAAATACTTGAAGGATAAGGTACCATTTACTTAACAGAAATCTTTTTTTTCCAACTGTGGTGCTACTGCAAGAAAGAATCATGGTTGGAGCCAAAGATCAGACCATCTCCCCTCTGAAGGGCTAGAAAAAATCCTTGTATGGTATAAAATAGGGAGGAATTTGAATTTGCCAATCGTTTTTATTTTTGTGATAATGGTATCTATTTTTTTCCCCTTGACTGAGAACCTTTATGTTGATTTCATGGAATAACCTAGAAAATTATGTGAAAGTCTTAAGAAGGACTTGTTTCTAACCAGTAGCTCGTAAGTACATGTAAATCACTTACTAAACTGGATTATTTTCCATTGGTGATTAGATTAATTCCCTGAGAAGCAATTACGAATTTCATCAACATTTTACCAGTGACAGCATTTTTTTAAAAATAACAATAATTTAGATAATCAGATGAAACTAAGCCACATTTGCTTCTTTGGCCAAAGTTTCTAGCTTTTTATTCTTTATTTTTTCTATAAACACAATTTTAGTGTAGCAAGCCAGTGTTTATCATAGTCTATTTATGGATTTGCAGGCTTACTTGTTTCTCTCAGTGAATGGCTGAATTATATTTTTTAATATCAATTGCTAGGAAAATGGAAGAATTAGGGTTTAGTTTAGTTTAGTTTTTGATTAAAGTGTACAAAAGTTTACAGTAAATCTTACACAGCCCATTAAGTCTATTTTTGACACAGACATGAGGGGCTGACCTTATTCAAAGAAAAGCCCTTGTAAAAGGGAAGGCAACTTACTTCCTTCCCTCTCCTCCCCAAGGGTGCCACTTTTAAAATATACTATGATTGTGTATATTAAAAGCTAATAGTTTATTATAGTACTATCAATGCATAGATTAAAAGATTAACAAGCAACTTCTAATTCCTGTCACATCCCATATGAGTATAATCTGTTCTCCTGGGGACAACTATAGTATCTTGCTTGGACACTGGAAATGTTCCCAACAAAATTCTCAGTGCTGAGGGTCCCCAACAAAATTTTAAAGGTTGAGGTAGTAAGAGCACTGGAAGAAGACATTAAGAAATACTGGTGGACTGATTGTACTTCAAGGTATAAAATGATGGTTGCATATGTAATAAGGCCCCTTCATATTTTAGTTAATTGTGAGATGGAGAGGGTTACTTCATAGCTCTACTAACATTCACCGATAACAGGTACCACCACACCAGTCTTTGTGAGGAAGTCAAAAGACTGGGAAAGGTGAGATTTTCTATTGATACTTTTGTCTAACAATCGTAATTGCTTCAAACAAGGCCCTCCAACTGCATGCAGGTAGGACCCTTAGAAATCTCTTCCTGGCATTCAGTACCTTGCCAATAGCTGTGACATGGCCCACAGGGATAGACTAGGTCTAAATAAGGAAGATAGCTGAGATACAAAATTATACAGTAGAGTAACACTGACAATACTATAGCCAGAGTATGATTTCTGGACCTCTGTCTTGGGCTGCCAATGTATGTAGAGAATATATTTTCTCCTCACAGCAGGCCTTTATAGTATTTTGCTACCTCTGTCCAAAGTGGTGCTGTTCCTGAGTATCCGGTCCTTTTCCTGGTGTCTACCTATGCCCCACAGACATAGCTGCCTTCACCTACTCTGCCTCTTTCCTAGAAGGGAAATTGTAGAGAGGTACTATTTTTGTCATGGAGGGTAGAGCTGTACTCTGGGGAACAGAGTGTTCCCTGTCCCAGGACAATTTTACCATACTAACTGTCTACCCTGGACACCAGTATTCCTGTTTAGACCTCTGAACATTGATCTGCCACAGCTCTCTTAGTATTTATTAAATGTTCATTCATTCAATAAACTAGTTCACTACAATTTTCTAGCACATTGTTATAAAATCAAGCCACAGCAAGCTGTAGAGGTTGTATGTCGTAATCTAAGTCAAATTCTGGCTTCTTTATATTTCTATCCCATAGTAACCAAGATTTAGAAACCTGCAAGTAAAATAATAACTCATTGTATGAAAAAGTTAAGGTAACTTCTGCATTTCTTCACTTACACCCTAAGAATAATGAATGTTTCTTTTATTTCATTATGCTCATAAAAGACTATAATGATAATATATTGGGTTTGTCTTTTCCCCACAGCATCGGGTTCACACTATCCTGACAGCAGATCTGGTCATCGTGATGAGGCGAGGGAATATTTTAGAATACGACACCCCAGAAAGCCTCTTGGCTCAGGAAGATGGCGTATTCGCTTCTTTTGTTCGGGCAGACATGTGAAAGGGTGCCTAAATTTGATGTATTTTGTTAAAGCAAAATGTAACAACTATTGTCTCTTTAATGGAGCATCTTTTCTAGTCTTTAGAAAATGTGTCATTTCAGCTTTTTTTCAATTTGTGGTTTAGGAAGAATTCTTCCCATATGAATGACATTTTAAAAATAATTTTAAAAATATCACTTCGCCAAAGAACATACACATGGTCCCAGCACTAGCTTTCCTAATGTTTTCGTTTCTGCCAGGAATTAATTATTTCTTCTGGTTTCACTGTCAATATAGTAATAATCAGAAGGCCTTAATTCTGAGAATGGTAGATTATATTAGAATGATTAGGCTACTAGTGAGGGTAGGGTTACAAAGTCATGCTTTGATCTAATCTCAAGTTTTGTAGTTATTTGCAGTGGATGCTCAGCAACATAACCATTTTATTTGTATGAATATATTTTCATAAACACTGATCACAAAGCAGTTCTCTGTTGTTGATGTCTTCAGAAGATTAAGGGAGAAACAAAGAATTCACTCTCTATATGTTGTACTTTTACTGCAATCTTTAACCTATATGAATAGGCCTAGTCTTAAGTCTTTATCTCTTATTTTGTCCTGTTAGAAATAAGTCATCATACTTCTAGTAAGTATTAAATCACACTCTAATTTAGCAGTTCTTACTCAGACTACTGAAGAATTTGAAAAACAATACTCAATCTTTCATCACTCTACAGTTAGCAAGAAGAGAGTTTAATGGATCAAGAATAGTTTCTTCTCCAAGACTGTAAGCTTTTTGAGGTTAAGCATCTTAATCACCCTTATGTCCTCCCCCATAGCACCAAGTGTAGTTCTTCATACTCAGTTAATGTTTAATAAATGTTTGTTGGAAAAGTGAATTTTACCTTATAGAACCAGAAGTCACAGGTTCAAATGTTAACTAGGGTAAAAAGAAATCCTTATTCATTCCAGTGATTGACCAGTTACATACTCTACATATACCCTCTCATCTGCGAGCCCCAGAGTGTTATCGTAGATTTGAAGTATTTTGTGGATACCCACTTTAAGACATAGTTCATGACTCTACATTGATGGGTTTATTTTTCCAGGTAGGCAGATGCCACATTAGCTCAAAACAAAAGATATTTAATCAAAGTGAGAAAAGAAAAGTTCTCTTAAGTACACAGAGGGCATGTTCTTCTACAGGTGTGTCACACCTGCAAAGAACAGGTTTTTGGGGTAGCACACATGCCTACATGGCTCGGGATCTTGATGGAGAGCACACTAATAAGGATCCAGATGTCAGGGACACATACAAAGCTGGGAAAACTGACACTTCCACCACTACCAAGAGTACAGATGTCATCTGGTGATGTTATTACTCGACTTTTTGCTAGGTGTCCTGTCTCTGGGCTGATGTCACATCATCACTTTCAAGTTGTCTCTTCTGGGCATGTTCTCTGGTCTCTTGTTCACCAAGCTATTATCTTCTACCATCTTCTGGGTTTCAGAAACCTGGCTTCTTTAGGGCTAGCCACTGTTCTCTACTATCCTTTTTTGAAATGCAATAGCTAGAAAGCCTTTTCTTAACCATAAGCTATATTTCTATTCATGCAGTCTGTGGCAGACTAGAGTCAAAACACACAGATGAGGCAGCAGCCAACAAAAGCTTACAGAATACTTCAAGCTGATATGATCTATTATTTTTATGATTTACTTCTCGGGTAGATTCAAAGTATCAAACACCTGTCTGACTTAGGAATAATAAATTACTTGTAACTCCTGTTACTGCCCTATCTTTTAGCCTGTGTCCCATAAATCTGTTTCAGGGATTGTGCTAGAAAAAAAAAACCTGTAACTGTATGGAGGTCTGTGTACTGAGATGAACTTCATTCTGACTTTGGCATGCAAATGAAATTAGGGTAGGAACAAAGCTAAGAAGCTAAAGCCTTCACTCTCCATCCCTAGTTCATATCCCTGTCCTTATTGTGTTTATCTGCCAGGAACAAAATCTCGTTGGTCCTATTTTACTTACTTTTCCTCAGCAAAGAAGCTCTAAATATGTAGACCACATCATTGTCTTCCTTTGGGACTCAGAACACTGAAACTTTCTAGAGTGTCAGTATATTCAAAATTCAAAAATACTTGTTAAACATATTTGCGTAATTATTTGTGTTTAAGTCTAAGTGGAATTTGTTTGTCCTAGCTAGAAATATCTAACGATGCTGATAGACCTTTCTCTTTGGCTCATCTTGTCCAAATTGTATTTTAATGTGTATGTGAAAGATGTATAAAATGATTTTTTTTAACACTTTAGCTACCTGCATAATGTTTTTCTGTTGTTGAAACCTGAAAACATAAAATGAAATATAATAAACCCCAATTTAAATAGGCCTTTTGTCAGTCAAAAGTTCTCTCATATAATTCTGTACATATCTAATATAGATATAATTGTTTCTCACATTAGTGATTCTTAAGCACTTGTCTGACATTTCATGACTCCATTTGGGGTTTTTTTGGGATTGGCAAAGATAATGGGGTGGTTGGCCATTTTCTTCTCCAGCTCATTTTACAGATGAGAAACTGAGGCAAGAAGGGTTGAGTGACTTTTCCTTTTTTCACATCCCTACAGGCTGAATAGAATCAAATTAACCACCTGTAATCCACTTCTGTAAATATTTTCCAAAAATCTACTAGCCCCATAAAAGTTTCACTGAGCTACTGCTTACCAGAGCTGATTTGGTTCCCTGCTTGACTTCCTGGCAATGTCCCTTTCTCCCAGAATGTACCTTCTGAGAAAGGACAAAATGTAATACATTTGTTCAACAAATATTTATTGTATATACTATGTGAAGAACAATGTTAGGGGTAGTAAGGAGACACAATGGTTATATAAGGCACAATCCCTATGATAATGGAATTTTCAGTTCAGGAACCTGTATTACTGTAATGGCACACTGTAATTCACTCTGAAAATATAAGATACCATACCACAAAGGGCTAATACAAACATCACAAAATGTTTGAAATTAAATTAACTTTAGCATCACCTTCACTGGTCTACCACTAGAATGGTTGTCAGAACCACCTATTGAAATTGAATGGATACCCACATATTTACAAAGGTACCATGAATGCATAAATTGGTTTTTATTTTATTGGATTAGTAATTTATTTTGTTATATTATCTCTTAAATATACAAGTGAGTTTTTAAAGGAAAGAATAAAGAATAAAGCTTTTTGTAAATATAAATACATCTCTATACATATATATTTAAATGAAAAAAATCATCCACAACTATACTTTTCTTTGATGTTTGTAAAACCCAAAAAACACAAGTTCATGTATTTATGTTAAATATAATTGGTCTATTGTTACAAAAAAAATTCTCAAAAAGAGAGGTATTCTCAAAGAAAACTCCAGATTTCCTTTTACAAGTCAATTATTCCTCCAGTTCAAAAACCATTTGCCAATCAACTACTAAAATGATGAAGGGGTCAGAATTCCAGTTTGGTTATCATTTGAATCTCTGAGTCCATCTAATATGAAAGCAGCATGGCATAATGGGAAAATAACGGGTTATGTGAGGAAACTAGATTCTACCACTAGCTGTGTGACTATGGGTAACTCATTTGAGTTCTCAGATGTAATTTCTTCACCTGTGATGTAATAAAGTTGTTTTCAAAAGATGTGTCCACATGCCCCTCTTCTTTTACATGTTAAAATATTCTTATTTTATTCATAGGAATGACTATGCTTTTATTTAGAATATTGTTAGCTTACAAAAGATTATAAATTATTGGTGATACACCATTTTCGAGCTGCTGAGAGGGTACATGACTTTTCTTGGATTCTTTTTTTTACAGTTTTCAGAGCTACTCACTTCATTCATTTTTTTCAATATAGATTTTGGATTCTACTAAGTACAATGGTGATATCAATGTATTTCATTACTTTTCAAATCAAATAGTGTTTTCTCTTTTTCAGGATTTTTAAATTTGATTTTCTAGTTCTACTCTAATAAATTTTTATCGGTTATTTTGTAACACATTCTTGTTAATATTTTTAGTACTGTGATGTATAGTAATATATCAATTGCTGTAATAGCCCTTGATTAAGGTGAATTATAGGTATTTTCTCTTAGCAAGATCACTATGCCTGTTGGTGTGATCTGTGTTCATCCTTCATTTTTGAAGAAGACCGTGACATCAGAGAAAAGATGAAATGACTTGTACTTGACTTTGTTTTAAGTGAGGGAGGGCTATGCGAGGTTACCAAACTTACTTTCTCCTTCTGAGTCATCTGGATCCAGTGACCAGATATTCATCAATGCATCAAGATGATTGGAGATGGCTCAGGATGCAATAGGAGACCTTGGTCTTTGTAGGCTGAACTTTTCAGGTACAAGATAGCAGCCAAGGGAATACATCTTTCTATTATATTCAGTGGTTTTCTCAGTAGACATTGTTGATAACTATTGCAGAACTGGAAAAACTCTATATAACAGGAACCTCAGTCCTGGCTCTTAGGAATCAATTGAGTTACAGTGACTCTGAAGTCTTAGAGTATTCCTTGGTATTATGCTGGTTGGTGGGGTGGTCATTACTCAGGCTATGAGCTCAGGCTGAATACTGGAACAAAATGGGACACTTGGAGATCATTTAACAGCTAACAAAAGGAGGCTTACTAAGCCAAAGTAGGAAGATTATTTAGTGAGGATAGACAATGAGGATACCTTGAGTTGATTCAACTTAATGAAGCTTCCTTGTTTTAGCTACCTATTATTTTCCACTAATTAAGCATCAGAAGGAGTGTGAAGATCCTTTTTGCTGACTTGTACTTGGGCAACAAGGAAGTGATGTCAGCAGCCTAACCTGAGCCAAACAATTTTCAAGGATAATCTCGATGCCCTTTAAGGAAAAACTAGCCTAACACGCATGGGAAACGTGGTTAGTTGAATTACTTTCACTTTTATCCCCATCCTTCTGTCTTTCCACAGGTAGAATTCTAAGACAGATTTTAGACAAATCTAGGCCTAAAGGCCATTCTCTTTTCAAATCCAGATCTCTTCAAGTACTTGCTAAACCAGAAAGATTAAGATATGCGCAGATTAAAAAGAGCAGTGCTAGTTGTTGACACATTCTTAGTACACCCATTGCCGTACTTGTCCCAGACCCTACTGCATCTGAACTTCTTCAGGCCTAACCACATCCTATCTAGTATTTAACTACCTGTTGCACTCATTTTCTATATTCCTATATTCCTTCCTCAATTGCTATATTTTTGACCCATCTTTACCTATTTTCAGATCAGATTTACCGCTCTCTAACCCAGGCCTATCTGACCAAGTAAGATATTGCATAGACCTCTAGACCTAATAATCCTCAGGCACCTCAGCAGCATCAGTCCTCCAGTCTAGCTCCTAAATAGTAACTTGCCAGGATGTAGGATGGTTTCAGAAAAATCTGGGAAAACTTACCATGAATTCGTGTAAAGTGAAGTGAGCAGAACCAGGAGAACATTGTGCATGGTAAAAATTGTAAGAATGATTAACTGGGAAAGACTTAGCCATTCTGATCAAGTCAGTGATCCTAGAGAATTCCAAGGGTCCTATGATGATATCTATCCACCTCCAGAGAGAACTCTAAATGCAGCTTAAAGCACACCTTTTTACTTTATTGTTTTATTTGGTTTGTATTTTCTTTTGCAACATGGCTACTATGGAAATGTTTTTTGTATGATTTCAGATGTACAGCATATAAAATTGCTTGCCTTCTCAAGGAGTGGGGAGGCACAGGAAGGAGGAAGAGAATTTGAAATTCAGTATTAAAAATGATTTCAAATTTTTTACATGCAATTGGGAAATATTTAATGAAATAAAGATTCAAAATTTCTATAATATTAATTTGCAGCATTTATCTTCCAGATGTAGCCTGGTCTTGAGACATCTATATTAACCCCAGCTATTATGGTGACTAACTTGACCAAAATTCGTTTGCTTTCAATACACGATAATGTGATCAGGAATGACAGTAGAATAATTCTTACTGCCTGAAAGCCACATTTTATGCTTTTAGCCAGAGTTAGTAGTCTTTAATATCACAGAAGTTGTTGCTGGTGTAGTTATAAATGGCAACAGCTTCTTCTTCACAGCTTTTCCTAACCTAAGGATATAGAGACTAAACCTGTTTTTGTTTCCACAACTGAATTCACTGATGGGCCATTTGTAAATTTGCTACATCTTTACAACTTTAGGTAACCAAAAATGGTAACCAGTTATACTAAGCAATTATATAGGTTTAATTCATACTTCAGAGATAAGCAACCATGTTATATTATCATAGTATCAGAGATCTGCAGATAGATGAGACCTCAAAGCCTAACTCCCTTTTTGTACATGAGGAAACTGAAGGTTAAGTGACTAATCCAAAGTTATATAGGTAGTAAGCATTAAGGTGAGATTTGAACCCAGGTCCTTTGATTCACATAGTGCTCTTTCTACTGTACCATGCTTCTGTGGCTTTCCATAAATACAGAGTACTCAGTCTCCAAGACTATCTGAACCTAGTATAAGTCACACATCAGACCTGACCAGGAGCCATGTTCCCTACATGCATAGCATATCTTCTGAGTGTGCATCATCCCTCATCATCTTTGGATAAGATATTTGCTACCAGCTTGGATTTGACTTCACCTTCGTGATCATATCTCTGCACTGGCTACCCTCTGGTATACACCTCAAAGGAAAAAGTTCCATTTGTGTATTGTCTTCACCCTTTAGATTGTAAGCTACTTGTAAGGTACTTTATAGCCCTGGAGAGATAGGTTCCATTTTACAGATAAGAAAACTGAGGTATACAGAGATTAAGTGACTTGCCCAAAAGTAGACTTACATGTAGTAACTATATGAGACTGGATTGGAACTCAGGTCTTCCTGACTCTAGATACAGTGCTTTGCCCACTGTCTCATCTTGCTGCTGGAGACTGATGTTTCACATTTCACCTCAGCTTTGCATTGTCTCCCTCAGTGACCATATCTTCTGGTCATTCAGTCCAGGGATTGTATCCCTTTCACTGTTTGGGGTTTGGTCTTGACTTTGGTCTCACTTTAGCCAGAGGAGGACCTTATAAGGTTTCAGGTGTCTGGAGAATGACAGACTATCCATTTTCTAGATCCAGATGCTAATCCCTAGATTAGCTGATTGTAGTGCTTGCTTTAGGAACTAAGAATATGCTAAAAGTAAATTCATTGCTCCATGAGGAGCCCAGGAAAGAAAATATGGCATGCCAAAAGGAACTCCATGACTGGGATAACAGAACTTTCAGCAACCACAGGCTGTTAACCTCTTTGCTACATGTGCTCTCTAAGCTTGATCACATTTTCCCCTGAACTTTATGTACTTATGGGAGACTGTGTCACTGACTTTGGGGAAGATTTTTTAACCAAATCATATTATTAACCTAGTTACAAATATTTTTTAAAAAGCTGCTTACATTGGTTGTTATTTTTATTTTTAATGTTATTTTTAATGGGTAATATTAGGGGAGAAGCAAGCATCTTAAGCTGAAGGCATTAGAGAAAGACTTCCTTAATACCTGGGAAGTACCCCAGAATCCTGAAGGAAAGATATATCAAATCTCTGGGGACTTGAGAATGGTTTATGAGAGTAGAAATTGGGATAAGGATCTACAGAGATTATATAGGTTATACAAAGGAATAAAAAAAAAAGCAAGCAAAACAACCCTTTAGAGAGTTTGCATTATAATAGGAAGAGGCAATACTTAAAAATAAGCTAGAGTTAAATGAGAGCAAGTGTATGGTGGAATGGTTTGAAAATGACTAGGAAGGGTGGCCTGGTTCTGAAAAGATAAAAACTTATCTAACTCCACTGTGGTACCAAGATCTAGAGTTTAAGTTCTGGTCATAGAAGGAAAAAGAGGACAAAGTACAGATGCCATAGTTTGAAAAAGACAGGGAAGCAGCATGGTAGCCTAGTTCTGAGCAAAATAAAGTGAAAGAAAGCTTAGAGAAAGACAGAATAAAAGACCTCCAGCAGATGTTCCAATAATTGAATTCTCCTAAACCTACTATAGGATACCTCTGTGCCAGGCTCAAGATCTGTTTCCCTAACTTATTTCTTATTTCTGTGCACATGACTTATAGAATACGCCAAAGAGAAAATGATTTCTTCTGTTTCCACTCATCTTCACCCAAAAGCTCTTCACCATACTTTTTGGTTCCTAAATCTCCTTTCACAAATATATTTACTCAATACTACTAATTCCCCACTCCCATCCTCCTTTGCCTATTGTGTTCATTAAGAAAAAGTAAAGCATCTAGAACCATGTACATTTCACTGATCTCATCCCAAAGGCTCAGTTATAACTTATGCTCGGAATTCTAGTTCATCTTGCTTGCTGCCCCTACTCTCTATGTTTGTCTTTAGGGATTTGAAGACTATTTTACTATTAACCCCTTCTTGAATTTTTACATTCCGTGCATTTTTACATATCTCAGCTATTATTCTTTTTGCATGCTAGCTACTTTGTGTTATATAGATCAGTGAATACATGTACAAAGCTTTCACCTTCATTCTTCCATTTCAATTTATGATATTTTTGCTTAGATTTGAAACATCCCAAGGAAGTACATTTTTAATAGTTCTCATTTGGTTCAGTACATCCATAGCCAGAAAATTTTCATTTTTATATTTTAAACTGAGGTCTAAACATTTAAATACCATTCTCAGAGATCATTTTCTTAGTTATGTTTCTTAAATCTCATTTTCACTTTTGTATCCCTTGCCTTTAATGGGTAGCAGTGGTAAACACATACACACACATACACACACACACACACAAAATACCTGTACCTCTATGGCCTTCAGTTTCTTTTCCAATATTGGTTGAAAAAAATTTGGGTTACTTCTGGTAGTATCATTTTTAACCATCTAAATCATCACAAATGAGTATTAGCTTCTATTTTGACTAGTTTTGGGAATCCTCCTTCTTGGGTATGTAATGGTAGGGATGTGGATTCAAAGGTGCCCTAAGGGTTGAGTTGCTCTTTCCCTGGCACCCTAAAGTTTCTTTTCCTTATCTTGAAATACCACAAGACTTCCTCTTATCCTGGGTCACAAGATTCCCCTTATCTTGTGTCATTCATTGTCCTCATCTTCTGTCCTTATGTTGCAAGACTTAACTTGTCCCTAAATCTCCAACCCCTATAAGAAATCCTAAACTCATCCTGGCTGCATAACTTTCTGTCTATGTAAGTCTGATTCTTCTCTTACATAGGGGTCTTTGTTTAGCTCCTTGTTATATCTCAGGTCCATGTACTTTTGTGTCAATAAAGCTTCCATTGGCTAAAGAGAAGGTCGAAGTGAATTCTTTCAAATCTGAACCAGCCCTCCCAACTCTGACCTCAACAGTAGACATATTACAGAACTGACCAGCAAAAGGCCTTTCCTTTTGAGCATGCACAATGTTCTAGATCTAAAGCAAACCTTCACATGAACTTTAGAGCTTGAGCAGGTACACTATTACAGTTTATTTTCTGTTATCTGGTGAGCAAAGGTTTTTAATTGACTGCTGAGCCTGAATTAAGCATAAATACACAAGACTACCATTGGCTCCTCCCTTTCTCCCTAAGGTTGAAGAGGAAGAACTGCTATGATTCCCCCAGTGGAGTTTTTTGTGAAGTGGAGTGATATGGCCAGATCTGCACCTTAGGAAAATCACTTTGGTGACTGAGAAGTAGGAAGAAACTTGAGGCAGGGAGCCTAATTAGGCCATTGCAAGAATACAAACGTCACTATTAATCATCATCATCATCATCATTGCTAGCATTTATATAATGTTTTCCCACTTATAAAATACTTTCCATATGTTAAATAATTTAATTAGCATCACACTCCATAGGTCATTGTGAACCAACTCTCCTTAGTGAATCTTGGTCTTTCAAATTGTTTCAGAGTGCTTACAACTCACCTTCTTATCCTCTTGTCCACACCATCACAACTTCTTTTGCCTTAGCCATTTGACAGTCATAACCATCTTCCTTATTACCTCACTAACTTCTTCCTTTTTTTATCACTTTTTTTTATTTTAACCTAGATTACCAACTACCTTCTCTTTGAGTCTTTTTCTTCCACAGATCCTATTTACTAATCTTTATCCTTCAGTTTGAATACTTCTCTTTTTTCTCCTTTACATCAAATTATTCTTCAATTTTTCCCAAATTTTCCCCAAAAATCATGTTAATAGTTTCCTTTTTTCTACCATTCATTTCAAGTCCCTCTGTGCTCTTGTTAGATGCTCCGTCTTGTCAAGACCAACCACTCTACTTGTGCCTTCTCTCCAGGACCCTGATCCTCGGGCTCTCTCTCTCTCTTTCACACACACACACACACACACACACACACACTCGAACTCACACAAGAGAGCCAATGATTCAGATTGCCAGTGTCTGTTAATTATTAAATCCAATGACCTTTTCTCTTTTCTTCTTTTTTCTGAATTCAGAAACTGAAATTTATTATGAAAATATATTGCTAACAAAGACAGTGATAAAAAAACTACCAGGGGCAGATAAATGGTGTCCATTCATAGTGCTTAAACAAATAGATGGAGAACCAGTGCATCTAGTACTGTACAGAGGAAAGAGTAATTCTAGAAATGGGCATTAATCAGATTAGTACACTGTGGAATACCAAAGACTATCCCTTAGGTCAAGAATTTTTTAAAGTTAATTTTATTTATTTTCACTGTTCTACAATCACTACCATATAACTTAGATTTTCTGCCCCCTTCCCCACTTTACCCCTCCCTCCCTGAGATGGCAGATAATTTTATATAGGTTCTACACATACATTCCTATTAAATACATTTTCACTATAGTCATGCTGTATAGAAGAATTAAAATGAATGGCAGAAATCATATAACAAACCAAAATGTAATACACACACAAAAAATGATCTGGTATATTCTGCGATTGAATTCTATAGTTCTTTCTCTGGATGTAGAAAGTATTTTGCCTTAAAAGGCCATTAGGAATTTTTTTAAGTCTTTACATTGCAATGAACTTCCAAGTCTATCAGAAAAAATTCTTGCACACTGTGGTCATTGCTGTGCACAAAATTCTCCTGGTTCTACTCCTTTCACTCAGCATCAGATCATATAAGTCTTTCCAGGCCTCTCTGAAGTCTTCCTGTTCTTCATTTCTTATAGCACAATAGTATTCCATTACATTCGTATACCATAATTTGTTCAGTCATTCCCCAATTGATGGACATCCCCTTGATTTCCAGTTTTTGGCCACCACAAAGTGCTGCTATAAATATTTTTGTACATGTGAGACCCTTTTCCATTTTTATGGTCTCTTGGGGATACAGTCCTAGAAGCAATATTGCTGGGTCAAAGAGTATGCTCATTTTTGTAGCCCTTTGGGCATAGTTCCAAATTGCTCTCCAGAATGATTGGATCAGCTTATAGTTCCACCAACAACGAATTAGTGTTCCAACTCTCCCACATCTTCTCCCACATTTATCATCTTCCTGTTCTGTCATGTTTGCCAATCTCATAGATGTGAGGTGGTATCTCAGAGCTGTTTTGGTTTGCATCTCTCTAATCAATAGTGATTTAGAGCATTTTTTCATATGGCTAAAGGACCTTTTCTCTTTTCTAATCCTTCTTGAACTCCCTAATGTTTTTTTTAATTCTGTATTGTCCTCTCCCTTTGAATACTTTCTTTCTCCACCTCAAGATCTTTCTTTAAATTTATTTATTTTTAGTTTTCAACATTCATTTCCATAAGATTTTAAGTTCCAAATTTTCTCCCCATCTCTCCCTCCCCTACCCTAAGACATTATTCTGATTATTCGATCTGTCCTCCCTTCTATACCCCATTACCTATATTTTTTATTTCTCAGTTGCATGCAAAAACAATTCACAACTTTCGTTCCTAAAACTTTGAGTTCCAACTTTTCTCCCTTCCTCCTTCCCCACCCATCCCCACTGAGAAGGCAAGCAATTCAATATAGGCTATACGTGTGTGGTTATGCAAAAGGCTTTCATAATAGTCATGTAGTGAAAGAATATATTTCCCTTCATCCTATCCCACCCCCCTCATTTATTCTACTCTCTCTTTTGACCTTGTCCCTCCCCAAAAGTGTTTACCTCTAATACTTCCTACCCCCATCTGCCCTCATATCTATCATACCCCGCCACAGCCTATTTCTCCCCTTCTTCCCTATTTTCCTGTAGCGTAAAATAGATTTTCATACCAAATTGAGTGAGCACATTATTCCTTCCTTAAGCCAAATGTGATGAGACTAAGCTTCACTTATTCTCTGTTACCTCCCCACTTTCCACCTCTATTGAAAAAGCTTTTTCTGAACTCTTTTATGAGAGATAATTTGCCCCATTTCATTTCTCCCTTTCTCCTCCTAACATATTTCTTTCTCACCCCTTAATTTTATTTTTTTAGATATCATCCCTTCCTATTCAACTCACCCTGTGTCCTCTATATATCCATTTAGATATATAGATATCTAAAATATGTTTGTATATAATAAATTTTATATATATTTGTATATATAAATTATATATGTATATAATTCCTCCAACTGTCCAAATACTGAGAAAAGTTTCAACGGATACTAATACCATCTTTCCATAGAAGAATGTAAGTAGTTCAACTTTAGTAAGTCCCTTATGATTTCTCTTTCCTGTTTACCTTTTCATGCTTCTCTTGATTCTTGTGTTTGAAAGTCAAATTTTCTATTCAGTTCTGACCTTTTCATCAAAAATGCTTGAAAGTTCTCTATTTCATTGAAGGACAATTTTTTTCCCCTAAAGTATTTATACTTGATTTTGCTGGGTAGGTGAGTTTTGGTTTTAAATCTAGTTCTTTTGACTTCTGGAATATCATATTTCAAGCCTTTTAATCCCTTAATGTAGAGGCTGCTCGATCTTGTGTTATCCTGATTGTATTTCCACGACACTCAAATTGTTTCTTTCTGGCTGTTTGCAATATTTTCCCCTTAATCTGGCAACTCTGGAATTTGGCTGCAATATTCCTAGGCATTCTTTTCAGATATCTTTCAGGAGGTGATTGGTGGATTCTTTCAATATTTATTTTGCCCTCTGGCTCTAGAATATCAGGGCAGTTTTCCTTGATTATTTCACAAAAGATGATGTCTAGGTTCTTTTTTTAATCATGACTTTCAGGTAGTCCCATCATTTTTAAATTGTCTCTCCTGGATCAATTTTCCAAGTCAGTTGTTTTTCCAATGAGATATTTCACATTGTCATCTATTTTTTTCACTCTTTTGGTTTTGTTTAGTAATTTGTTGGTTTCTCATAAAGTCATTAGCTTCCATCTGCTCCATTCTAATTTTTAAAGAACTATTTTCTTCAGTGAGCTTTTGAACCTTCTTTTCCACTTGCCTAATTCTGCTTTTTAAAGCATTCTTCTCCTGCTTGACTTTTTGGATCTCTTTTGCATTTTGGATTAGTCTATTTTTAAAGGTATTATTTTCTTCAGCATTTTTTGGGTCTCCTTTAGCAAGCTGTTGATTTCTTTTCATGATTTTCTTGCATCATTCTCATTCTCTTCCCAATTTTTCCTCTACTTCTCTTACTTGATTTTCAAAATCCTTTTTGAGCTCTTCCATGGTTTGAGACCATTGCATATTTTTTGAAGCTTTTGAATGCAGTAGCCTTGACTTTGATGTCTACCTCTGATGGTATGCTTTGTTCTTCCTCATCCAAAGAATGGAAGAAAATACCTATTCACCAAGAAAGTAACCTTCCATAGTCTTGTTTTTCTCCATTTGGGGGCATTTTCCAATCTGTTACTTGCCTTTTGAGTCCTTTGTCAAGTGGAGGGTATACTTTAGGGACACTTAAGTTCTCAGATCCTCCAAGGTGGCACAATCAGAGGAGAGGAGTTACTTCTCTCCTGGTCTGCACTCTGGTCTGAAAGCAACCACAAGCTTTTTTGTCTAGGATCTGTGAGCAGAATTCCCTCTTTAACAACTTCACCAGCTCTACCATGCCAGCGCTCCTCCTCATCCCAGGACCACCACTCAGGTCTGAGACCCAGATTAGCTGCTCAATTCCCATAGGGTCTTTAGGTCAAGGGCTCTGAAAATGGATACTGTGCCTCAGTGGCTGCTGCCACCCTGGGATCAGAGGTAGGGCCAGACCCTGGTCCCTTTTCATCCAAGTGAAAAAGCTTTCTCACTGACTTTGGAAGCTGTCTTTGGCATTTGTGGGTTGAGAAATTGCAGGTGCTACCCATGATTCTGCTCCCTGAAGTCTACTTCAGTCCTGTCCTTGCCATATTGTGAGGCCCAGGCTGGGCTGTGCTCTGCTCTGAGCCTGGTATGATAGACCTTTCCTGTTGGCCTTTCAGGCTGTCTTGGGCTGGAAATCTCTTTCACTCTGTCGTTTTATGGCTCCTGCTACTCTAGAATTTGTTTAAAGTCATTTTTACAGGTTTTTTATGGGCTATGGAGGGACATCTGCAGCAGGTCTGTCCTTCTACTCTGCCATCTTGGCCTCCTCCACCCCCCAACCCCCTGCATACTTTCTCTAGACTTTTGTGCTGCTACCTTCTCCTAGTTCCCTTTCTAGCTATGTAACTACTCCTCAATATTTTTGCCAGTTCACTCATACTGAAACTTTGTCCTGTGATTTCTTTTCCTTCTCTCTTTCCACATACTTGCTCTCATCAACTCTGTGGGTTTCATTATCATCTCTGCATTTTCCAAATTTAGAAATACAGTTTTCATTTGCCGCAAGTTTCCATCCCACATCACGGCTGCCTGCCAAAGCTCAACATATTCAAGATTGATTCATTATCTTTCCCCTTACTTTTTTATTTCTCTATATCTATTGAGGGCCTTATTTGGTCTTCTAGTCATCCAAGTATGTAACCTCAGAGTAATACTTGATATTTTACACATTCCCATTGATCTTCACTATACAATTAATTGCCAAGTCCTGATGATTACACTTCCATAGTATCTCCTAAATCCTTTTTTCTGTTCATATGTCTGCCACCCTCCTTTAGGACTTTATCAGCTCTCACAAAGACCTACGTAATCCTAATTGGTTTCATATCTTCCAAACTGTTTTCTATAATCTGTCTTTCATATATCTGTCAAAATCATCTTCCCAACAGAACTCATCATCTTTTCCTCCAACACAGACCATCTTCTGAACTCCTCTATTACTATTAAATATACTACAATCTCCACAGTAACCCAGGCTCAAAATATCAATGTCATCTTCAACTCTCCACTTATATTTACCCTACATATTTAATCCACTGTCACGGCTTATCACTTCTTTAATCACATCTTCCCTATACCTACATTTTCTTCTCTCTAATCATATAACCATGGTGCAGGCCCTCATCACTTCATACTTGGACTGTTGAAACTGACGTGTTGGTTTGTCTCCCCACTTCATGCTTGTCCTTGCTCCAGTCCATCCCATACTCAATAGAGTATAGGTCTGACCCATGTCACCTTCCTACTCAATAAAGTCCAATGGCTCTCCATTACTTCCAGCATCCAATATAAAATCCTCTGTTTTTAAAGTTCTTCATAATCTGGTGTCTACTTGTCTCTTGCTATTTTTCTTATATTTTACTCTCTTCCATGTGTACTAACATCCAGCAAAAATTGGTCTTTGTACATGACAGTTCATCTCATGACCCTCCCTTTTCATTGACTATTTTCCATGCCTGGAAAGGAGTAGGGAACTCTCCCTCCTCACTTGTGACTCCTGACTTTTCTGGCTTTCTTCAAAACTCACCTCAACTCTTGCTTTCCATAAGATGCCTTTTCTGGTTTCTTAGCCATCCATGACTAGTTCCTTCTATGTGAAATTACTTTCCATTTACATTGTATATATCTTGTGTTCATATAGCTGTCTATCTTTTGTCTCCTCTATCAGACTGTGGACTCCTTGAGAACAGGAACCATGTCTTTGACTTTCTTTATATCTCCAACCCTTAGCATAGTGCCTGGTATCTGGTTAGTACTTTATAAATGCTTGAAAATCTTCAGTATCTCAGAACTATCTCTAGAATAAACTACCAACTTCTCTGCTGCACATTTCAAACCTTTCACAATCTAGTTCTAGGTTATCTTTCTAGGCTTATTACACATCAATCCTACATTACACATTTCACATATGATGTTCCATTCACCTAGCTTACTTGCTGTTCCTAGTGTACAACATTACATCTCCCTCTTCTGTACCTCTCAGGCGTGGAATGCATTCCTTTATTTCTGCCTCTTAGAATCACAAGCTCAATTCAAGTGATATCTCTTTCACAAAACTTTTTCTGATTCCCTAATTCTTAGTGCTTCCCCCCAAAATTACTTTGTATTCACTACATGCACACACACACACGTAAAATTTTGTCTTTACATGTGTAGATGCTATTAATCTCCATCTAAATTAAAATCTTTGAGGGAAGAGATTACTAGATTTTTTTTTGCTCTACTTTCTCAGAAAAATAATTATTGCTTAATGATGCTTATTGGATAAATGAATGATTAAATTGCAAATTGCACTATGTTATCCATAAAGGTTTGTTGGATCCTTCTTGTGACAAATGGTGCCTAATGATAACCAGCACTGGGGACCTACTTGCGACTTGAGGGTTTATGCATTGGGTGTTATTTGTTGTTCAGTCACTTCAGTTGTGTTTGACTCTATATCACTCTATTTAGGGTTTTCTTGCTAAAGATACCAGAGTGGTTTACTGTTTCCTTCTCCAGCTCATTTTATATATGAGAAAACTGAGGCAAATAGGGTTAAATAACTTGTCTAGGGTCATGCATCCTCAAATCTGAGGTCAGATTTGAACTCAGGAACATGAGTCTTCTTGACTTCAAGCCCAGGACTCTTATCTATTGCAACACCTAGCTTATTTTTCCATTTGAAGTTTGATTCCGTCACATTAGTCTCATTGACACTATTCTCTAACCAACTGGTCCAGTTTACCAAAAACTGCACGGCACCTATTGGTGACTTAAGGTCACTGCTCTGAAACTATTATTATTTAAGGTCTAAAATGAATAACTCAAGTTTATAGTGCACCTGCACAATAGAGTTAAATGGCACTTCATTATTCTCATTTGTCTATTCTGAGAGGGAGCTACAGAATGTAATTGTTTATATAAATTATCAGTTGTTATTAAGTAAAAGACCATTGACCTTTGCTATTACCAGAACCCGATGGATTTAGGCCAACCTGTCTGCTTCTAGGTATTTGCTCTTTTAACTTAGTTTGGGCTGTTTTCCAGTCCTGGAATATGCTACAGAAAGAGGAGTCTTTAAAATGTATTCTTATCTCTTTTCTTCAGACATTTATCCTTTGAAATAGAACATGAACAGAAATCCTGAAAATTTCTATTTATTAAATTAGGTTGCTGACCCTTACTGTCAACCAAATCCCTTCCCCCATACATATACACAGTGTTAGTTTTCACTGTATCTTGTTCCTTCCTTAAATAATATTTGCATAGTGTTGCTATGAATATAAACAACACATAATCAACTTAATAAAATATATAAATAAGTTAAATGCCCTTATGCTTAGTATGAATTCTAGAGGGAAAGGAAATCATTCCCTTACAATATCCCACAGATAACTCTCCTAAGCTGAAAGCTATTGTAGGAGGATTCTTCCCTCTGGAACTCTTTGTGTGTCATGGACTCATCTGGTAGCCTCTTGAAGTCTAACACTACTGTGATTTGTTGCCTACACAATTAAAGAAAGTGTCATTGTGGGCTGAGCCTGATTCAGGTTAGTCTCCTGGTAGTCTGTGTTTGATATTGAAAACTGTTAATTCAACAATAAATGAAGAGAAATTTAATTAGTCATAGCAGGAAAAGGATATTCAACAAGTTTAGTCAATGAGGACACAGAACTGATTCTGCTAAACAAAGCTCCCTTTTCTAAGTTGTCTGTCATTGTCTACCAAGAGAGGGTCACCAGGGAGAGTCTCTGGAGATTCTCTTGGTTGTTTTATAATCAGGAGGCGAAGCAATGATGTCAGCAAGACTGAGCCTTTAGTAACCTGAGCCAATTAAAATTCAAGGAAATTTAGAGGAAAAATGAACCTAACTTGCATGAGAGCAAGGGGTAGGGTCCCGTCACAAATACTAAATTTCAATTAGAGGTTAATAAAAATGAAGATATAACTTTTTCTCTTCCAAGTTCATAGATACCCTAGAATCTTTAGGTGTCTGCAAACAAAATAAAGAACCCTTACTATCGAGTATAAAAAGAAAATACAGGAATGTTAAGATCCAGACACAGCTTTCCCCTTAATAATCAAAAGCTGGTTATAAATGTCTTGGTACACGAGCATTTTCATATTGAGATTTTTTCCCCCTTGCTCAATAAAAGGATAAATTTATCCGTAAGTACATTTTTCAGTGTTTGTCATGAGAATGAATGAGATGGGTCTCATTAAATGTTATCTGTGGTCCACAAGTGAGATGTTCTATGATTATATATTTTATTGATTGATTCTGCTATGTTATCAGCATCAAAGATGAAGATTTGGGAAATGTACTGAATGATCTCCATAAGTTATGGTGAGTTCCTCATTGAGAGAACCCAGTCCTAAATGAGGAGGTGTTGTTGAAAGGAGAAGCTATATCTCTCTCATCTCCCTTCCTGGAGGTGACAAACCTCAGAAGCAAGAATCTATTGGCACAGAACTGAGAGAATCTTCTTCCAATCCTATGTCAAGAATCTCTGCCTTTTCTTATAGGACACAGGAGCATCTCAGCTGAAAGAGCTCAATAGCCCACAGCTGAGTTGGAGGCTATAGAAGGTACAGATAACACCTGAGTATTGACCCATTCACTGGGGATGCCTTCAATTGTATGACCTATCAGATTCAGCCTGGCAATAAACTCACTATTCAGTCAGACTGGATGCTATACCCTGGGAAGAACTGGCTCAGCCTGGCAATGAAGTGATTTGTCCATCCCACTGCCATACCTCACAGCAATGTTTATGAGGACTCTTTGGTAGAAAAAGGAACACTGAAGTCCTGCTGTTCCAGAATTGTACATTTCCTTGGCCATTTCCTTAAACCTATGCCTCACTCCCATTGTACTTGAAGTTTGTACTTACTCTCTGTGAGGATCCCATGAGCATAGACTCTGTGTGTTTGTGGGAGAGTGCAAACCAAGTTTTTCTTGGGGAGGTTAGGGAAAGGGAAGATTCTGTGTAATTACTGTTCTTGCTGTGTCATTTGAGTAAATGAATTTACTAAGCATTAATTGAGTCTACTGGCTGATTGTTAATGGGAAGCCTACTGGTGGGTGATCATAAATGATTAAGAACCCATTGGATTAACCCTTGAACCTGAGGTAGCAGTTCCTTGGGGAATCTAATCTGTACAAGTCTGGGAGACTACTCCAGAAAGGGTTCTTGGCCAAAAACAAAAACAAAAATAAACCTAAATAATAAGAACGAATATCTATCTAGATTTATAACATTTTAGTTTACAGAACACTTATGCCTTGTCTATCCCAGGGATGCAGGCAATATAGGAATTATTATTCCCATTTCACAGAAGAGGAAACTGAAAGAAGCAGTTGTGGCAGAATAAACTCCAAATGGATACATGATCCAGGTGTAAAGACTGATGCTATATACAAATTGGGGGAGCAAGGAATAGTGTGTTTGTCAGATTATGGAGAATGGATAAATTTATGACCCAACAAGAGACAGAGAACATTATGAAGTGTAAAATGGATAACTTTGATGACATTAAGTTGAAAAGTTTTTGCACAAACAAACCCAATGCAACCAAGATTAAAAGGGAAGCAGAAAACTGGGAAAGAATTTTTGCAATTAGTGTCTGCGATAAAGGCCTCATTTCTAAACTATATAGAGAACTGAGTCAAATGTACAAGAATACAAGTCATTCCCCGATTGATAAATGGTCAAAGGATATGAACAGGGAATTTTCAGAGGAGGAAATTAAAACTATCTATAATCATATGAAAAAATGCTCTAAATCACTATTGATTAGAGAGATGAAAATCGAAACAACTCTGAGGTACCACATCACACCTATCAGATTGACTAACATGACAAAGTAGAAAGATGATAAATGTTGGAGAAGATGTGGGAGAGTTGGAACACTAATTCATTGTTGGTGGAGCTGTGAGCTCATCCAACCGTTCTGGAGAGCAATTTGGAACTATGCCCAAAGGATTACAAAAATGTGCATACCCTTTGACCCAGCAATACCGCTTCTGGGACTCTATCCCAAAGAGATCATATAGAAATGGGAAAGGGTCCCACATGCACAAAAATATTTATAGCAGCTCTCTTTGTGGTGGCCAAAAACTGGAAATTAAGGGGATGCCCATCAATTGGGGAATGACTGAACAAGTTGTAGTATATGAATATAATGGAATACTATTGTGTTATGAGAAATGATGAATAGGAAGACATCAGAGAAGCCTGGAAAGACTTATATGAACTGATGCTGAGTGAAAGTAGCAGAACCAGGAGACCTTTGTACACAGCAACAACCATAGTATATGAGAAATTTTTCTGGTAGACTTAGTACTTCACTGAAATGCATGGACTTAAAAAATTTCCAGTAGATTTTTGAGGCAAAATGCCTTCCACATCCAGAGAAAGAACTATGGAATTGGATCGCAGATGGAAACAGACCATTTTCTTTTGTATTTTGTTTTGTTCTGTTTTGTTTTATGGTTTCTCCTAATCATTTTAATTCTTCTATGCAACATGCATTTAATAGGAATGTATGTGTAGAACCTATATAAGATTGTACACCATCTCGGGGAGAGAGTGGGGAGGGAAGGGGGAATAAGGTGAAGGGAGTGGAAAAAAATCTAAGATATATGGAAATGATCATCGAACACTGAAAACAAATAAAATAATTTAGACAACAACAACAAAAAGAACTAATTGTGACTTGCCTATAGTGCTCTGATTCAAAATCCATGTTTTTCCTTCTACATCACCTGTCATAATTGCATCTGAGAGAATGGGTGTGCTTTTAGAGAAAGAAATATACAGGTCAATGAACTGAGGTTTAAAAAGAAGAGGAGAGGGGAGGCAATGGGTCCTGTGGAAATTCAAAAGCACGTGATCCTATGCTCTTTAATTTTTTTATCAGTAACTTGGATAAAGGAATAGATGATATTCTGATTAAATTTGGAGACATTGTAAGCCTTGCAGTAAGAATCCAAAAAGAAATTGAGAGTCCAGAGAATTGGGCTGAATGTAATAAGATGAAATTCAATAGGGATAAATATAAAGTGTTATCCCTGAGAACAAAAACAATCACAAGTTGTTTTGGAAAATATATGAATGATTTAAAAGCTCAATATGATTCAGAAATACGATATAGCAGCCCAGAAAACTAATGGGCTAAATTAAATGTATGTGTATGAGAGGGGGCATAGCTTCTAGAAACAGAGAATTAATACTCCCATTGTATTCTGCCATCACCAGATTTTATCTCAAATGTTGTGTTCAGTTTTGGGAATCAAGCTTTAAGAAGGGTAACAACAAAGTGTAGAGTGCCCAGGGGAGGAAAGACATTATGGTGAAAGGTCTTGAGTCCATTACATAGGAGGATTGAACAAAGGTTGAGATTAGCCTGGAGAAAATAATTTTGGGGGGAGTGGCAGGGATATGATAACTGTCTTCAATTAGAGTGCTGTCATGTGGAGGGGAGGTTAGACTTACTCTACTTGGTCCCAGAGGGGCAAACCAAAAGTAATAAGTGGAAACTGCAGAAACAAATTTAGACTTGACATCAGGAAAACTTCCTGAGAATAAGAGATGACTAAAAGTGGAATAACCTTCCTTGATGAGCAGTGCAGAAGTCAGATCACCACATATCAAATATAGAACAGGACACCTTTCATGCATGGGAATTCTGCAATTCTGTGATTCAGAGAATAGAAAAAGGATCAATAAATAATATGTCAGATCCAATGACTTCTCAGACGTCATCATTTGGACACTACTCCCTCTCCCTTCTAGATGTTCTCTTCCCACTAAGTTTTTTATAACACTACAATCTTATTTTCTCCTCTTGTGTTATCATTTCTTCTCAATTTCCTTTGCTGTGTCATAATTCAGCCCATCAATCCATCCATCCCCCCCGTCCCAGCTTTGAATGAATATATCCCAGGGCTCTATTCTGAGCCCACTTCTCTCTGTTTCCCTGTCTCTGTCTCTTTCCATCTGTCTGTCTCTCTCCTCCTCCTCCTCCTCAGCTCACATGGGTACAGTTATCCTCTCTATGCAAAATAGGACGAGACCTGAGATTTCATTGGTATAGGGAACGTTTTCTATCAATGCAGGTCAGCACCTTCCCTGCAGCTCATGGCTGTGAGAGAGTTACTTAAAGCAATAGCATCAAACTCAAGTAGAAATGGGGCCACTAATTTCAACTTAGGGATCCTTGTGACAGTTTATGGACTTTTAAAATGTAATGTTATCTGTGTTTTATTATATTTTTATTTATTTTGTTGAATATTTCCCAATTACATTTTCATCTAGTTCAGGCCACACTCAGGAATGTTGCTGGTTGTATGATTGGCACCTTGGGCTTAGAGCACTAAGAGATTTGCTGAGGGTCACACAACCAGGATATGTCTGAAGTGGACATGAACAGAGATCTTCCTGACATCAAGGTGATCTCTATTTCCCCTATGCCATAGTGCAGATGCCTTTCCAGTCTACAGACACATTCAGCCCTCATCTTTCTCCTGAGCTCCAATTCTGCATCACCAGCTGCCTGTGGGACATTTCCACCATGGGATCCTAAGGGTTCCTCACAGCAAGCAAAACAGAACTCATTATCTTTCCTAACTTTCCTATTTCTGCAAATGGTACTGCCACCCCTTCCAGGCATCCAGATTCACAAGCGGGTTCAGCTCTTGGCTTTCACCAGCACCTAAATCCCATTAGTTGTCACTACAGAGATGTCAACGAATCTAGCCAAGTCATTTCCTGATGCAAGAAACTTCAGTGATTCCTATTGCCTCTAGGATAAAATACAAATCTCCCATCTGACAGGTAAAATCCCACAATTTAACTCTGAGCTCTCTTTCCAGACTTACCTCACATTCCCCAATACATTCTACATTCCAGTCAAACTGGCCTATTTGCTTTTCAGCACCCACAATGTCCCATCCCTGTCTTATGTGTATATGATGATCTAGAATATTCTTCCTCTTAACTTCTGCTTCTTAGAATACCTAGCTTCCTTCAGAGCCCGACTCAAATGCCACCTAATAGCCAATACCTTTCCTGATCTGTCCTCCTCACTACCCCAACACATACTCACACATGCACATGCACACATGCACACTCACACACATACACACACTCACACATGCACACACACATACACACACTCACACATGCTCACATACACTCACACACTCACACATGCACAGTCACACATGCACACACATATTCACACCCCACACTCACACACACACATGCTCATATACACACACACTCACACTTGCTCACACATACACACTCACACACACACATATACTAGTTGTTAGTTCTCTCATCTTGAAACTGATTTGTATTTACTCTGTGCATAGTTTGTATATCTTTTTCTATATATGTGGTCCTTCCTCTGTAGAATGTAAGCTTTCTGAGGTCAAGGCCTGGTTTATTTTTGTTTTTGTATCCCTGGCCCCAAGCAGCAGTGCCTGGTACATATTAGGTGCCTAATAAATACTCATGGGATTAAACTGAGTACCATGATAGTGAAGCATCCCAAAAACTAAGAAAAGATAGTTGGGCTCATGTTACTGATGGGCCTGTTAGTAACACAGATAATGACAAAGATTTAAACAGGGATGGGGAACCTGCAGCCTCTGTGGCCCTCTAGGTCCTTAAGCACAATCCTTTAATTGAATCCAAATTTCAATTTTTTCTGTGAAATTTGGATTCAGTCAAAGGGCTTTACTTGAGAACCTAGAAGGCCACAGGTGGCCTTGAGGCTGCAGATTCTCCACTCCTGACTTAAAACATGCAAAGAGTATTCAAACGGATCAAATTCACCCTTTGGGTGCTGCCTCAGTAGAATCATAGGGGCAGGGTAGCTGTGTCATATTTTTTTCCTTTTAACATATGTATTTGAGGTTTAGGTATTTTGAAGCAAACTTGATCTGAATATACAATATTTGTGGAGATTCAAAGACCT
Organism: Potorous gilbertii; assembly: GCA_028658325.1. Classification (NCBI taxonomy): domain Eukaryota; kingdom Metazoa; phylum Chordata; class Mammalia; order Diprotodontia; family Potoroidae; genus Potorous; species Potorous gilbertii. The sequence continues at coordinate 144,107,936 of CM053770.1, forward strand.
TTTTATATAGTTTACTTTCTTTTCCCTCAAAGAGATCCCAGTAAAACATATTCAGTGGGTATCTGCTCAAGAAAAATGGGGGTAATGGATTTATTTTGTTTAATCTAGGATTTTTTTTCATGATCCATGTCGTTTGTCTACATAGTTAGAAAAATTAACAAGGTCACGTAGGTGAAAATATTTCACAACTAAAGAGAAGTGGTAGCTTTTGTGGTTACTATTACCATTTAACAATCGTTCAGTAATCATTTATTAAGTGACTTCTGTTACAGTCATAGTACTGGAAACTAGAATCGCAAAAACAAAGAACAGTCTTTGTTCTCAAGGAACTGACATTCTTATAGGGGAGATAATATATGCATGCACAGCTCTAACATTATTGGATATTCCTATGGAACAGGTCTGGGCTATATCCTTACCAGTCCATGTCTCTCTTTTCCCTAGGATTAGAGAAGAGGCTGTTGGTGGTGGTTTATATTGTAATCTGTTTTTTAGCCACCAAGTTCTCGTTCCGACCTCCCCTTCTTTAAGGAGGTTTAATCAGTCACATACTTTTAAAAGGTGAAGTAAATGTTATAAAATATGGTCCCCTCCTTTTCCATGTAATGTTGTTTCTATTAAATTATGAAATTTTATCAGATGAATCTTATATCAAATGAAAATTTAGGAATGTAGTTACAATGTCTCAGAGTTCCCAGTTAGGAAAATTTCTAACCTTAAGACAGAGGTGCGCTTCTCTTCCATAATTTAAATTTAGTTTATCTCTAGCTAATCCCTTTTCTCCTGATGTCTGAATGAAAAATCGAGATACAGAACATGTTTAGAAAAAGAAGAGATCAGAGTGTATTACCATGCCTGTAACAAGAGAGGCACAGGAGGGATAGTTGGAGAAAGAATAGACATTTTTGGAACTTTCCTCAGTCCATAAAGAGGTGAGTACAAATCTACAATTCCATCCTGAGTCTTCAGCTCTGAGATGCTTATAAGAAAGATGAAGGTCCTTTTTGATTTTTTCCCTCTCTGTCAAAATTCAGTCTTCTTTTCATTTTCTCCTATTAGTCTCTTTTTTCAGTTTCTCTACTTGTCTATTGTCCTTATCTTATGCTGTCAATTATTTCTGACTCTGCTCATTGCGTCTTAAGAAAGGCTGGAGATGCTTTCTTCTAGAACATTGTTGTTGCCCGGTGAGTTCTTGAAGTTCCCACTCTTTTCTCTTTAATGCCTCTAGGACTGTATATGCCTTTATAAACTCCCAAGTTTGACTCATTTCAAAGGACATGATTGTCCTAAATCACGTTCTGTGTTGAGGAGGAATACTTGTTATGTGGAAGTACAAGTCTCATATTGCTAATCAATTCTCCCAGGTGTATTAAAAAAATACATACAAAGCACATGCAAGGTGACCCTTCAGGATAAGGGGTGTGGAGACAGTAAAGACTGAGCGGAACAGGAAATGCTTTATGTAAAAGGTGGCACTTGACAGAAACTAGAAGCTGAGATGAGGAGGGAGAAATTTTAAGCATGAAGGAAATTTTTGTCCAAAATAGGAAATGGAGTATCATGTGCTGCTAGAACATGCAATGCAAGGAAGGGGGGGTCATATGTAATAAAACTGGAAGGATAAGATGGGCTCAGGCCATGAAGAGCTTTGAATGCCAAAAAAGAATTTATATGAGAGGTAGTAGAAAGTTTATTGAATAGTGGGGTGACATGATAGACTTGAGCTTTAGAAAAATTGCCTTGATGGCCTAGGAACCAGATTAAAAACATAATTAGGAAATATTTAGCAAAAGAAGTAAAAATGCAATAGAACATATATAATGTTACTTTTTGCAAGTTAGCTAAATGGCTCAGTGGATAGAGTGCTGGGTTTGGAATCAGTTAGGACCCATATTCAAATCCAGCCTCAGATGTGTTACCCTGGGCAAGTCATTTAACTTCAGTTTACCTCAATCCACTGGAGAATGAAGTGATAAATCACTCTAGTATCTTTGCCAAGAAAACCCCAAATAGGGTCACAAAGAGTTGGACATAATTAAATCACGATGTTACTTTATGATGTTCTAAGTCAATATGTAGCCCCCAAGGATTCCTTACATATGACTCAGTGGCCCTTCTTCTATTTGAGTTTGACTCCACTGGTATAGAAGATGGATTGAGGAAGTGAGAGACTTGAGGCAATGAGACCAATAAAAAGGCCATTTCAAGATTCAGTTGACTGGTCATACGGACATGAGGTAGGGTAACACTTGTGTGACTAAAGAGAGCTTTTAAACTATGCTGCGTAACATAGTGGTGATCACAACGGCTTTTTCGAGTAATTGGGACAAGCACAGGAGGAATAACAGTGATAAAACACAAAGGACAAGCTCAATCCATCAGTGGTATAGAAGAAGCAATGAAGAGAGCTCAGCTGTGCTTTAAGATCATCATGCCATGGGAAAAAAGAATCCATATGTGTAACACTTGTGTCGGAGCTTGCATACAACATAAAGGGCCTAGGCATACTTAGAGGGACTTTTCACCTCTTGGTTCATTAAGGCCCTCTAGAAAATCTAGGAAACTCACCATAAGACACCACGGAATTTGCTATCACCAATTCCTCCTACAAACACATAGTTTAAAAACTCAGAAGAGGCAAAGGAGGCTTTACCTATCAAAACTGAAGGTAAATGCTACATATCTTTTTTTGTATATCTTCATTGTGTTAGGGCAAAGTATAGCCTCTTTTTGTTAAATGCTCAATGGCTTTCTTTTTTATATAATATTTTATTGCTCAGTGACTTTCAAATGTTTTATTTCATCCCAAAATTGAACCAAGAGAGTGCTGGTGATGGACCTGCCTCATACATTCACATATATCATACACACAACCACGACCCTAGACCAAGACACGCTAGAAAATTATTGTCTAACCTGACATTACCTGAAATAGAGCTCCAAAAACAGATTCAGAAACTCAATGGCAGGGTAGCAGGGGAGGAGGAGATGATGATGTTTTCTCTAGATCTAGTATGAACTGAAACTCACAAAGATGGTACTTTTTCAAGTTTCAGTCTCATCTGTCTGGTTGCTGGTAGAGTTCTCTGACTTTTTCTTGCCCATACTAGGCCAGCTTGGAGCAGGGTAGATTCACCAGTCATCACACCATTGTTCTACCATCACTTCCTGACCTAATTTAGTAGAGGATCCCTCTCTGCTACAATTGTATCTTGCTTCATTTCCTGTCTACACTGCCAGTACAACTTTTCTTGTCTCCATGTGAAAGGTAGGGAGTGAACAGACAGAATGGAAAGGACATTATTTCAATAGGAAAAAGAAGACGGAAAAATATAATAAAATAAAATGGCATATATTGCAAAAAGAAGAATGAACAAGATGTATGTGCCTTGGTGCTTGAGGTGGACTTTGGAGCGTTTGTGATAAATACCATACCATCCTACAAATTGTGTATACTACTGTTTAAATTCTTAGGGGTTCCCTTCATAGCAAGAAAAGTCTTGAGATACTTCAGCCAATAACATAGAAATCACTGAGCTTGTTGAATCTCAATCAGTACAATTTATATCATTTTCTACCAGGCAGTAACATATAATTCCAGCATTTAGCAAAGTCTTGTAACCATATGGATCTTTGGGGAAATAACTGTCAATACAAACATACAAATCCTTCATCACTGACCCTTCTAAATTGAGACTTTAACTCTTAACAATAACTATAGATACAAGCATGTAATCATATTAACATTCATAATAAATCAAATAGAGCATATGAAGGTTTATCAAAGAGGGTTTTTTTCATAATATCCATTAAAAAAGCATAATAGGGAAATATTAGTCCTTGTCAAGAATAGCTGACTCTTGTCCCACCTCATTTTCCATAATATCTAAGACAAATTAGCCTACCAGAAGGAACTGAATCAGAACTCTCTTAGATTTGTGCCTGGGTATAGGAACTGAATCAGCAGGCAAAAGGTCAGTTGGTGAATGAGATGCTGAGAAAAGGAGTGATCCCGGCAATGTGGTTTTCACCAGTCATAAGAAGACCATGCTGTGGATAGTGAAGAAGAGCAAATTTCAGAGCTAGAATTTGAATCAGTTTTCTGACCCAAGGTTCATTCTTATTTCTACTATGCCATATTTTTCAATTTACATAGGATAGAAATAGATTACAAATCTGTACATCTCCGGGAGTCCCACTGATCCAGCTTTCTTAACAGAACATTTTGCAGCCTACCAGCTGCAAATCAAGCATGACAATGGAGCAAATGGATGCAGCTGTGTCATCCCAGGAGTCAGGCTGAGAAAGAATGAAGAAGGCTTGTGAGTGGCCACAGGAAAGAACAGGACTGAGAGAGAATGTACAAAGTATGGATTATGATTGAACCTCTGCTTTGCCTACCAGTCAAAGATCATCAGGAAGATGGCAATCTCCATTCCAGTTAAGTATTTTTTTTATTCCTAGCATGAGATTTTTCTATCCCTTGAGTCTAAAACTTTGTCTCTCAAAACTCATTAACATACTTCCAGATGGGGTATTATGTCTTTCTGGGCAATCTTAACGCTGTCAATACACATGGCATCACTTACTATAAGTAGTGACTGTGGTTCATGATTTACATACAGGACTTGTCAGTCATGAAGAGCAGAGCCCTTCTTGATGGTAGTCAGAGTGAACAATCATCTATGTGGTATCAGTTGAGAGGATACCTCAAGCTCCTATTGCCCCAAATATTTCATCAACAGTGCCTAAAAATTTCACCATAAATTCCCACTTTGGATTATGGTATTAAAGACCTTTGTCAAAATGCAAATATATCATTCAGGAGGATTTAACTTCTGTGGCCACTATCCATCATTAACATTTCAACAAATTAGTTAATCATTAAAATATATACAAATTCTGAATGATTTTGATTAGTGGTAAATACATGGGGAAAGTCACCTGCCCCATTGAATCAAATTACCATTTCATTCATATATGTGTGTACACATATGTATACACACATATACACACAAACACACATATGCAGAGCATGGATTCTGAGAATGTTTAATCAATATATCACATTGATTATCCTGGAAAGACAATAGAGTTCGATCATGCTATCAGGTGACTGATGATATGGAGATCACTGTAGAGAAAAGAAGTAAAGCATGGTAGCTGGGAATTTCCTGAATAGTGTTCTGGGAGAGGCAATTAACTATCAATGCAGCAGGGCTCCATGTTGGAACAGGCAAGGAAGTTGCCCCAGTGGAGGAGATGGTGAAACAGAAGAGACTCAGAAGTCAGAAATTCCCAAAGTTAGGGCTTTTCTCAGTCTTGGCTGCCATGATGTTGATAGGGACCTCCAACTTCTTCTGACCCGCTAACTCATCACTCAAAGAAGAGAACAAGTTAAGCCAACTGGTTCCAGCAAAGTGTCCCATTCTGACATAAAATGCCATTCTCTGCAACCTCTGAGCAATGCCACTTCCTACGTCCAACTTCTTTCTTGCTTTCTGGGTAAAGCTTCACTCTAGAAAAAAAAATATATGGCAAGGGGGCGTTGTATGTCAGAGATTATGTAGAAGGGCATGACAGATAAATTGATTTCATATTTACTCAAAGAATTAAAATCTGGAAGGGTCTATAGAAATAATCCAATCCAACCACCTCATTTTATTGATGAGGAAAAGGAGCCCCAGTGAGTTAAATGTTTTGTATAAGGTTATACAAAAAATTGTGAGAGAGCCAAGACAAAAATCTCTTGATTTCTGGCTAGTGCTTATTCCTCTTTTTTCCACTCAATAATCTAATTTTTTTAGTCCTTTTCCATTGCACAGAAAAAAATATTAACTCCCTCCTCAATTTTATGATATTTAAATAATGAATTTCAGTATCATATTACCATTTGCTAGTACGTATAGAAAATTTTCTTTGTTAAAATTAACATTTTTATGTATAGTACTTGGTATCTTATATATTTGGCTCAAAATCTAGAATTCCTTTCTCTTCCAATCAATACACATATACTAGGCACTGTGCTTAGTGCTGGTGGCATAAAGTGATAAAGTCTTTTCCCTTGAGGAGTGTACATTCTGTTTGGGGGACAACATTTTCATAGACACATATATATGGAGCACAAAAAAATGCTGAGTAATTGGGGGGAAGGGCACTAAAAACTAGGGAAACTAGAATATACTCTTGAAAAAGGTGACATTCAAGTAGAGTCTTGGAGGATGCTAAAGGTTCACAAAGATAGAGATGACAAGGATTGGCATTCCAGACATGCATGACAATGTGTGCAAAGGTAGAGGTGAGAGAGAAAATGTCCCAAAGAGAGAACAGAAAGTGACCTACTTTGTTTGGAGTTTAGGGGTGTGGGAGAAGAAGCAATGTGTAATTGTCTTTGAAAGATAGACTGGAGTCTTCAATTTTAAATATGAGATGATATTTATAATGGTAACTGAGAACCATTAAAGCATCTTGAGCAAAAGAGGGAGTGGGAAATATGGTCAAACTTGTACTTTAGGAGGATAGATGGGAGAGATGAGAATGGACACATGTAGATCAGTTAGGAAGCGGTTGTAATAATCTAGCCAAGAGATAAAGGCATGAAATAGGATAGTTGTGGTGTGAGCAGAGAGGAGATGAATGAAGATTTATTGAATATATAGAATACGTAAGACTTGGCAACTATTTGGATGTGGATAATCAGAGTTAAAAGCAGAGGTGCCTCCTAGGTTATGAACCTGGGTTACTAGAAGGATAATGGTCCCCTCAACAAAAAAAGGAAATTTGGGAGGGGTAGATTTAGGGGGAAAAAATAATGCTATTTTTTCAACATGTTGAGCTTGAGAATCCTCTGAGACATGTAGGTGGAGAGGTCCCCTGGTAGCTGGAGATACAGGTTTTGATCTCAGGATAAAGATGAGAGCTGACTTTCTACACCTGGAATTAGTCTACACAGAGATGATAGTTGAATCCATGATTGTTGATAGAGTTAGCAATAAAGAGCAAAGAGGAAGAAAAGAGAAGCAAAGACCTAGGACTGACTTTTAATTTTCACAGAGGTCAGGGACCAGTGTCACAAAGTCCCAGTTTCCTAACATAGCTTCCCTTACCCTGACATAGCTTCCTTCTTCCACACAATCTTATTGGCCAGATTTTCCATAATGTAGCTTCCTGGGCTGAGAGGATAAAAAATCCCAACCTCTGGTAGTCAGTGCTCCAAACCACACGAGTCAGTATACCTTGATGACTGACTAGTCAAATTAGTGTCCAGATGGTGATGGGGGTACAAAGAGGAGTTTGAATCTAGAAACCCTGAGTGCCAATGTAATATCCTTGCTGCATATCCTTCATACAGGAGGGCAAATTAAATCTTCTCTTTTGTTAAATGTTAAATATTCAGGGACTTGTAAGTACCTCATAGTTAAGTTCCCAAAGATCTCATGCCTGCATGAGATCTTTCTTCCGGGCACGAATGGATGAGATGGGAGCAAGGATGGTATTCACTCCATTTATTCTCAGCTAGATCAGAGTATATATAGATATTCTACTTCCATTCTACTTCCATTCAAGCAAGAAGTTTTGTAAATACTGTCTGCTATACTTACGTGCTTGGCTGTTGTTATTCTTGCTCAAGATAATTGTGAAGGTTAGTAATTGCATAGGGGTAGTCCATCACGTAAACCATGCAAGGACATGGCGTCTCAAAGAGATTTCTCCTGAGGACCTCATAACCCTGATAATCCGAGAGTTCCAGACCCCTTACTTCCAGACCTCATTTCTTCCCAGCATCAAGAACCATGCCTACAACATCCAGGTAGGACAGAGTAAAATAAAAAAAAGTTGTTGTGACTGTGGTTTGTCTTTTGTTCTCAAATAGGACCATCACATGAGGAAGATGATGACATTGCTTGAAAACAAATTGGATTTGAGCAAGGGAAAGCTGTGCAAAGTCACCAGCCCCCTTTCTCCTCCAGAGCCATCTGGGTCCAGTGGCCAGACACAAATTAAGACAACTGGAGATGGTCCAGGATGCAGTGAAAAACTTCACCTTTCTAAGCTAGAGTCTTTCTGAGGTCTCACTTTGAGTGAGGCAAAGCCCATTTAGTGAATAGACCTGTTTAGGACATGAGTCAAGAGATGGACTCTTTAATCAAAAAAGAATGAAAATTGAGAACACAGCATTGGATTTGTTCATAGAGATCACAGTGGAGAAAGCATTTTTGGATTAATGGTGGAGATGGTAGCTAGATAGCAAGGAATTAACAACTGAGTATGTGAGAAAGTGAAGGAGAGTATATGTAGACAGTTTTTCTTATTTCTCTAACATAATATTTTGTTCTATATATGGATAGGCACTAGATCCATAATTTTATTGGTATAGGGAATTCTCAGATGAAGAAACTTTCTATGAATGCAGGTCAGAACCTTCCTGTAGTTTTAGAATATTAGGCAAAGTGTGGGTAAGGGAAAGAGGATCACTCACAGATGTGGAACACTGAATTCATTTTCAAATGCTTTCAAGACATTTATTTTGCTTGTTTTAACTCCTTTTTATTTTTTTTAAAGATTTCTAAGAACTCTCCCTCAGAATAAAAATGATCAAACAAACCATTCAGTTCTAAATTATTAGAACTGAAATAAACTCTAGAGATCATGCAGAGGAATCCCTTCACTTTTTGACATTTAAAGAAACTGAAGCCCAGGAAACTTAAGTGATTTGTCTAAAATCATGAAGTTAGTAGCAAGCCATGGAAGACTTAGTTTCCTCTCAGTCCAGTAGTCTCTCCTCTATCCCACACTGTCTCCTTAAATATCCTCAACTCCCAAGCACTGTAGTTGGAACTTCTGTTGCTGACATTTTTGAAAGGTGGCAATAGGCAGTCATACTGCACAGTCCTGGAAAATGTAAGAGTCCCCCTTCCAAGGGTTTTATGAATCAGACACTGTAAAACATCATGACATGAAAACACAGCAAAGGTTCTGGACATCCCATCCCTGGGAACTGCCCTTCTCACAAAAGTTCTGGCAAATGCTCTGTAAGGGCTGAAGGATGTGTTGGATTTCAGGCACAAAGTGACTTTCTTTTTTTGGCATCAGCACCTCAAGAAAGCAAACTGCAGGCCCTTAGCATCACTCACAAGCCTCACTGAAGTTTGATGCACGTTCCTACATTAGTTTGTAGTTTTATTATATTGATATTATATTTATTTATATTATGTCATATTTATTAGTATTTTGGTAGAGAGCCTTATTATTAGCAATATTTTTGAGATTGGTTAGGCCATTGGGGTTAGGGTGTGAATGTAAAAGTAAAAGTTTTTGTTTCTATTGTTAACACTTTCCTAATTTACCCTTAATTCCATGTGACTCAAATAAACGTTGACTTTTGAGAAAGAATAAAGGAGGAGCAACTTCTAAAGGAGTAAAGTGAAAGAATACATCTCAGATCCTACTTGTCTATATTCACATAATTAGTGTCAATCCAAGGCTTCATCAGCTCTCCACTAGACTATTCCAAAGGCCTCCCTACCTCAAGTATCTCTCCACTCCAATCCATCCTTCAATCAACTGACAAATTTATTTGCCTTAAGCTCAGATCTGACTAAAACACTACTCTACACAATAATTCTCGTGGTTTTCTAAATTTCTTTGGTTAGCTTTTAATTTTTCAGTTTAGCCCTCCAGAACTTTGTCTCATACCTTATTACACTTATTACTTATATTGTTCTCCTTCTCTGCATGATCTACAAAACTGAACTTCTCTTTGTTCTTTATACAACACACTCTACTTCCCATCTCCGTGCCTTTGTATTGGTCATCCTGTATGCCTAGAATTTATTCCTTCCTAATTTCTGTCTCATAAAACCACCAATATACTTCCAGGATGCCCAAGAACTACCATCTACACAATGCCTTTCCTGATCCCTCCAATAGCTACTGTCTGTCTTCCCTAACTACTTTCTATTTATTTTGTGTTCATTTACTATTTATTCTGCATATATTTCTTCTTTATATGCTTACACATATGCATGTTTTCTCCACTGATAAAATATGAATTCTTTGAAAACTTTTGTCTTAGTAGTCTAGCACCAACTATGGTGGCTGGCACACAACATTGATTGCTCACCATGGTTAGTTAAATCTTGTGAATCCCATACATTGTTTTATCCATAACATAGTGCTACCTCCTGCCACCAAGAAAAGTTAAGCTGCTTCTCCCATTTCAGGAAAACTCCACAAAAGTGAATTTCTAACATGCTGTTTTGATTACTAGTTTATGTAACACTTTTATTAAGCTGATTCCAAAGTAGCATGTTCCAAAGTGGTTTAAATGAGGACACTAATAAAGCAGAATACCAAGCAACTAGACCAAACAACCATTTCTTTGGTCGGCTAACATAAAACTCCCTCATCTCCTTTTTTGGAGACTTTCTGAATCTGCTCTAATAAGGATGGGAGTCCAACAATAGAAAATCCAAACAGAAGCAAACTGAAGGTCAGCTAGTACCTCTATCCTTTGTTACCATTGGAAATTCTGTTTGTTTCAGTTCCTATTTTTTCTCCACTGCTTATATTTGCTAAGAAGGCAATAGAAATAATGGTCAAAGTATTTGCTCAGTAGTGGCTTCATTTATTTGCAGGTGGTTGGTAGACTTCAATTCTTGCCAGAGCTGAGAATATGCAAAATAATGGAAATAAAAATATAAAATGGAAAAGTTATGAGTTTCACCCAATCATCAGGTTTCAGGGGAACTAGATAGCAGATAATCTGCATATGAATAAATAGGGTACCCAAATCTGTAATAATCCATTATTACCCAATTTCCTAAGCTTCTCTGACATGGAAAGTGGACAGTTCCTAACTGAAGGTTTATTGAAATTAAAATTGCAAATATTTAATTCATCAAACATTTTCAAGTGTCTTCAATGCTCAGACTAAGTAGTCTCTAGAGTATGGTTGCCACTTCTGTAAAATCAGTCCTCATGCCTAAAAAATAAAATAAAGAAAAATTAAAAAAATAAAAATTATTTTCCTAAACTTTGTGCTATGTGGTATATTTTAGGGAGTTAGTAACTAAACCAATAAAATGAGCTTTCAATGAAAAAAGAAAATGTTCCCTTAAGTGTTATGGTATTAACAGTTACAGGATCACTGCTAAGGGTGGACAAGATGACGAATGGCAACAAAGAGAAGGGGCAGTTGCTCAAGGCTTCTTTTGCTTCTCTTTTCTTGGCCAAGAAGAAAGACTTTGGTACTGGAAAGGATGGAACCAACATGGTTAATAAAGAATACATACCCAAAATGAAATAAGAATATAGCAAGATATGATGTAACTTCACATGTTAAGCTCATATCACCTGGCCAAAAATCAATTAGATCTTTGGTTACTGAAAGAATTGTAAGTGTTTTTTAATTGCCATGAGTGATATTTGAAGGATATTTGAAAAGAGAGCAATGGAGAAGGGCAAATGTTGTTCCCATTTAAAAATGAAGGGGAATTAAATTTACCAACTATAGGTCAATGACTTTGACTTTAAATCTTGGTAGGATTCTAGGACATTTAAAAAGGAAGCGGAAGAGCAGTATGACTTCAGCATGAATAGGCCAACCATTTTATAACTATCAACAAGCCTCTATTAAGTGCTTACTATAAACTAAGCATTGTTCTATATCAGCAAGGAACCTAGCATACATAGGAGGGCTTGCTGTACAGGTTCTTAGCTCAGCTTTTCTAAAAGAAAAGGCAACTTTTGAGGGGTCAACAAGCATTTTAATCAAGCACATATAACATTCACTTAGTTCAGGGGAAAAGGCAACACCCTGAACTTCAAAGAAAATACAGAGAAGCAAAGATCAACAGACAGGGCTTCCAACTGTCTGACCATAAGCAATATATACATAGTTACCAGAGAGAGAAGGACCAACATCTGGATTTTCAAAGCCAGGGGGATCCTTAACCAGCTTCCCAGAGTCTCATATGGCACACAAACCTTCTTCCAAAAACTAAGCCACAAAACAAAACCTCACCTCAGAGTATTTATACTCTTTTCAGAACCTGAGGGCAGGACGGAGCAAGTACCTCAGTAGAAATGAACAAAAGGTGTTGAAGCCTATTAATGGATGGGGAAGACCTTTAACTCATTCCTGCCCTCCCCCCCCCAATTAGTCTTAAATTACCATTACTTGTGCTACTGGGAAGAAATACAAATCAATCAATAAACATTTATTAAGTGCCTATGTGTCAGGCAATGTGCTAAGCACTGGTGATATGAAAAAAGAGGCAGTGATGGTCCCTGCTCTCAAGGAGTTTATGATCTATTGAGGTAAACAACATGCAAACAAATATATACAAAACAAGATATATATGAGATAAATAGGAAATAACAGAGGGAAGGAGCTAGAATTGAGAGGGGTCAAAAAAAGTCTTCTTATGAAATGCGGGATTTTAATTGGGACTTAAATGAAGGCAGAGAGGTCAGGAAGCAGAGTTCAGGAAGTGATAGAGCATTTGTCCTTAAGGGTCTTAGATTTTATCAATGGATGGTGGTAGTGGTGGTATAGTACATGTTTATAGAGGAATAAACACAGGACATAAAAAATAAATATAAAATTACTTCTTGGAGGGTTTGATGGGCCATTTCACAAGTGGGGTAATCAGAAAAGACATCTTGAAGAAGGTAGCATTTGAACTCTAATTTCCTATTAACATCAAGAGTACCACCATCTTCCCAGTACCACAAACTCCCAACTTGTCTTCCTTGACTCTCCACTATCTCTCATCCTAATCCCATATCAAATCTGTTGACAAGGTCTTTTGATTTCACTTTTGAAACAGATCCAGAATTTGACTCCTGATCCTAGTTCAGACCCTTATCACCTCATGCCTGAACTATTGCAATAGCCTACCTATTTGGTCTGCTTGTCCCAAATCTCTCCTCACTTCAACTCATCCTCTATTCAGCTGCCAAAATGATTTTCCTAAGGCACACACAGGTCTGAGCATGTTGGGTCCTAGATCTACTCAATAAATTCCAGTAGCTTCCTATCACCTCCCGGATCAAATATAAAATTCTCTGTTTGGCTTTCAAAGCCCTTCATAACTTAGCTTTTGACTCCCTTTGCCTGGCTCCCTTCTTACACCTTCCATACTCTGATCTAGGGATGCTGATCTCCTGGCTGGAAGAGTCTTGTAGAAGCTGCCAATTTGCCACCACCACTGGAGACAAATGCATACATTTAAAAAAAGTGGACTAAAAACTTGACATTAATACTATGAGAACTAGTTCTGAAGGAGTTAAGTGAATTCATCTATAAGGAACAAAGCATGTTGGATTCATTAAAATCTAATTTTAGTCCAGTTAGTATTTAATGAACACATTGTGTTCATATTCTGTGTCCTTCAGATTCTGAGACCTGGAAGAAATATCAAAGTTCTAAGAATTAAAGATTTTCTTAGATGATTAAATGTCAAAATTTCAAGCCTTGATCTTGTGGTAGGTAAAATACAATTTTCTTTTTCCTGATTCTTTTAAAACCTAACAGCAAATGCACAAAATGTCTACTTTTTTGTTCTTACTTAAACTGGTTTATCTTCCATATGATCTTAACAAAAAAACACAACATTACTTTTACAGGTCCCAATCAGAAGCCAACTGGCCTTTTGCAAACTAAAGTTAGCCTTGGGTTGGCAGGTGTCTCTAGTTAGGGTATAATTTCCTCATTAGGAAAAAACTGCATAGTGCATGACTACGATCCAATAAGTGGGAAGTGACATCTGTTGTCAAAAGACCCGGGTTTGAATTACATTTCATACTGAAGTTTTTTTTCATCTCTAGTAGTTTGTATATAGCCACCTCATTCTATTTTAACCTATCAATCCTTGTTTTCTTCATCTGCAACAACAACAAGAAAGTGATGGTGATTGGGTTTAGGGAATGGGGGGAATTGGCCCATGTATGACTTCTAAAGTTCCTTTCACTAACAGGTCGTATGACTTAGTGTGTAGAATTTATTGTACGATTGTGGGGGAAAGTGTTAGCACTAGGGTCAGAGTATCTGGATTTAAATCTCATTTCTGCCATCTACAACCTGTGTGGCCTTGGGTAAGACACTTAACCCCTCTGATTCTCAGTTTCCTAATCAGTAAAATAAGAGAGTTGGACCAGAAAACCCCTAAGGTTCTTTTTAGTTCTAGATTTAAAATCTCAGGACACAATTTGGAAGCCTTCCTTGTATAAATTTTCTAGTCTTTCCTTGGCTGCCTGGAGTATCACGTCTGTTTCTAGGTTTAAAAAAAAAAAAAGGAGAAGAAAAGTAAGTAACTTTCTCCTTTACGTCAGTGTACTCTGAAATGTCCTCCCCCTGATTGCCTGGAGCCTTTTAAAAACTTGAGTCCACGCTAGGCGGCAAGAGGCTGGGGCTACAGGGAAATAAGCTTTCCTCCGAGGTTCCCGCCCTCATCTTTCCGCATCCTTCCCCGTCAGATCGCAGCTCCCCTTTGGCTTGCCCTCTAACTCCCTGGGACTCTCCTCGGCCACCCCCTCCCTTCCTAGCACGTCGCTCCTCTGCTCCGCAGCATCGCAACCCTGGCGCACGTCAAACCACTAACCCAGAGGCTGATTTATTGAGCATCACCCCTCCCCCAACTTATGTCCCCTACCCCAACCCCATACCCAAAGGAAAGACAATTCAACTGGGGGAAGGGGATGCTGTTACCTTGTACCTTTTAATTCTTTCGACTATTCCTTTCGAGATCTTTCCCCTTAGTGACGAATAACAGCCGGCTTCTGTGCACTGGATGGATGGAAGCTTCAGTGACTTGACTGGTGGTCAGCCGGCTGCTAGGGTGAGGACTCCAGCTGTTCCAGCTGCTACAGATTCCTGTAAGTTTCAGCTCTTCTCTTGGGGCAGGGGGCATCGTCTTCTCTCTGCACCTTTTCCAAGGAGGTAGAAAAATGGAGAACAAAGTAAAAGTCTTTGGTGTGTACTTTGTGTCCCCCTAAATTCTGGGATTTCCTTTGCTTAGACCGAAGTTCATTTTTCTTGGTCTCTTTGTAATTAGCTCGTGGTTTCTGCATTAATTTTGTAGTTGGAATAAAATTCTTTCTTAATTCAACAAATTGTTTTGCAACTCATAATGTTCAGTTTGAATTTTAAGGACAGTCAGTATCTGTTATTTTAGCAAGTACAATGAAAATATAACTTACCTGATTCAATAATGTCTCTTAGACATTGCCTGCTTCTAAAAATGTTCTAGGAAGTTTTGTTCCAGTTCTGTGGTATAACTATTTAATGTGCATTATCATTCTTTACCGGCCTTAACTACGTCTCTGGAGTTCTGAGTGTGATTAATCCTTTTTAGAAGTCCTATTGACAAATAGAATTTATCCAGAAAATTCTATAGGGAGAGGGAGCTCCCAGTTTGTTTTGTTTTCTTATAAATGACATTTGTATATGTTTACATCAAGAATGAAGGGGAAATTTGAAACCAAGGCCAAAAATCTCCATCTGAAACCGATATTTAGGAAAAAATCAGAATTTTGCTCAAATAATCCAGAAAAATGTCTCAGTTTTCCATATTACTTTGCAGGTATGTAAACAATAGCCAATATTCAGGCAAGAAAGTGAATCTTATTTAAGGTATAGAGATAATGGTCTCAGTTCTCCAATGTATGGACATGGACTCTGAATAAAAAAGTATTACAGAGATAAGAAAATGAGATTTCTAAAAATCATCTTTCTCTCTTTGTAGGAAGACAAACCAAAGAGGAAATAGGTGCTTATGATATAGGTTGGCTATGATAAAAGGAAGATGTTGGCCAGAAAAAGCATCATTCCAGAAGAGTATGTGCTGGCCCGAATTGCTGCAGAGAACCTGCGCAAGCCGCGCATCAGAGACAGGCTTCCTAGAGCTCGTTTTATTGCCAAGAGTGGGGCCTGTAACCTGGCCCATAAGAACATTCGGGAACAAGGGCGCTTTCTCCAAGACATCTTCACTACCTTGGTGGACCTGAAATGGCGCCACACACTGGTGATTTTCACCATGTCCTTCCTCTGCAGTTGGCTGCTCTTTGCCATCATGTGGTGGCTGGTAGCTTTTGCCCACGGGGACATTCATGCTTACATGGAGAAAAGTGGCATGGAGAAAAGTGGAGTGGATTCCAGTGCTTGTGTGACTAACGTCAGGTAAGAATGTAGGCAGATGAGGAAGACAGTAAGTCTGGCGTAATAATTAGAAGCAAGCGCCTCCCTCAGCTCTCATTTTATCACTCTGTGTAACAGGTTCTTAACATTTTTTTTTGTTTCAGAGACCCCTTTGGCAGCCTGGTACTGCTTACAGATCTCTTTTTAGAATAATGTTTTTAAATGAAAGGAAAAAAATAATTTTGCAAACATATCAAAGATAGGTGAAAATAAAGATGCATTTTTTTCTCATTCAAGTTCATGTACTCCTAAAATCTACCCATGAACCCCTTCATGGCCACACCATGGATCCTTGATTAAGAATCCCACTTTACCATAAGTTTGACTGGGGAAAAAAAATGAAGGGCTTGATACAATCTCCCAAAACAAAAACAAAATAGCACCTTATTTGCAACAGGTAACTTGGGACATCTGAAAACAAAAGTTGCTACTTTTCATACAATTCATGTCTTAAAATATTAACTTAAGTGTAAACTACTTTACATGTCTCCATGAAAGTTCTGCCTTCTTGAAATATATCATCTGATATATTTTTAGATAGATCTAAAATATGTTTTCATTGGGCATTTCCCAATGTAGCTTTTAAAAAAGATTGATAGAGTATTTTATTCTGGCAGTATTCACTTGCATGAAAAACTATAAAGCAAAATATTCACTTTTCAATACAGAAATATTGTAGTCTCTTTTAAATGCATACAGACAAGTCTGAAGAGACAAATAACAAACTGATTGCATCATGGGATTTTCCCCTTAATATTTTCATATACTGAAAAAAAAAAGATCAGAAAACTAGGTTCAGCAGTGACCCTAATTAAAATATCATAAGTTATAAAAGAACTTATATAAAGGCAAAACTTTCTCTGTCAGGAATCATCTTTATATATTTTGCTACATACTAATGTTTTTGAAATTAGATGTTTAAGCATGAATCAATGGTATGATGTATATTTTTTAAGAATGTTTAGCCAGAATTGTCATTGAGGAAGCTGTTTATAAGAGATGAATTTAATGGTGCCTTCTCATTTCCAGATGGATGTAGAAAGGATTCATGCTTCAGAAGCAACTGTACTCAGTGACCTCTGAAGGCCTTTCCAGATCTAAGATTCTAGAAATCCAGTTATAAAAGCTTAAGAAAAAAAATCATTCCTTAAATTTTTCTAAATCTTGGGATGTTTTTTAAAAATCACTTTTATTAAATATTGCCAAGGTATTTAAGTAAAGACAATTTTAAATCCCATGAGATGTGACAGGAATATTTGGTTGTACAAGTTTTTAATCTATTTTTATTTGTTTTTAGTGTAACATTGGGTAAAAATTATTTATACTAGTTGCAATGATTTCACTAGTTACTATTAAGTGACAGAAACAAAGATGGAAAAAAAATGCCAGGATATTTTATAAATAGTATTCCAAATCCACATACTGCACATAGCTAAAACTTTTCATTAGCTCATAGATATCTTTATTTCCAAGAAGCTGTAAAGGATAAAATTAATACTCACTTCTTTGTTTGGAACTAACAATCTAGTGGAAAAAAGCATAGCTTATTAGTCTTAGAAAGTACAGTAACACAGACTTTGTTTCTAGAGATAGTAAGCTATACATTCAGCTCAGGTGAACTTTATCTAAATTATTCCATTAACTGAGTACATTTGTAAATGAAAATCTTAAACTGATAAAAATTCAGTAGTTGCTCAACAACCAAAGTAAAACAAAATCTTACAAATTGTGGGTATGTATAACATGTTTGACTATAAAGCTAATCTTGATTCAAAAGAATTCATTACCATTGAACTTGGTATTGTTAACTAATATTTTGTGAGAAATATTTTGGTCAATTTATAAAAGCATGTTACTGATCATAAACATGGTCAATTTTACTAATAGCATAGCAATGTAGGATTTTGTCATTAAAAATGTCATTCAGTAATCTGTAAGTGATTCTTTAAGAATCTAATCTTTTAAAGTATTTTTAATTTTTTTCTAAATCAGTAATCAGCAAGCATTTATCAAATGCCTATCCTGTGCCAGGTACTGTGCTAAACATAGGAGATAAAAATACCAAGAAAGAAACAATTTTGCATTATTTGCCCCATAAAGGGTTTGCATTAAAATGGTGGAGACATATATGTGTGTGTGTGTATATATATATATATATATATATATATATATATCATGTAGAGAATAAATATTGAGAGAATAAATTCAAAGTAATTTAATAAAATTTACTATGCATAAAGTTGTTTGAAAATGAGGGCACTAGCAGCTAAGGCCAATTGGGAAAGTTTATGTGGAAGGTGTTGCATAAACATAAACTGAAAAGGATTCTATGAAGGGGAGGTGAGAGATTACATTTCAGGCTTGGGGGATGGCCAGTTGCAAAGTTACATTGGAGATAAAATACAGTATGGGGAGAACAGAGAAAAGATCAGTTTGACTGTATTGAAAAGGGAGGAAAGGGGAGATAATGTCCAGTAACTCAGTAAAGATAAGTTGGTATCAAACTGGGAAAAGCTTCAAAAGCTGAAAAGGGTAGATTATATTTGATCCTAGAGGCAGTAGGAAGCCACTGAAATTAATAGAGATGAATGACCTAGAACTACAATAAAAGAAAATCACTTTGGTAACACCTTGGAGGATGGACTAGAGTGAGAAGAAATCTGAAGGAGAGAAGTCATTAGGAGATTAGATGATGAAGACCTGAACTGAGGTAGTTGCTATGTAAGTAGAAAGGAGTCAGCTATATGGTGGAGGTAAAAACGAAGTCTGGCAAATGATTTGGATTCATGAAGTTTAGGGAGAATAAATAATCAAGGGTAACACTGGGTTTAGGCACCCGGGAGACTAGAAGAATGGTAGTACCTTTGAAATAGAGAAATTTGGAAGAGAAATAGATTTTTGGGAAAGTTAGTAAATTTCATTTTTGAACATACTGAGCTTGAGATGTCTTTAGGACATGTATTTTGAAATGTCTGATAGGAAATTGGTATTGCTAGACTGAAGCTTGGGATAAACTGGGTACATGTACACACATACACACACACACAAGATATTTACACAGAAATGATAATTAAACTGATGTCAGTTGATGATGTTACTAGAAGGGCTAATGTAGAGAACAGGATATAGCCTGTGTGAACACTCACCGTTAGAGGGTGTGATGTGAATGATGATCCAACAAAGGAAACCAAGGAGTGATCAGACAATAGGAGAACCAGGAGGAGAGACTGGTCAGCAGTGTCAAATATAAGGCAGAAGTCAAGAAGGATTATGTTTGAGAAAAGACCATCAGGATACTTTAAACTTTATTATACATACATACATACACACACACACACACACACACACACACACACACACACACACATATATATATATATATATATATATATATATATATATATACAGTATATATACTTTATTTTCGATGAATAAAACATCTTGCCCTGTTTTATTATACACTGCATAAATAAAAGTAATCCCTGTCTTCATTGTATTGTTTCGCTTTCAAAGTTCTGAATGAGTGCTAAGTGATGTGCAGGAAAATGATCCATGTGCATGTTGCAGAGTTGGACTTGAAGTGCCATTTTGCTTCACACATTTGCAAAATCCCTTAACAAATTCTATAAAATAAGTTTCAGTGTAATTTTTTCTGTTTCTTAATAGTAATCTCTCCTACATCAAGATGCAGGAAACAATACAGTTAGATCATAATAAATCTTATATAATAGACTTTATTAAAACTATGTGGGTACAAGAATTAACACTGCATAATTATTTTTAACACAAATATCAATGACCAAGATATTTTGTGTTTCATTTTTTATAAGCCATGAGTCCTGCTGCCTTTATAAAAATTGGAAACCAAAATTTGATTGTTTGATGGATACACACCAGTACTTTCAAATAGCATTTATCCCTATACTTTACAAATAAACATTTCTTTTGTGAAATACAAGAAATTGAATTCCATTCAGAAAATGCTCTGCCATTTGTTCCAGGGTTGCTACTATTTGTACAGCTGAGCTCAATATCAAAAAGCACAATGAGTAGCAGCATCCAGTTAGCATTTATTTAGCTATTATGTGTCACAGATGTCCATAAGGCACAACAGTCACACAGTATACTTAAGCCCATAATTCCAGGTTGAGAAGTCAGTAATGACCTTACATACTTACCTGGCTATGTGACCCTGGGCAAGTCACTTAACCTCTGTATGCCTCAGTTGCTTCATCTGAGAAATGAGGAAAATAGTAACACCTATCTCCCAGGATCAAATGAGATGATTGTGAAGCACTTAACATAGTGCCTGGTGGATACTATATAAATGTTAGCGGTTCTTATTACTGTTGCTGTTAGAATCAAATGAGATCACGTTTGTAAAGTGCTTAGCATGGTTCACCTAGTAGGGGCTATACAAATGCTTGCTACTATTATTCAAACATTTTCCCCATGAATATAATAAAAGCTGGTCTTAATACTTTTGCTATGTTGCTACTTTAGTTACATCAGTACATGAATTCTTTACTACCACTTTTTGAAGGATACTCTCCTGTCATTGTTTGGACGATGGGATATATCAATTCAATAAGTACCTTCCGTGTGCCACACTATACTAGGTGCTTGGGCTACAAACACAGGAATGAGACAGTCTCTATGCTCCCAGAGCCTGCATTCCACCTCTTATTGTTTTCTATAGATAGTACGTGAAACAATTCTGTTTCACCATACCTACATCATACCTGTATCTGTTCATCATACCTACAATCAATAAAAAAGGTAAACAATTCAGCCATGCTCCTCTTCTTGATAATTGGGCTAGTTGCCACCCGATCATCGTCAGAGCATGTAGATCACCAGCTGGGTTCTTTGTGAGG
The DNA here is from genome assembly GCA_028658325.1 of Potorous gilbertii. Classification (NCBI taxonomy): domain Eukaryota; kingdom Metazoa; phylum Chordata; class Mammalia; order Diprotodontia; family Potoroidae; genus Potorous; species Potorous gilbertii. The sequence continues at coordinate 144,129,014 of CM053770.1, forward strand.
CACTTCTCTGAACAACCACCTCACTGAGCATTCTTTCTTCATGGAAGCACCAGGGTATGGTGCCAAGCATAGTAGACTTGGGCTTGAATTCCTCCCCGCATGTTCAATAGCTGTGCAATCCCTGCTGGTTTTATGATGTGGGTAAGTCATCTGGGCTCTCCAAACTTCGGCTCCTCATTTGAAATTAGGGTTAATAACACTCAAACTGGTTCCTGTTCGTATTTGTGAGGAGAACATTTTGAAAACCTTGAGATGCTCTATAAATATGAATTACAGTAATAATCTTAATAATGACCCCAACGTCAAAAATTTGAAACATTATGTTATTGAGAACAGGGGCTGCTTGTTGGAAACAAATGTAGCAATAAACCGCAAACTACAAACCCATCTGGCGTGGCCGAGTGGGAAGATCACTGCCCTAGAAAGGATGGCTTTGGGAAGTCGTCGAGCCTTCCTCTACCCATATGCTTTATTTATACTCTTGTTTAGCTCTATTTTCCAAAGTGATAAGTAGTTTTATTATTTTTATATAATAATATATATATTATATATATATATAATAAATAATATATAAATATATATTATAGTTTTGTTAAATAAATTTGCATAGATAGTGTGTCATGTATATTTGCATTCCCCGGGTCTCTTAAAGTATCTGGTATATGCTATAAATGTTTGCGGATGACTATTAAAATTCATAATTTATCAAATGGTTTAGAAAATCAATAGCAGTATAAGTATTAAATTCCAGTTTTTCAAAAGTATTTTTGGTGTAATCTTTGTCTTCTGCACTAGGATTTTGAAAAATGGCTTCTCAATTTAAGGCTATAGCTATTTGGGCTGCTTTTGCTTCTCATAAACTAGGCATGTTTTTTATTGGGCCTGATATTAACAATAAGGGGCTACTGTATTGATGATATCATAAAAAGAAGAGTTTCCTGAATGGAGTACAAATAATTAGAGGTCTAGAAATGAATATGCCTCTAGAAAGTGAGACACATTTCATTTGTTCCTTCAGGTACAATGAGCCTTTGGCAAGTTGATTTTATTCATATTTTTAAAGGTCATTGAGTATTTATTTCACATTTCAAAATTTGCTTAATGACATTGGTCTGGTATATAATTTCTTACAGGTCCTTCACCTCTGCTTTCCTTTTCTCCATTGAGGTTCAAGTGACCATTGGATTTGGTGGGAGAATGATGACAGAGGAGTGCCCTTTGGCTATCACAGTTTTGATTCTTCAGAACATTGTGGGCTTAATTATCAATGCAATCATGCTGGGTTGTATCTTCATGAAGACAGCTCAGGCTCACAGGCGGGCAGAGACCTTGATTTTCAGCCGGCATGCAGTAATTGCAGTAAGAAATGGCCGACTGTGTTTCATGTTCCGGGTGGGTGATTTAAGGAAAAGTATGATCATTAGTGCTTCTGTACGAATCCAGGTTGTCAAGAAAACAACCACCCCTGAAGGGGAGGTAGTGCCTATTCACCAACTTGATATCCCTGTCGACAATCCCATAGAAAGTAACAATATTTTCCTGGTGGCCCCTTTGATCATCTGCCACGTGATTGATAAACGCAGTCCCTTGTATGAGATCTCAGCCACTGACTTAGCCACCCAAGACTTGGAGGTCATAGTTATCTTAGAAGGAGTAGTTGAAACCACAGGCATCACCACTCAAGCTCGAACCTCTTACATTGCTGAAGAGATCCAGTGGGGTCACCGCTTTGTATCTATCGTGACAGAAGAGGAAGGTGTGTACTCTGTAGACTATTCCAAGTTTGGCAATACAGTCAAAGTGGCTGCTCCCAGGTGTAGTGCAAGGGAGCTAGATGAGAAGCCTTCAATACTAATTCAAACACTTCAGAAGAGTGAGCTGTCCCATCAGAACTCTTTGAGAAAGCGCAATTCCATGAGAAGGAACAATTCCATGAGAAGAAACAATTCCATAAGGAGGAATAACTCTTCTCTGATTGTGCCAAAGGTACAATTTATCACCCCAGAAGGAAATCAGAATGCAACTGAAACGTGACCTTGGGTCAACACAAATTCAATCTCTTGACAAGTCAATGAGGCCCATACCAGGTACTCACTATGGATTATAATCCAGGACTGCAAAGGCAATTATTTGTTCTACAGCTTTGTCAATGCACTAAATTGTACTCCTTTCAATACAGCAACACTTGATATTATCAATAAACAATAGCACCCAGAGCAAAGACATCATCATTCACACTTGTCTTAAAAATTTGGTTTTTGTAGTCAAAAATTTTTAGTTGTCAAAGAAATGAAATATTCTTATTCCTAAAAGCGGAAGATATTTTCTCAAAATGAATTAAAATTGCCCTTAAATATGTTTGTTGGTTGGTTTGTTTTTGCTATAGTAATTAATGCAAGCAAGATGTTGCATCAAGAGGAGGTGTAGAAAATTATATTGGCTGCTAATAACTTGGTTTGGAAAACTAGACAAAAAAGTCTTCTTACTCACTGAATCATGACCAACTCTTTTAAAATGGGAAACAAACCCTGGACCCCTATAATGAAACCACTTTCCATCATTCAGGAAGGCAACTCCTTTCACCAGAGACAAGTTTTGTTAAGTCAGAAGGAGCATACAATTACATAGTCAGAGCTGAAAGGGACCTTAGAGGTCATTAAGTCCAACCTCCTCATTTTAGAATTGAGGAAACTGAGACCCAAAGAACCTAATTGATTTGCCTGCGATTACACAGCTACTAAGTGTCTGAAGTGGAATTCAAACTTGTGTCTTCCTTACACCAAGTTCAGGGCACTATCTAGTATACCACATTGCTTTTTGAGGAAGACTATTGTGTTTCTCTTTGTCTTTAGGAGTCCAATCAGATAGCTCTTGTCACTCCAAAACAGATCTTGCTTTTGATGCCCCTAAACAGCTCCATGTCATTTCCACTTCTTCTTTACTGCAGGCCATAGGTTAGATTTGGATACGGAAGTTTGAGACTAAGGGTGATGGAATGACAGGGTATCTCTGGTTCCTTAGGAAAGAGTTACCCTTCCTTAGTGAAGCTTGAGCTTAGGTCAGGCCTCTTCTAAGGGGACACTTTACTCCTGCCTGCCTTTTTTCAAATATGGATTGAATACATAATGTACAAAGGGTAAAAAGTACCTAATTTGCATCCTTGGAAAAAATCTGAATCAGTATCTGATTCAGTATTACAATTTCAGCCAATTGTAAGAAATCAATTTAGTACCTGTGAAGGATATTATTCTGGACACTAATGATCTTTCACTTAACCATTTATTATCTAGTCACAGAATAGACATAGTAAGAGAAGCCTACACAAGTTTCCTGGCAGAGTCCTTCCATATTTGTTAAAGTCATTGGGGATTTTTAGCCTGGAAGAAAGAAGAACTTTGGGGGGAGGATAGGTGATAAATGTCTTTGTAATTTTGAAGGGCTGTGTGGAAGAGGAGGTGTTAGGTGGGTAAGGGCAATGGATTGAAGCTGAAAGGGGCAAATTTAGGCTTGATTTTGGGGAAAGCTTCCAGCCAATTATAGCTATCCAAAAGCAGAATTAGATGCCTGGAGAAGGAATGGATTCTTGGAAGTCTTCAAGTGAAGGCTGAGTTATCACTTGTTGGGCATGTTGTAGCAGAGATTCCTTTTATGGTCTATATAGTTGAACTAAATGGCCACCACTGAGATCCCTTCCAATTCTCAAATTCTGTGATATCTATCTGTGCTATAGTTGGGACAATTACATGGTAAATTAGACCCCTTACTTATCAGCTGAACAATTGTGAGATAGGAGAGTCAAAAGTCTTTTGGTCAATATAGATTTTGAACTTATTCAAATTTAGGATCATCAGTTTAGAGCTGGAGAAAATCTCAGAAATCATTTATGCCAAACTACTCTTTTTACTGATAAGGAAACTGAGATCCAGCAAAATTAAGTGACCTTCTTGAGGTCAAATAGCAATAAAAAGAGGGGCTATATTCTTATCTTTTAGAAAAGGCAGCATAGTGCGATGGAAGGATCTGGAATCAAATCCTGTGCCTGAAACTGCCAGTGTGATATTGGGCCATCCACTTAATCTCTCTGGGCTTGAGATGGACTAAATGGCCTCTGAGTTTCATCTAAATTGAGTCTTACTTTTCTATATCATGACCAAAATAAAAAGTGTGAAAACTGGACACAAGTGTAATTTCTTACTAAGTAGTGCAAAACTGGAAGAATAGCACTGTCAGGTATAAGCTGAGAATTCCTTTACCACCTTTTCCACCTGTACCTTAAACAGAAAAACCCCTGCTGTTATCAGATGTGATGGGCACTATTAAAAGGCAGACCTCTAGAGGACTGACAGTCATCAGTTCATTACAGAGCAGTCTCTTTGATGTTCCTGTGGCAGTCATTTCCTTGGCACACTGGACTTAAATGAGAAAACAAATAAACATGGTGCACAGAAGAGTGAGGAAATACAGAGTTGCCTGGGGCAGGGAGGAGGGCACTGTTTTATTGCTTCGGGGCAGAGGTTGCCAGCTCTTGGATCAGCTCCCAGTCAGTCAACTGACTCATGCTACAGATGAATTCCTTACTCCCTTCCAGTTTCCTCCGTGTGTGACAGGAATGAAGAATTCAAAGGAAGATGTAGTATGGGGTAAGAAAAACAGGCATGGGGGAGAGAGGTAAAAAGGAAAAAAAAAGATAATTTGAGCCTTAATTGGTGTGTGATTCAGACCTAATATAGAGCAGAAACTGTTATCTGAAGGCCAGAAACTTGCTCCTAAGAATCCTTAAAAGAACAGTAAGAGCAAAAATTCAGTTTGTAAGATTAGGAGATAAAAGAAAGGCCTAATCTTACCTCTTAACTTTACAGATGAGAAAACACAGATCCAGAGCAGTAAATGCACAGGATCACATCGGTAGTGGCAGAGCAGGGATTTGAACCCAGGTCCAATGACTACAAATCTGGTACTTCCCAGAGCCACAGCTAGGAATTTCTACATCTGTGGGAAGAAGCAGGTAAGGTGTCTTCAGTTGGGGAGTGGGAGAATAGAGGCTTTAGGACACTAACACCAGACCAAGAGTGTGGAGAAGAGGAGGAGAACCATCCATCTTAACGAATTATTCTTGTTAACCAGGGGCTGTTTAGGAAGGCCATGCATAGACATTTCAGGGAGATTCAGGGCTACAGAAATAGGCAGGATGGTGTAGTGGAAAGTATTGCTTTTTGAGTCAGAGGACCTGAGTTTAAATCCTGGCTCTTGGACTTACTACCTCGGTGATCCTGAGCAGGTTTGCTAAGCCTGTGTTTCCCCGTCTATAAAAATGAAAGACTTCCAAAGTCTCTTCCTGTTCTAGATTTATGAACTCTTATCCCCTGCCCTTCCTGTCTCCATTGCCACAAGCCAGTTGTTGTCTACACATAGGAATGCCTCTGGTATACATCTCTCTCCCTCCTTGAGCAGATAATAGGTGAAGTCCAGCTACAGGAAGGAAGTATCAGAGAACAGAGACCTTCTGCTATGGGAGGAAAGTAATGGTGGCAGCAATGAAAGTGATGCTAATCTTACTCAGCTGTGTGCCCACATGGTCTCTTTCCATCATGTGTATGGAGAGAAGGTGCTGTTGCCAGTATATATACAGTCTCAGGAAGGATGGGGTGGCACATATTCTCATCCACTTCCTATGTCCCAACACCTATCTCCTCCTATTCTTTGGACTGATTTGGCCTCATAGAGGAAGCACTGACACCCTTACAAAGGCAGGAGGAGTTGACCACTTATGGCAGTTGAAACGATAAGATATCCTGTCCTATTACTCCTAGAAGTTAGTGTTGATGCCCTGGGGGGTTCTTTAATCCTGTTTCTGAGCTCCATTTCCAGTGGGGAGATGCTAGTACAGAGTTTCAGAGCCTGCTAGAGCCAGGAGGGGCTTTCAAATCCACCATTTTGTTTTACCACCATCGTAGCCCAAGTACCTAATGATTCTTGGCTCAGAAGCTTAAGACTTTGGAGATTTCCCATGGTTCCTATCCTATACCTCTCTACAAGCCTTGGTTTGGTGAGATGCTCTCAGATAGTAGGACTGCACATGGCCTTACAGAAGAGGAGATGCATTACTCCAAATTCCTCAGGTTCTAGTAGAGTGAGGGTAGCAGATGAAAGCGGAGCAGGTCCCATGGCAGTTGAACTAGATAGTCTGAGAAGCCAAGAATATTGGAATTGGTATAAAAGGCGGATTATCACTATGTTTTGGGAGATACTGAGAACAGTTCTGTTCTCAAAGTATTCAGCAAAATGGCAGTGTGTAGAGCACTGAACCTGCAATCAGGAGGACCTACATTCAAATATTGCCTCAGACATTCACTACCTACGTGACCCTAGGCAAGTCATTTAAATCTCTGCCACAATTTCCTCAACAGTGAAATGGGAATAACCAGAGCATCTACCTCACAGGACTGTTATAAATATCAAATGAGATAATGCTTTTAAAGAACCTAACACATAGTAGTTGCTTAATAAACACTATTTCCTCCCCCTATGCCTTCCCAACATCACTCTCTTGTATGATGATGGTACATGATCAATGCCCCTATAGCCTATAAGGTTAGCTTTTGACTTGAATTCTCTAAATTTAGCATTTTCTAAAGCAAAGTCTCAGTTGTTCCACCCTGTTTTGATTTCTACTCTTTAATCTAAACTAAGAACAGTATACTGGAAATACAGGCAAAACTTTCTTCACAGTAATTTGTCCTCCAGAACTTTCCTCTAGCAGCATAACTTTACCACAATCTTCTCCAAAGGAGCAGAGACTATGTTCTGGGCCCAGAGCATGTTGAGAAATATACTAACACACAGTTGTGCCATGAAATATAAAAGGTCAAAAACACCACCCTCATGGCATAACAAGGAAATCTCTCAGCTTTACAAAGTAAACCTAGCTTACCCCCAGAGAAGAGTTTACATACTCAGGAGAAGTTTCAAATCCCCTATGCATTAGCTGGAATAACCTTTGTATGATTTGGCATTTGTAAAACAAAATGTCTACTATAAATCAATAGTACAACAAAGATGATAAGATAATCACATTCCCTCTGGCTTCTCCTTCTCCCCTTCTCCTCTGCCCCCAACTTCTGTTATTTTTAGCATGTGGAAGGTGGGGACAAAAAAACTAGGATTAGTGTCTCTAAGGACTAGTGTATGAAACTAAGCATAACAAATTCTACAGTCTATTAAAGAGGAAGATTAAGGGTCAGGCTCTTCCCATGATCCTGATGCAGAATTTTCACCAATAATGGTGGGAATTTCCCTAAGGCTAGAGAATATACCCCTTGATAACTGATTCTCATTACATATGTCGTGCTGACTTAAGTTTAAATTCACGAAAACTTTAATTAGCTTTTAAACTTAAGACCAAAATGCCAAACCACAGCTTGATTTGATTTTGGATTATTTACATCCTATACTCTAAAATGTTGTATAATAGCAAAATGTTCCCATGGAATTTCTCTTGGTTTTACTATGTAGTCCCCCATTCTTAGGTAAGAGGTATATATTCTCTGTATATTTATAAAATATCTTTTTTGTCTATTAGTTATTTTAGTTGTAACAATCAGAATGCTGAAGGGTCTACTTTTTAATGATATTATTAATACTGAAGTAATTATTTACCAAATTCAAACCAATATGTTAATTTTGATCAGAAAGTACATAATACACAAACACAAATTTACTGCAAATATAGGTTTAAGGCTGGCTTAAAGCCAAAAAAGGCTTTCATATGCCAATTATATATAATAAATACAGAAATTTGGGACAGTGAAGAGTGATACCTTGAAATAGCTCCACCTAGGGGAATTTTTGTTCCTCTGCTTTTTTCTTTCCCACTTTTTCTTTTTTTTTTTTTGGAAAAAAGAACAAGAAGAGTCTTAGGGTTGAGAAAACTTGGGACCCTAAAGTCCAAACACCCAAGCTCTTTGAAAAACATATTCATCTAGCTAAGATAAGCAGTGTCCTAGGCCTTATTTTTTTTTCACATATACTTCCTACTCATCAGGGACATGTATTTGCTATAGTGTCTCTCCAATTTATGATCAGAAAATTCTAATAACTATTGCTTAATGTCCTCATCCCTGAAAAAAAATAGAACCTAATCAAAAGGCAATCTCATATGTCCAATCTGTAACTAATTTCTATGGCAGCTGTTTCTGTCTCTCGAAGAAGCCCATCCACAGATTACAGAATTCAAGTTATAGTTCCCCTCTTTCAAGGTCCTCCAGCTCCATCTTTGAAAATTACAAAGATGTGATCGAAAACTAGCATTTCCAAACTTTACCTAGTCAGTATAATTTTCAGATTTAACTCTTCCAACAAATCACCAAGAACTAACAACATCCAACAATTCCCAATTTTCTCTAGTCTGGATTTTTAAAATCACTTATGTAAATGAATGAGCAGTGGAAAAGGAGAATTAAAAGATGCTGAGTTGAACTCTTTCCAGGCATGGAACTCTATCTCAGTCGTTGGCTTCAAATTGCTGTCCTTAGTAATGCATATATGATGAGCAACAAGTCTTCTTGGCTTTGAATCACACTCTACTTAAAACTAATTATAACCCAGATATTTGTACTATCTGGATAGTTTGTTTCTTTAAGGCTAAATTTATATTGCCAAGCATTCTAAATTGAAATATAGTAAATATATCATCAGTAGCCAAAATAATGAATGCCAGAGACAGTTTAGAAAGGAGGCAACTATTCTTTTTGTTCTTAATCAAACAGGATTTGGGTAAAACATTTATCAGACATTTTCAAAGCAAATGTAACCTTAACTTAACAGTTCAATTCAACAAGTATTTATTGAGGACTTATTTACTATATTAGGATTGCCCAATTCTAGCTTTACACTTAGAAGGCTTTCAGAAGAGCATCCCTCCATATTGAAAGCACAAGCAAGAAAGTCTCATAGTCTACATATATAGTGATCCCGACTCCAACTCCTGAAGAAATAACATTGTCTTCCTGGCTACTTATCAGGTGAAACCTGGAGCCCAGGGGGTACTGGAAGAATCTAAGGGGAAAAAGCCATTTGTTAGAAAATAGCACTGGAAATATTCCTTACAGATCATAAATCTGTATACCAGGATTTATTTTTGAAGATTTATTAAGCTCAGAAAGTCCATTAGATCTAGATTTCTAATTTCAGTTTTGAGTTGTTTCTTTGTGTTTCTCATGGATTCATTAGGTCTTACCTTGAAGGAAACCACAGAAAGACTTCAGTAACTTTGACCAACATGGATTTATTAAAAAGAAACTTGGATATTGATATGTTCAGACAATTTTAACACTAAAAGAATATTGGATAACATAATTCCATTCAACAGAAACTATCATTCATAAATTCAATGTAATTTATGTTCTTTACCTCTGTAATTTTTTAAAATTGCATCTAAATGAGAAATTGAAAGCTTTTAGAAATAGCTAGATTTTTAAAGTACTAAAACAATAATAAAGTACACAAAGAAAAATATCTACAAAAATTTTCAAACAATAGATTCTTCTCTAAGGAAATGTGAATTAAAAAAAGAATTTTTTTTGTGTGTTAATTGGTATAATAATCACACAAAGTCAGAGTTGGAAGGGTCCTCAATAGCCATTTAGTCCAACTCAGACATCAGCAAAAATTCTTTCTGTAACAGTCATCTAGCCCATAGAAATGTTATCATTACTTAAATTTAGTATCTATTAAAATGAATGAGCTATATAAAGTAGATTATTCCACATAAAAATCACATTTCCTGTACTTCTTTATGTATGGAAATATTTATATTTGATGATTTTCTCATTGAAAATAAAAATATTTTTAAAAGCAATAATTTGAGCATCAATAGTAATAGTGTAAGATTTTCCTATTTAGCTCCTAGAGAGCTACAGACAAGTGCAAGATAACTGCTTGGGTAAGTATATATTAAAAATATTAGTTTATGAGCCCCCATCCAGTGCCTTCCCTTATTCTAGAGCAAATCAAAAGACATTAACTCAGAGCAAAGACCTTTAATTAAACTTCATAGCAAAATACATTTTCTCAAAGATTTCGCCATCAATGGTAAAGAAAACTCTCATATCCTGGACAATTCATACCCCCATAATTGTGACTCAATTGTAAAACCTCTGAAGCTCCCCCTTGCTACTTTTCTCCTTAACAAGCTTCTACTTTGGGCAGCTAGGTAGCACAGTGGATAAAGTGCTGGGTCTGACATCAAAAAGATATGTTCCTGAGTTCAAATGCTGTGTGACCCTGGGCAAGTCACTTAATCCTGTTTACCTCAGTTTCCTCATCTGTAAATGAACTGGAAAATGAAATGGCAAGCAACTCCAAGATCTTTCCCAAGAAAACCCCAAATAGGGTCACGAAAAGTTGAACACTACTAAAAATGACCCAACAAGTTTCTTCTTTGTTGAACTGCCACTGCCATCTGGTGCTCCTCTGAAGAATTTCAGATAGGCTACTTTCCCTTCAGGGAATATTTACTATTCTTTTGTGAGGCAGTCCACAGTCCCAGAACATTTCACCTTTTATTTTTATTTTCTTGAATCAAATTCACAAACAAATTCCCAACCAGTACAACCAAAACTTCAGATAAAGTCTAGTTTTAGGACAATTTTCATTTTCTCCTGAGAGTGATCAAAATTACCATAGAGCTTTACTCCAGTCATACTGGAGGGGAAAATGGCAGAAATTATGACTTGTCCTATATTCCTGAAGCTACTCGCCTTAGACCCTCTCCCAGTGTTAAAAAATGAAGTCCTTGCAAATAACATCAGGTATAAATAAGTCAGAAGTAATTATTCCAAATATTCAGAATTTAACTGATTCAATTTAATAAGCATTTACTGAGATTTCTGAGACAGATGATGACATGAAAAATTCCAGCTAAATCTAACTCCCTTGAAGTCTAAATCAAGAACAAAAATCTGCTCCACATGAAATATAAGAACTATAAACAAAAGAGATTAATGGAAAATCTACAATAAGGTAATCTTTTGAAAAACAACAATAGAAGTCCACTTAAAACCCCACAGGGCTTCTTAAACTTCCACTGGAGATACCTTTAACACTTTGACCAACACCAAGAAAAAAATAGATCACCTCTCTCTCTCTTCTGGCCCTAAGCCCATTTTGAGAAATGATAGAGATAGAAAGAAAAAGAAGGAAAGAAAGAAGGAAGGAAGGAAGGAAGGAAGGAAGGGAAAAATAGTCTTCTCCTTCAAGAAGATTACTATATTCTGATGTGGGAAAACAATACATAAAGAGGAGTTGGAGGACAGGGAGGGAAGAATAACCAGTAAGCAGAAAACGACAAGACGGAAATGTCGGGAATGGTGCTGGGACTGAAATAGAAAGGAAGTGGCTTCTGGTTCATACTGATCCTTCTCTAAGCCAGTGCAATTCCAATAACTGAAGATCAAAGAGAAGTTCTAAAGAAACATCAAGGATTAGGAAGAGGAAACTTTACCAGTTATTTCTGGTGGATAGACTTTAAAAAGTGAAAAAAAAGAAAGAAAGAAAATTCTGAACACAGGGAAGGAATACTATGACTTAAGAGAGACTCAGGATAAAACAACAGAAGAACAGAAATACAAGAAGAAGAAAATTTTAAGTAGAATAGTATGAAAAAAATGAATAGGACACAATTATTCCAAGAGCAGATGAAAAACTTAGTAACAGAAATTAAGGGAAAAGGTGAAAGAAGAGATGAATAGCCAAATTAAAGCTCTTCAGGAAAAACTTGAAAGGATAATAAACAACTTAGGACAAAAGAAAACCTTACCAAAGTAGTAAAAACCTTCAATGATTTCGGTACCAACTCTTCTCCTCAACTTCTGTCCTCATACTTGTGGACTTCTACATATACATATGCATATGCATATCCATACACATACACACACATACACATGCATATACACACATATACACACACATATATGCACATATATATAATGTGTGACATACATTCATGTACGTATATTGATCTCTCTTAAACATTCTGACTGCTCAATTCTTCAACCTACTTACTTCCCTACTTAATCCTCTATCTCATTTCAACCATACAGATACCTTTGATCTTTCTATTACCCATGAATGCACCAATTTCATGTTTAAGAATTCTGAAATCCACCTATCTGACCATAATCTATTGACTTTACCTCTCACTCTGCCTTCCTTTGACAAACTTTACTCCTTCTCAACACCATGAACTCCAATTCCTTGAAAACTGTTTTCTTTAGAGCTAAGATGGCAGAGTAGAAAGACATACATACACAGGGTCTCCTCCCACAGTGCATAAAATACCTGTAGAGAGGGACTCTCAACAAATTTGGGAGTAGCAGAAGTGGAGAACAACAGAGTGAAAGAGATTTCCAGTCCAGGGTGACCTGAAAGGCCCACAGGAAACATGGGTTGCACCGGACATGGATCAGAGTGCAGAGCCCAGCCCAGCCCAGCCTTGACTGCACACCACATGGCTTGCAAACAGCACTTGGGGGCAGAATCTCCAGTTGCGGAATCCCCAGTCCCAGCAGCAGCGGGTTCAAAGATCCCTCAACCCACAGGCACCAAAGGTCAGTGAAGGGATTTTTCCAGTTGGCCAGGAAGGGAGAAGTGCCCTCCCACAGCTCTGGCATCAGGTAGTCACCTCAGAGGCTACATTGCAGGTGCAGCATCTACATTTTTGGAGCATAAAATCCCTGGGGCATTGAAGAGCCAATTCTTGCCTCTGCCCTGTGGAGGCCGTGGACAAGCCAGTCTTTGTCTCACACTGAATAGTGGCCCTGCCCCTCTAGCTTATCTGAAAATCAGTCCCCAGTGCTGACTTGGGAACTGGAGACCAGGAGACTATGAAGAGGTAACTGCTAAGATTCTGGGCATAAAAAATCCCTCTCTGTGTCCAGACCAGTATAGACTTGATTGTGCCACATTGGAGGAATGGAGATCTCACAGATTCCCAGAGTACACCCTACTCTTGACAAAGTACCCAAAAGTCAAGTAACTGGTTGGGAAAATGCCCAAAAAAGGGGAAAAAAAATGAGACTATAGAAGGTTACTTTCTTGGTGAACAGATATCTTCCTCCATCCTTTCAGATGAGGAAGAACAATACTTACCATCAGGGAAAGACATAAAACTCAAGGTTTCTATATCCCAAACATCCAAAATAAATATTCAATGGGCTCAGGCCATGGAAGAGCTCAAAAAGGATTTTGAAAATCAAGTTAGACAGGTGGAGGAAAAACTGGGAAGAGAAATGAGAATGATGCAAGAGAAGCATGAAAAGCAGGTCAACAGCTTGCTAGAGGAGACCCAAAAATATGCTGAAGAAAATAACACACTGAAAAATAGAATAACTCAATTGGCAAAAGAGGTTCAAAAAGCCAATGAGGAGAAGAATGCTTTAAAAAGTAGAATTAGCCAAATGGAAAAGGAAGTTCAAAAGCTCACGGAAGAAAAGAGTTCTTTAAAAATTAGAATGGAACAGATGGAGGCTAATGACTTTATGAGAAACCAAGAAATCACAAAACAAAACCAAAAAAATGAAAAAATGGAAGAGAATGTGAAATATCTCATTGGAAAAACAACTGACCTGGAAAATAGATCCAGGAAAGACAATTTAAAAATTATGGGACTACCTGAAAGCCTTAATCAAAAAAAGAGCCTAGACATCATCTTTCATGAAATTATCAAGGAAAACTGCCCTGATATTCTAGAAGCAGGGGGCAAAATAAATATTGAAAGACTCCATCAATCACCTCCTGAAAGAGATTCTAAAAGAGAAACTCCTAGGAACATTGTGGCCAAATTCCAGAGCTCCCTGGTCACAGAGAAAATATTGCAAACAGCTAGAAAGAAACAATTCAAGTATTGTGGAAATACAATCAGGATAACACAAGATCTAGCAACTTCTACATTAAGGGATCAAAGGGCATGGAATATTATATTCCAGAAGTCAAAGGAATTAGGACTAAAACCAAGAATCACCTACCCAGCAAAGCTGAGTATAATACTTCAAGGACTAAAACCAAGAATCACCTACCCAGCAAAGCTGAGTATAATACTTCAGGGGAAAAACTGGTCTTTCAATGAAATTGAGAACTTTCAAGCATTCTTGATGAAAAGACCAGAGCTGAAAAGAAAATTTGACTTTCAAACACAGGAATGAAGAGAAGCATGAAAAGATAAACAACAAAGAAAGGGACTTAACTAAAGTTGAACTGTTTACATTCCTACATGGAAAGACAGTATTTGTAACTCTTGAAATTTTTTTCAGTATCTGGGTAGTTTGTGGGATAACACTTATACGCACACACAGAGAGAGAGAGAGAGAGATAGAGAGAGAGAGAAAGACAGAGAGCACAGGGTGAATTGAATAGGATGGGATCATATCTTAAAATAATGAAATTAAGCAGTGAGAGAGAAATTTATTGGGAGGAGAAAGGGAGAAATGGAATGGGGCAAATTATCTCTCATAAAAGAGGCAAGTAAAAGACTTTTCAGTGGAGGGAAAAAGGGGGGAGGTGAAAGAAAAAAAGTGAAGCTTACTCTCATCACATTTAACCAAAGGAAGGAATAAAATGCACACTAATTTTGGTATGAAAACCTATCTTACAATACAGGATAGTGGGTGAGAAGGGGATAAGCAGACTGGGGGGGAAGGATAATGGAAGGGAGGGCAATGTGAGGAGGGAGCAATTTTGGGGAGGGATAGGATCAAAAGAGAGAATAGAAGAAATGGGAGGCAGGATAGGATGGAAAGAAATGTAGTTAGTCTTACACAACACGACTACTATGGAAGTCATTTGCAAAACTACACAGATATGGCCTATATTGAATTGCTTGCCTTCCCAAAGGGAATGGGTTGGGGAGGGAGGGATGAAGAGAAGTTAGAACTCAAAGTTTTAGGAACAACTGTTGAGTACTGTTCTTGCAACTAGGAAATAAGAAATACAGGTAATGGAGTATAGAAATTTATCTTGTCCTTCAGGACAAAAGAGAAGATGGGGATAAGGGAAGGGAAGGATGTTAGAAGGGAGGACATACTGGTGATAGGGGTAATTAGAATGTTCAGAGTTTTGGGGTGGGGGAGGGGAGAAATGGGTAGAAAATTTGGAACCCAAAATTTTGTGGAAATGAATGTTAAAAACAAATAAATTTACATACAAAAGAAAAAGAAAGAAAACTTTTCTTCTAGACCATTTCCCTATGCAATATCCATTCTGCCTTTTTTTCCCCATCTTGACCCCTTGATGAACTAATTCAACTCTATATTGTCCTCTTTTCTTGAGTGTCTGACCCTCTTATCATACAGCTGATTGCATCTTGCCAAGCATCAGCATGGATCACACCCATAATTCACAATCTTTACCTCTACATACATGCTGATGAGTGAAAGTATAGAAAATCATACAACTATTCTGATTGGGTACACTACAAATGTATGTTATACAACCTCAACTGGAGCCTCACTGCTACTAGGCAATTCTTGTATTCCTCTCCAATCAATTCATTATCCCACTTTCTATAAGCAGTTCTTCTGAACCTTTTCAACCCCTCATGGTCTGCCTCCTCCCACCCTCTCAGCTGAGAGCCCTGCCATATGTTTTAGAGAAAAAAAAACTAAGGCTATTCACCATGAACTCCTTCTTCTTCCTTCTTCCTCATTTCCTGTCATTCAAATGCCTTTTGCCACTGTCTCTTTCCTCACATAATGAAGTGACCTTATTCCTCACACATGACTAATACCTCTGTTTGTTCAAGTGAGACTGTTCCATCTTATCTCCTCCAAAAGATCATCCCCTCTGCCATCCCTTCTTTATCACTTGACTTCAATTTTTCTCTGTCTACTGGCACCTTCCCTAGAGCCTAGAAATATGCCCATGTCCTCCCATTCTCAAAAAACACTCCTTGATCTTTCTTTCTCCTTTGTTATCCTATATCTCTTCTGCCCATTGTGGCTAAACTCCTCATAGAGGCCATCTATAAGGCATGGTTTCACTTTCTCTCCCCTCACTCTTAAACTTCTTGTTAGATCCTTCACAACCTGGCTTCCAATTTTATCATTCCACCAAAACTGCTCTCCCTAAAGATAATCTTAATTTCTTAATTGCCACATTTAATGATTTTTCTTTAATCCTCTTCCTCCTTGACCTCTTCGGAGCTTTTAACACATCCTCTTTGCCTTGATACTCTCTTTTCTCTGGGTTTGGGGAACATCACTCTCTCCTGGTTTTCCTTCTGCTTATTTGACTGCCTTACTCTTATCTGATCTCGTTGCTAGGGAAGAGTATATTGTAGAAACATAATAAGGTGAACAGGCAATTGAACAGGGCTGGAATAGGAAAAGAAAGGATTAAGGAGTTCAAAAGAAAAGATGATTTAGTGGGGGAAAGAGTCACAAGCAAAACAAATTTCAATTAGCAAGAGTTTCAATTAGGAAGGGATTGTGAAAGGGGAAAAATGAGAGAAAAAGGTCAAAGTCTAATAAAGCTTTGGTCTATGGTACAGGAGAAGAGTAAGACGGACTGTTTCAACTACAGAGAACTAGCACTGTTATATTCTTTTTATTTCTTTATCATTTGTCGACAGAATAAAGAACACACTAAAATTGGAACTTGTACACAGGAATTAAACCTAATTATCATAGCAATGAATGTGAATGGAATTAACTAACCGATAAAATGAAGAAAGATACCAGAAAGGAAAACCCCCCCAAATTTGTTATTTATAAGAAATATACTAAAGTCATAAATATTTATATAGAGTTCAAATTTGTGTTGTTGTTCAGTTATTTCAGTCATGTCCAACAATTTGTTACCCCTTTTGGAGTTTTTTTGGCAAAGATACTGGAGTGGTTTACTATTTATTTTGCCAACTCATTTTACAGATGAAGAAACAGAGGCAAACAGGGTTAAGTGACTTGCCCACGGTCATATAGCTACTAAATGTCTGAGATTGGATTTAAATTCAGATCTTCTTGACTCTAGGTTTGACTCCAAGCCCAGCACTCTATCCATGAACAAAATCAATAGTTATGATGAGAAGGAAAATTGTTGAGTGGGAAAAATCTTCAGAGTAAATACTTCCAATTTAACACATATCTACCATGTATAGTTAGTTCTTCTATAATATGTGTGCTCCAAAACATCACTTCATTATACTAGTGTTCCCTTGGTCCTCTGATGGCTGCAAAGGGTACCAGTGGTGGGCCACAAAATTCTAATCTGTACCAAAAAGCTACTGAGACTTAGAACTTCAAGCATGATCAATCAATTTATTAGGGAGATTGGTGGTCCCTAATTGTATCCAAAACTTTCTTCTCAGTCAAAGATTCCTCTTCTTGCACTCTGACCTTTTTTATAGACCCTGAGAGATCTCCAAAAATAGAATGAGGCAATACAATTCATGATTGGTCAGTTCCAGAAGTGGAGAAAATCACATGATTGGTTAACGGGGAGAAACAGAGGAAATTCATCCCATATTCATCCAAGAAAGATATCCATCAATCATAGCTATTTTGTCAGCACATTCTTGGGCCTCCACAGTCCATCTCAGCAGGATCTTTCTACCTGCTAGCAATGTTCTAGGATGACAAGTGTAAAATATGCATTTATAAAAAGGCAACTGTGGTTTTTCAAGCACAGGTCTCATAATATACTCATTGGAGTGGGAATGGGAGGGTGGCACTAATATAGCAGGTCTCTATATCTATTTCTAATACAGGTTAATATAGGCCTAACTAACAAAGTACACATCTATCCTCTGATCCAGATATGAGTAATATAATCATCAATACATAGTGGATTAATTAACCCATACAACTCTTACTCTAGTTAACTAAAACAAACTTAATTCTATCCTACCTGACTAACAGTCACTGGTACCCATTAAATCACAATGAACTGAGCAAATACTGATTACATTGTGTAGGGATATCAAAATTATCTTCATACAGCATCAAGAACTGACCACCAAAAGACACTTATTCCATTCATTCCATAGAGTTTAAAGTTAGTAACTCCATCTTCTATCTCTTTTTTCCCTATCTTCCAAGTGTGTTAGCAGCCTTCAGACATATCCCATGTGAGATTAGGGAGGGGCTGCCCTTTCTCCATCCCAACAATAAAATAGCTTCAAATATGCAGCAGATGAAACTGAACCAAGAAAGTCTGAGAATGGATTTTGGTTGTTTCTTCTTTTTTAAGTTGCCTGAGAATGGGTGACTGAGTAGCAATCCTGAGAAGAATGTGTACTATCTTGAAGGCAATCTTTTAAGTATGAAAGGTGGAGATCCCCTGGCTCTTAGTGCTGACTATACTTTTAGATGAGCCATCCAAAATTACTCCAAGCCCCTTTGGAATAAGATAAACACTGGCAAAAAAAAAAATGAGCCTGAAACTTGGCTAGGCTTGCCAGAAATCATGGACCTGGAGAAACTGATTTCAATAAGAGAGAAGCAAAGTAAAGATGAAATGTCAGTTCAGTAGTCTTGCAAAAAATATATTATGTTTTGATGTTTTAAACATCAGGTTCCTGGAAGAGGAATTGATTGAGGTATTGATGAGCTCCTATAGCTGCTTAAGTCATTGTTAACGTGTTCTTGTGATTCCCTTATGTTAAACATTTCTTTTGCATGGAGGAAATAAATATTTGTTTTATACCTGATTTACATTATATATTAATTATCTTTCCATTCCCACCCTTGGCCTTCTCATTTTGAGGGAAAATCCAGATTTCAGCCAAACCTAGGCCTTAACTAATTTTTCTCCTGGACTTACTTTGGGCAGCTCCACATCAAGGGCAGAATCATTGGTGGTGGATTCTAGACTAAACTATAACACTGACTACTGTGTCTACACAGCTGAACACTTACTTCACAAAAGATCACCACCTTCTACAAGAACCAGACAATGTGCTTGTTAATCTGGGTCAGAGTGACTGTGGGAAAAGTGTACATTTGCCCTTTGAGTAACCTTGCTAATAAACAGCCTTCTCAACCAAGGGATGAGAATGGATTCTTTAGCTCAAATTCAAATTTCAAGCAAAACCCCTTCTAGATTGACATAGCTAACAGAGTTAGCACTTTACTGGCTCAGTCAGACCAGTATAACAAACAAATAATAAATCAAACTAGCTGAGAAAAATGGTATGAATTTCATAGGCTTAGTTTCTTTTGGCATCCAGTTTTATTTTAGCAATAAAAACAATTGAGTGCTAGAAAATGGATCTCCAGCATGATAGTGGACTAAAAAGAAAACCTAATGCTCTCACTGATTCAGAAACATTGCCCAGCCCCCTCCTTTACCCATAAAAGGGGAGGAAGGAGAAAAGATAGAAAAAATATTCTTGGAAAAAGCAGTTGGGTTTGGGAATAAAGCTACTTCCATAGCTACTTCCCCCTATGCCCTACTGGTTTTATTTATCTGAGGCCACATTAATTCATTGGTACATTACCTTCCTTGGCACAAGAGTCAGGGACCCTACATCACACACAACTTCATCTCTTTGTTAGTGAGGGTATAGGGGTTATTGTGGCTACTTCACCTCCCAGTTTTCATGCTGACCTAGGCTGAGGAACCTAGAATCTTTACCCATGGGGCACCCCATGTCTTCCTCCATTCACCCAGTGTTGATAAGATTTTGAGGATCTTCTGGACCACCACACCATCCCTTCATGACCCCAAAATAGGAGGGAATTTTACATTTTACCCTTTCAACAATTCTTCTCCTGCCTGAAGTGACCTTCTGCCAGAGGATAATGGTATCTGTGTGTCCATGTAGCTCAGGCTCCCTCCTTTCTTCCTTGGATGATCTTTTGATACCCTTAGGAAAGTCTCAGACTACTCTCAGATGCTCCCTTGCATTGGCAGGAGCAAATCTTCTCTTCCACCTCCTTCAGAAAAACTGCATATGTCTCTGAACTTTCCCCTTCCTCCTTGCCCTGACTATGGATGGACTGGAGGCAATCCTGCTCCTTCTTGATCCTCCCCTGCCTTTGGGAAATAAGGCCAAGATGAGAGTTCAGGTTCCTGTGAGCCTCCTCCAGTCTGTGGGAGGCCACATCACTCCTCCTGGTTAATAAATGTTTGTCCCCTCCTTCCACACTAATCTCGGACCTTTTATCCTTTTCCCTACATTGAGGAAGCACCCCGATGGGATTCTGATGTTCTATTCTCGTCCAGTGCTACTGATGAGGGGGCCATGGCTTCGTCTTCCCTCCACCACAACCACTCTCATACCTATACTCCACTAAAGCCTGTACTGAAGCATAAGCCCCAGCTCTTGCTAGGTTTGCCTAGGTTAAATCTGTAAGACTTGCCCTTTCTACCACTGCAGTTATCCAAATTTTAAAAAATATAATTCAATAGAATTTCATCAAGCATTAAGTGTCTACTATGTTACCCAAAAAAGGAACTGAATCCTTTTCTTGCCTAGTAACTAAGTACATTTTCTAGTCTGTTATATTACTTACAATACACACAAGTCAAGAAGCATTTAAGTGATTCCTGTGTGCCAGGCACTGTGCTAAGTTGTTGCTGCTGTTAAGTTCTGAGAATACAAAGAAAAGCAAAAATAGTCCCTGCTCTAAGGGACTTCACAGTCTGATGGGGGAGAAAACACACAAACAAATATACAGAAAAAAGATATAGGCAGGATATTGGAGATAATCAACACAGGGAAAGTACTAGTGTGGGAGAGAAGAATCTAGAGAGATTCTTCGCAGAAGGTGGGATTTTAGCTGGGCCCTAAGGGAAATCAGGGAAGCCAAATGAAGAAGGAGAGAATTTCAGGCATGGGAAAGCAAGTAAAAATTCCCAGAGGAATTTTTGAGGAAAAGCAAGAAGGTCAGTGTCATTGGATCATGTTGTACACGGAAGAAAATGAATAAGAAGTCTGGAAAAGGTGGGAATGAACCCAGCAGCCTTTTTTTAAAGAGCTTTAAAAATTAAACAACAATTTTAATATTTGATCCTGGAGGTACTAGGAGTTTTTTGAATTGGTATGGAGGAGGACATAGTCAAGTCCGAACTTTAGAAAGTTATTAATTAGGTCTGAAAAATGGGGTAGGAAAATTACTTTTTATTAAAAATTTCTTTAGTATAAAAAGTTCTTTTGAATATCCTTAGATTTATATTGGTCTTAGTGGCAGTAATAGACTAGTTAATTATATTTTTATTACTGGAAAATAACAGTTGAAACTCTTTTCATATGAATTTGACTATTATGTTAGATGTTTGTATTGTCGCAACAGTGTAGACAGAGATATCGCCTTTAAATAACATTATTTTTGTGAAAGTTTCATCAGTGAATGGAGGGTGGCTACATTTAGGAAATGAGAAGTACAACTCCAAAACAGGGATGATATCAAACATCTTTTCCATGTCTTTGTCAGTTGATAGGCTTTTGGATCACTCTTAATGATTGTACAAAATTTCAATTTAGCTTGAATCATTAAGAACCAACTATGCACATGCTCTAGGTGCTGTATGTGAAATAAAATTTAGATAAGACATGATCCCTTTCCTTGTAGAGTACATAGTCTTGTATCAAGACATGACATGTACACAAATAACTGTAATAGAAAGCAATATCTAATAATGCAACATAAAAGTATCAGATTTGGATAATGCCTACGGACTATGAAAGAAACCTCATTGAAAAGACTATGCACTGCTATACACACTTTATTGTGGGCTAGAGGGAATTGTAATCTACCAGGGAATATATTCAATCAGGAAAGCAGACAATGCAGTTGTCTCCTTATATTAACTGCTATAAACCATGAATTTGCCTCAGGTGCCTCCAGGTAAAATACCTAGAAAAAAAAGAATTATTTAGGGACTAGTTACTAAACCTTATATTTATGGAAAGAAATTACTAGGCAAGATAAAGTTCTTCAAAGAAGGAAATGGGACACTTTTCTCTTTTGCATCTACCTGATGACAAGCATGGCATCCTAAGACTACCCATTATTGACAAATGTGGTGATTTCAGGTAGAGTATGGAGAGGAAGACTATGGATCATGTCTGGAAAATGCCACAGAGATGTTGCAGAAATGGTAAGAATCTGATGAAGAAAAATTTGGTCTTTTATTAGAGAGCCCAACAAGTCCTACTTCTGATGTTCGGTACACTCAAAGATGGAACAATCTTCAGTTTTGGTACTTGGATATTTGTGGCTGCTGAATAGTCAGTTTGGTGACACTGAAAGTGCAGGGGTCAGTTATGATAAAAACCTAGCTATTGAGTAAAGATCTCCAGGTTTGTGCCAAGGGTAGAGAAACTACTTCAAGAAGCAGTGATGAAAGTTTCAATGGCTATGAAAAGCATTAAGCACGCTCAGCTAGCCCAAGTGTTCTTAGCGACTTAGTCACAATTTATCTGCTTAATCAGTGAAACAGAAGTAGGTCATATGGACAACAAAAGGATGTAAAAGTTAGTCCCACTGCTCCCCAAGCAGCTTACTCAGCTCTGGACTTGTTGCTGTTAATGAGGGGTTTTTTTGGTCATGTTCAATTCTACATGACCCCATTTGGGGTTTTCTTGGCAGAGATCCTGGAGTGATTTTCCTTTTCCTTCTCCAGTTCATTTTACATATGAAGAAACTGAGGTAAACAGGGTAAAACGACTTGCCCAGCATCATACAGTTAATAATGTCTGAGGCTAGATTTGAACTCAGGAGGATGAGTCTTCCTGATTCCAGGCCCAGCACTCTATCCACTGAGCCACTTAGCCACCTCCAGGGCTGGGTCACTAACACCAAAAAAATAGAGCAGTCAATACCAGACCAACTTTACTGAAGAAATTAAAATCAAATCTACTGTCTGTTTGATCTTTGTTCAGAGGTAATTTTTTTTCAAGGAAAAATAGGCCTAAGATCAAAAAGCCAAGGATATGTTCTTTGGGAATAGCCCCAAGGGAGTAAAGCTGAAATGGATAGAGGAAGCATCAGACCTGAACACCATAAATTGGTCGCTCCAATTTTCTAAGTTCCATGAGGACAATAAGTCTTTTAGGATATTAGGTTACTGCTTACTTATTATTTCAGGGGAAAGGATAGAATGAGGGGAGAACAGTTACATCTATTTGAGTAACTTGCCATATTTGTCTTTTAACTGAAAACCTTGGTAAGAGAACTAAATGCTGAGCCTAAATTAGAAAAGTATCATTGCATGTAACACACCACTGTGTGATAACTTTTACTTACAGTAGACTCCAACCCAAGAATTAGTCAAGATTGTGAAAGTTACTGATGTGTTAACAGTACTGGGCTAAAAGTGGACTGGAAAGAATTCCTAATATATACAACCATAATGTGTTTGAAATAACTATAAAGAACTTCAGCCAGTCTATCATTCTGTGCCTGATTCTCATTTGGAGCCATCCTTGGGAGTTAAACTCACTCTTTAAAAGCAATAAGACATGAATTTTCCAATTTTCTTACATTTCTTTCGTACTCTTTATATTTAATTTAAAATATTCACACAGTTGTTATTCAGTCATTCAGTTGTATGTGACTCTTCATGACCCAATGGACCATAGTATACAAATACAGTCTATGGAGTTTTCTTGGCAAGGATGCTAGAGATTTGCCATTTCCTTCTCCAGTGGATTAAGGCAAATAGAGGTTAAGTGACTTGCCCAGGGTCATGCAGTTAATTAGTGACTGAGGTTGAAATTCAGGTCTTTCTGACTCCAGGCTTAATGGTTTTTTCATGCTGCCACCTAGCTGGAGTCAGGAAGACTTGAGTTCAAATCCAGTCTCATTTACCAGCTGTAACTTCCCAGTGACTCTGGGCAAGTCACTTAACCCTTCTTGCCTCAGTTTCCTCCTCTGTAAAATGAACTGGAGATGGAAATGGCAAACCACTCCAGTATTTCTGCCAAGAAAACCCTAAATGAGATCATGAAGAGTTGGACACGACTAACATGACTGAACAATGACAAAAACAATAGGCCATGCAATAGAAGTCCAATCTACATTTTGGGGGCACATTATGAGTGAAACACACAGAAACATAAAGGAAAATGAGATCAGAGCTAGTTTTCCTGTCTGTCTAGAACACAGAACTGTCAAAGTAAATGGATAGTAAAGGAGGCTAAAAAGGTAGGACTTAGATTGTAGAGGGTTTAAATGCTAAGTTAAGGAATTCACATTTTAATTGGTAGGCAACTGGGATATAATTATTTTTTAAGAAGGAAATGATAGCACTAGTGCATTAGGAAGATTACTTTGGTAATTCCAAATTGGAGAAATGTTTGCAAAATAATATTTAGAAACATTAAAATAAAGGAAGGTTTTATTAACGAAAGTGTCAGTTTAGCTAAACCTTAAAGAATGGGTAGGATTTCAGTCAAGGTGGGGGTAATAAGGGGAGGAGGAAAGACATTTCAGGCTAGGGAATGGTATTAGCCAAGCTGTGGAAGCTAGAGCATGCAGAATGTATTCAGGGGATGACAAATAGTCTGATTTGATTACTGTGTAGAGAACGTGAGGAACGGAGTTGGAGCATAGGATGGAATGCAGCACAATATCCCTGAAGTCTGGAATTTACTCCTCATCTCTGACTCTTTATAATCTCTAAGTTCCTTTAAGCCCCGGCTCCTATACCAGCTCCTAACAAAAGCCTTCCTGATTCCCCTAGTTAGCAATTCTTTCTTTCTCCTCAAATGATCACATGTTTATTTATCTGTTCTTATGTTACAGGCAGGGGCAAATAGGTGTCACAATGGATAGAGTGCTGGACCTGAAATCAGGAAGATCTACTTTTCCTGAGCTCAAATCTGGCCTCAGACACTTGCTAGCTGTATGACCCTGGGAGAGTCACTTAACCATGATTGCCTCAAATGAGCTGGAGAAGGAAATGACAAACTCTTCTAGTATCTTTGCCAAGAAATGACCCCAAATAGGCTCATAAACAGTAAGACATAACTAAAAAATGACTCAACAGACAACAACATCAGGAAATACTACTACTACAACATTATATGCACATAGTAAAACATAAGAACCTTGAGGGCAGGAGCTATGTTTTTTTCTTTTGTTTTTGTATTCCAAACAGCCAGCAGAATGTCTTGAACACAGTAAGTTCTTAATGGGATTAGGTTATGTTGGAGTGGAGCCAGATCATAGAGAGAAACCAGGACCAGACTAAGGAGTTTAGACTTTATTTTCTAAGTAATGAAAAAGTCATAGAAAATTATTGCGTAGTGAAATGATATAATTGGAACTTTGCAGTAGGAAGACTATTCTGGCAATAGTATGGATAAAGTGATATGAATATTTAGCACATAGGTAGTTAATAAATTCTTGTTGGTTGTTTGATTGAATAATATGATAATGAAGATGTAAACTAGGTAATGTCAGGGGGAAAGAATAGTAGGGGGCAGTTGAAAGGGATATTGCAAAGATAAAATCAATAGGATGTAGGAACTGACTAGATTTTAAATAAATATTTATATAATTTATTTTCAGTTCTTAACATTCAATTCCACAAGAATTTGAATTCAAAATTTTCTCCCCATTTCTCCCCACCCCCACCCCAGGACACATGCATTTCACCCACCTCTTTATGCAATCTGTCTTCCCTTCTATTACCCACCCTTCTTTCATCCCACTTCCCCTCTATTTTCCTGTATGGAAAAACAGATTTCTATACTCCATTGCCTGTATAGCTTAATTTCCAGTTGCATGCTAAAAACAATTTTAACATTCATTCTTAAAGTTTTGAGTTCTATATTCTCTCTCTCCCTCCCCACCCACCCTCACTGAGAAAACAAGCAATTCAGTATAGGTCATACATGTGTAACAATGCAAAGGACTTCCATAATATTTGTGTTGTAAAAGACTAACCACATTTCCCTCTGTCCTATCTTGAAATTCATTTATTCTATTCTCTCCCTTGACCTGTCCTCTCACAATAGGGTTTGCTTCTGATTATCCTTTTCCCCAATTTGCTCTCCCTTCTATTCTCTTCCCTCTCCTATCCCCTTCCCAGTTGTCTTCCTGCAGGGTAAAATAGATGTCCATATCCAGTGAAGTGTGTGCTATTCTTTCCCCAAGCCAAATCCCATGAGAGTAAGGCTCAAATATTTCCTTTCATCTCTCCCATCTTCCCCTCCATTGTAAAAGCTCTTTCTTCCCTCTTTTATGTGAGTTGATTTTCTACATTCTACTTCTCCCTTTCTCTTCCACCTAGTACATTCCATTTAACAGTAAATTTTATTTTTTTAGGTATTCTCCCTTCATATGCAGCTCTTTATATATGTATACATATTCAACTCCATGTATATATATATATATATATATATATATATATATATATATATATATAAAACACATACCTACATAAACCCATGTACATATACATACCTACACATATATAATATACACATACATACATACCCATATATACCTACATGTATATTCCTTCTAACTACTCTAATACTGAAAAAGTTCTCATGAGTTACAAATAACAACTTTCTATGAAGGAATGTAAATAGTTCAACTTCAGTGAGTCCCTTAAGGCTGCTCTTTCATGTTTACCTTTTCATGTTTCTCTTGATTCTTGTATTTGAAAGACAAATTTTCTATTCAGCTCTGGTCTTTTCAGCAAGAATGCTTTGAAGTCCTCTATTTCATTGAAATTCCATTTTTTCCCCTGAAGTATTATACTCAGTTTGCTGGGTAGGTCATTCTTCATTTTAATCCTATCTCCTTTGACTTCTGGAATATAATATACCAAGCCCTCTTATCCTTTAGTGTAGAAGCTGCTAAATTTTGTTTTATCCTGCTTGTATTTCCACAGTACTTGAACTGTTTCTTTTTGGCTACTTGTAATATTTTCTCCTTGATCTGAAAACTCTGGAATTTGGCTGAAATAGGAGTTTTTCTTTGAGGAGGTGATCGATGAATTCTTTCCATTTCTATTTTACCCTCTGGTTCTAGAATATCAGGGCAGTTTTCTTGATAATTTCTTGGAAGATGATATCTAGGTTCTTTTGTTGATCATAGTTTTCAGGTAGACCAATAATTTTTAAATTATTATTTAAATTATTAAATTATCTCTCCTGGATCCATTTTCCAGGTCAGTTTTTCCAATGAGATATTTCACATTGTCTTCCATTTTTTCATTCTTTTGGTTTTTGTTTTGTAATTTCTTAGTTTCTCATAAAGTCATTAGCTTCCATCTGCTCCATTCTAATTTTTAAGGAACTATTTTGTTCAGTGAGTTTTTGAACCTCCTTTACAACTTGAACCATTCTACTTTTTAAAGAATTCTTCTCCTCATTGGCCTTTTGGACCTCTTTTGCCATTTGGGTTAGTCTATTTTTAAAGGTGTTATTTTCTTCAGCATTTTTGGGGGTCTCCTTTAGCAAGCTGTTGACTTACTTTTCATAATTTTCTTGCATTGCTCTCATTTCTTTTCTCAATTTTTCCTCTACCTCTCTTACCTGATTTTCAAAATTCTTTTTGAGCTCTTCCATGGCTTGAGACCATTGCATATTTTTTGGAGGTTTTGGATGTAGAAGCCTTGACTCTGATGTCTTCCTCTGATGAAATGCTTTGTTCTTCCTCATACAAAAGGATGGGAAAAAATACCTGTTCACCAAGAAAGTAATCTTCTATAGTCTTGTTTTTTACTCTTTTTTGGACATTTTTCTAAGCAGTCACTTGACTTTTGAGTTCTTTGTCAAGTGAAGGGTATACTCTGGAGACCTGTAAGTTCTCAGTTCCTCCAAGATGGCACAATTAAGGGAGAGGAATTTCCTCCTCTCCTGGTCTATGCTGGGAGTAACTCCTGGTCTGGGAGTAACCACAAGCACTCTTTTCTGCCCAAGGTATCTTCAGAGTCTCCACAACTCCAGTATCAGTGCTCCTCCTCACCGTAGGAGCACCACTCAAGACTGAGACCCACATCAGCTATTCGCTTCCCCTAGGGTCTTTAAGCCAAGGGCTCCAAAAGTACATACTGGTGCCACAGTGGCTGCTGGTGCCCTAGGACTAGGGCTGGGGTCAGAAGGCACCCCCCCTTTCTCCCAGGTGAAAGAGCTTTCTTATGGACATTTGAAGCTGTCTTTGATGTTTGTGGGGTGAGAAATCTGGAAAGTGTAGCTGTTGCCTGTAATTCTGCACCCTGAAGCCTGATCAAGTCCTGTCTATGCAGCTGGGCCAAGGCCAGGCTGCACTCCACTCAGAGTCCTGTGTAATAGACCTTTCCTGTTGACTTTCTAGGTTGTCTTGGGCTGGAAATCTCTTTCACTCTATCGTTTTGTGGCTTCTACTGCTCTAGAATTTGTTTAGAGTCATTTTTACAGGTATTTTACGGGTTATGGGGGTAGAGCTAGAGCAGGTCTATCCTTCTACTCCACCATCTTGGCTCTGCCCCACCCCCCCAGAATTGACTAGATTTGGTGGGGAAAGGAAAAGATTACCCCAAGGATCCTAATTTAAAACAAGAGGTAACCTGAATACTAAGAGATACAGACTTATGCCGTGTCATCATTTATTGCTGGACCACTTATTCAAATTTTAATTATTATCTATATCACACAGAAATAAGTAAAAATTGTATCAAGACTTAGGTAGTATTATAAAATAAGAGACTACTAACATAATATTTATGCTTTTCTCCAAACATATTACATATTATAAAATTCTTTCCTGAGTAGTTTTATTACAGCTATGTTTATACAGTAGTAAATTTCATAACTCAACCTGAGTAATTGTCAAAATTAGGGAACGAATGCTGATTTCATTTTACAATCAACAGATTCATGATTTTATTAGTGTAGGTATTTTCTTCACTGACATAAAACATGACACCTCCATGCTTGAGTAGATAATTTTAATGAGTTATTGAGGCCAAAAATAAAAATCACCTAGCTTTATGGTGAGGAATATGAATTTTTAAAATGGTCTTCCTAGGTTAGAAATACAGCCTTTCAGCAGGCCAATACTTTTTTCAACTCTATGCCATGCCAGAATTTGTGTGGTACTTAACATTATCTTTGAGAAGCCAGGATCATGAAATTTCAAGGTTAGAAGTGACAGAAATAACCATGAAGTCCAACCCATACCCAAAATAAAAAGATTTCTCTCATTTTGTAAGTTGTAGAAGACTGGAGCCATGGCAACTTCCCCTAGCATGCATGAAGTACTTGAATGGGGGAACATGCCCAGTATTTGAACCCAGAGTAGAGAAAACAGTCTAGGAGGTAAACATTACCTTGCCTGGAGTGAACTTAAGCCAAGTCCCTTTCACACATGATCTCTGGTTTAGAAACCCTCTTCAAGACATACACACTCCTGGTGGGGGGGAGGGTGTATAGACAAGATGGCAGAATAGAAAGACGGACCTGTAGAAACTCCCCCACATAGCCCATAAAATACCTGTGAAAAATGACTCTAAACAAATTCTAGAGCATCAGAAGCCATAAAAGGACAGAGTGAAAGAGATTTCCATCCAAAGACAGCCTGAAAAACTGACAGGGAAGGTCAATTACACCAGGTACAGAGCAGAGCACAGCCCAGTGTGGGCTGTGTGGTATGGCAGGGACAGGACTCAGAACAGACTTCAGGGTGCCACTGGGAGCAACAGCAGTTCCCAGATTGCTCACCCCACAAATGCCAAAGATAGCTTCAAAGGTCAGTGAGAAAGATCCTTCACCCAGGAGAAGAGAACATGATCTGGACCACTGGCAGCAGTCACTGCAGCAGCAGCATCGATTTTTGGAGGCTTCTGCCTAAAGACCTTGAGAGAATTGAGCAGCTGATCTGAATATCAGTCCCGAGCTTGGCCCTGGGATGAGGAAGAATGCTGGCCTGGTGGAGCTAAAGGCAATTGTGTAGAGGGAATTGTACTCACAGATTCTAGGCAGAAAAGTTTTTGGTTGCTCCCAAACTAGTGCACAGATCACAAGAGGATTTCCCTTGATTGTGCCACCTTGGGGGAACTGAAAACTTACAGGTCCCCAGAGTATACCCTCCTCTTGACAAAGGACTCAAAACTCAAGAAACTGACTGGGAAAACACCCAAAAAGGGGGAAAAAATAAAGACTATAGAAGATTACTTTCTGGGTGAACAGGTATTTTCTTCTATCCTTTCAGATGAGGAAGAACAATGCATACCACCAGAGGGAGTCAAGGTTTCTGCATTCATAACCTTCAAAATAAACATGCAGTTGTTTCAGGCCATGGAAGGGCTCAAAAAAGATTTTGAAACTCAAGTAATAGAGGTGGAGGAAAAATTGGGAAGACAAATGAGAATGATGCAAGAAAATCATGAAAAGTGAGTCAACAACTTAATAAAAGGGACCCAAAAAATATTGAAGAAAATAACGTTTAAAAATAGGTTAACTCAATTAGCAAAAGAGGTACAAAAAACCAATGAGGAGAAGAATGATTTAAAAAACAGAATTAGCCAAATGGAAATGGAGGTTCAAAAGTTCACTGAAGAAAATAGTCCTTTAAAAATTAGGATGGAGCAGATGGAAGAAGCCAATGACTTTATTAGAAACCAAGAAATTACAAAGCAAAATCAAAAGAATAAAAAATAGAAGATAATGTGAAATATATCATTGGCAAAAAAACTGACCTGGAAAATAGATCCAGGAGAGATAATTTAAGAAGTGTTGGTCTACAATAACATTAATTTAGGGTCTTTTATTATTAGTAATACTGAGAAGACAATTAGATCAAGAGATTGTGAAGTTAGCAACATAAATATTATCTGTGTTTCAGTTGGGTTATGTTTTAAAAAAATTCTTTTGTGGTCCATATTGTAAATGCTATAAAAAGATGTATGACCTGACCAAAAGTTTGAATTGCTGTATCTGTTATAAACTGTTAAAAATAAATAAAAATAAATAAATAAATGAAAACTTCCAAAAATAAAAAAAAAAGGTGTTGATCTATCTGAAAACTGTGATCAGAAAAAGACATCATCTTTCATGAAATTATCAAGGAAAACTGCCCAAAATGAATCTTGAAAGAATTCATCTATTGCCTCCTGAAAGTGATCCAGAAAGAGAAACTGCTAGGAATGTTGTAGCCAAATTCCAGAGTTCCCAGGTCAAGGAGAAAACATTGCAAGCAGCTAGAAAGAAACAATTTGAGTATTATGGAAATACAATCAGATAACACAAGACCTAGCAGTTTCAACATTAAGCAATCAAAGGACTTGGAATATGATATTCCAGAAATCAAAGGAACAAGGATTAAAACCAAGAAGGACCTATCCAGAAAAACTGAGCATAATGCTTCAGGGGGAAATAGAGGAGTTTCAAGCATTCTTGATGAAAAGATCAGAACTGAATAGAAAATTTGACTTTCAAACACATGAATCAAGAGAAGCATGAAAAGGTAAACAAGAAAGAGAAATCACAAGGAATTTTCTAAAGTTGAATTGCTTACATTCCTACCTGGAAAGATAATATTTGTAACTATTGAGTCTTTTCTCAGTATTTGGGTAGTTGGAGGGATTATACACACACACACACACACACACACACACACACACACACACACACACACACAGAAAAAGAGAGAGAGAGAGACAGAAACAGAGACAGACAGAGAGCACAAGGTGAGTTGAATAAGACGGGATGATATCTAAAAAAATAAAATTAAGGGGTGAAAGAGGAATATTTTGGGAGTAGAAAGGGAGAAATGGAATGGGGGAAATTATCTCTCACAAAAGAGGCAAGAAAAAGCTTTTCAATGAAGGAGGAAAGGGAGGAAGTGAGAGGGAAAAAGTGAAGCTTACTCTCATCATAATTGGCTTAAGGAGAGAATCACATGCATGCTCAATTTGGGATAAAAATCTATCTTACACTACAGAAAAATAAGGGAGAAGGAAAAGTGGGGTGGGGGAAATGATAGATGGGATAGAAATGGGAGGAGGGAGTAATTAGAAGCACTTTTGGTGAGGGACAAAGTCAAAAGAGATGATAGAATAAATGGGGAGCAGGATAGGATGGAGGGAAATAGTTAGTTTTACATAACATGACTATTATGGAAGTCTTTTGCAAAACTATACATCTAAAGCCTGTGTTGAATTGATTGCCTTCTCAGTGTGGTGAGGGAGGAAGGGAGAGAAGTTGGAACTCAAAGTTTTAAAAACGAATGTTTAGAATTGTTTTTGCATACAACTGAGAAATAAGAAATACAAGTAATGGAATATAGAAATCTATCTTGCCCTACCAGAAAAGAGAGAAGATGGGGATAAGGGGATGGAGGGATGTGATAGAAGGGAGAACATATTGAGCGAAGGGGTAATCAGAATGTAAGGCAGTATGAGGTGGGGGAAGGGAGAGATGAAGAGAAAATTTGAATTCAAAATTTTGTGAATATGAATGTTGAAAACTAAAAGTAAACAGACATTTTAAAAAAGACATACACACTCTTTCCCAAAGGGGAGATCCCTCAGTTCTAATAGAAATCTAGACCTGGGTGAACCAAATTCTGGGCATTATTTGATGCATCCATGGGATGGTCTTAAGGCCAAGAAAATCACATGGAGTAGCCTTGACCAAGAGTCATCTCAAGGCACTTAACGTCTCCCTATCTCTGCTTGTGCTTAGATAAATCTTATTCAAGTAAACGAAGAATATGACCCATTGGTCACATCATTGGAATTCTTTGAATCAGTAACTCATAACAAGGCGGCTTGTGAGCTATAGCATTAAATTAAACAATACAAGCAAGTTGTGGAAAGGTGACATCACACCTACCCTGCACATTTATAATGCTTCACTTCTTGATTGGTGAGTAGGCTGACACCCTTAGAACAACGTGACCTGCTGCCCAACAAATGACTACTATTGAGTATTTCAGTGATTTGGGGAGTAGATGCTCTTTACATCATAGAGTGAGACATCTAAAGTGAAGAACCTTCTGTCTTATAGAAATAAAAGTTTCAAAAAAAGCAAGGATATGAAAGAAATCCAAAGTAAATAAAACAAGAGGATGTTAGAACAGGAGCTTCTGTTGTAGATTGCTGCGAATTTCCTTAAAGATATTACTTGTATCACTTTTTCTGTTTCAGTTAAGCTCTGTAAACATTTCTATCAAAGTTTTTTAAACAAAAGATTATCATAGACCAGCTCAGTGACTGTTTTACTTTTTGAATAAGAAAGTTTTTTATTCTGAACTTAAATAGAAAAAGGGCATTTCTACACACTAATTCAAACATAAAAATATTTCATATGAAACTGTGAACTTCATTTTATATTGCTTTACATGTTACTTTAATAAATATCCTGTATGTCTATATTTCCTTCTGAACATCCATTCATTCTCTTCTGTGTATGTAAAAAGATGTTACAATGATCACTTTTTCTTTTTCACCAATACTGCCAACTTTTATGACCCCTCATCCTCCTCAATTAAAGTTGAAAGAGGGGGGAAAATCTTGTAACAACTAAGCAGAGTCAAGTAAAAATAAATCATACAGTTGCCATGTCAAAAAAAAATATCGCTGTACCTTGTATCCCTCATCTCTTTTGTAGGAAGAGGATAACACACTTTATCATAAATCCTCTAGATATAGTTGGCCAGAATTCTTAAGCATTTCAAAGTGGATTTTTGTGCAGTGTTGTTGCCCTAATCATTCTCATAGTACTGCTTACTTCACCCTACATTACTTGCTTCTACCAAAGACTCTCTTGAAAGTATCACATCATTTCTTACAGAGCAAGAATATTCCTTTACATTCATATACCACAATTTGTTCAGCCATTCCCCGAATATCTAAGAAGTCATCTAAGGTACTTACTTAGAGTCTAACTCTTCTCTTCCTGCGTTCCCTCCTCCCACTCCCATTTAAAAAAAATTATACTATCATTAGGATCATGGAATGACTTATCCTCCTAGTATTATCCTTGCTCTTAATGCCCCATCCATCTTTGCTTATTTCTCTATTATTTCCACATGAAACGATGGGTTTAATCCACTTTAGATAAGAGTGATGGTCATTTGATGCCTGCTCCCCAACCCTTTTTTATATTTGTATACTTTTCTTATATCCCCATTATAAGAAATAGTAAGATCAATCCGCTTCACCCCTAAGTTTCTACTCAATTATGCTCTTTTCATTAGGAAAGCTTGAAAGCACTCTATCCAATTGAAGTTCATTTTCTCCCCCTGTAGGATTATATTCAACTTTTAAGGTAAATTATTCTTGGGCACAAACCTCTACTTTTTGCCTTTTAAAATGCTGTATTAAAAGATCTCCCTGGTTTATATCAGAAGCTGCTCAAGATCTTTTGTGATCCTGACATAAGTTCCTTGGTATTTGAAATGCTTCTTTCTGGATACTTCTATTGGCTTTTTCTTTGATATGGGAACTCTGGATATTGGCTATAACATTCTTGAGACTTTTCCTTTTGTGGTTTCTTTTATAAGATGATGAATGAATTCATTTTACGTTCACTTTGTTATTTGTTTGTTTTTTTTTAAATATTTCTTTTTAACATTCATTTCTTTTTAAATTTTGAGTTCCAGATTCTCTCTTTTTCCCTTCCATCCTTCCCCACTCACTGAGAATACAAACAATACAATATCAATTAAACAAATGAAATCATCAAAAGTGTATTTCCATAGTAGCTATATCACAAAACAAAGCAAAAATACTGAGAAAAGTATACTTCAATTTCCACTCAGAGTTCATCAATTCTCTTTCTCGAATTGGATAGCATTTTTTGTCCCACATAAGTCCTTTGAAATTGTCTTGGATCATTGTATTGGTCAGAGTAGCCGAGTTTTTCACAGTTGATCATCATTACAACACTGCTATTACTGTGCACAGTGATCTTCTGATTCTTTTCCCTTCACTTGGCATTAGTTTGTATAGGTCTCATGCTTTTCTGAAACCACTCCCCTTGTTATTTCCCATAGCACAAGCATGAAAACATGTTCAGTTTTCCCTCAATTGATGAACATTCCCTTAATTTTTAATTCTTTGCTACCACAAAAAGAGCTATTATAAATACTTTGTACATATATGTCTTTTTCCTTTTCCTTTGACTTTATTATTTCCTGATGTCTCATGGAGTCATAAGCTTCCACTTGCACAATTCTAATTTTCAAGGAATTATATTTTGTGTTTTTAAATTAATTTTTAAATTAATTTAATTGTTTTCAGTTTTCTACAATCACTTTTATAAGTCTTAGATTTTCTCCCCTCCCTCTGTGAGACAGAATGCAATCTTATGAGCTTTCTATACGTACATTCTTATTAAGTACATTTTCACATTAGTCATGTTGCCTAGAGGAATTAAAAAGAATGGAGGAATCTATGAGAAAAAAACAGACCAAAACAAAACATAACACAAGAGAAAATATTCTGCATCATTCTGTGTTCTAATTCCATAGTTACTTCTCTGGATGTAGATAGTATTTTGCCTCAAGAGTCCTTTGGGAATGTTTTAGGTCCTTGCATTGCAATGAAGTTCTAAGTCTACCAGAAAAAATCGTCGCACACTGTGGTTGTGGCTATGTACAAAGTTCTCCTGGCTCTGCTCCTTTAACTCAGTATCAGTTCATATAAGTCCTTCCAGGCCTCTCTGAGGTCTTCTTGTTCATCATTTCTTATAGCACAACATTATTCCATTATATTCATATGCCACAACTTATTCAGTCATACCCCAATTGATGGGCATCTCCTCAATTTCCAGTTCTTGGTCACCACAAAGAGAGCTATAAATATTTTGGTAAACATGGGACCCTTTCTCATTTTTATGATTTCTTTGGGATAGAGTCCTAGCAGTGATATGGCTGGGTGAATTTTTGTAGCCCTTTGGGTATAGTTCCAAATTGCTCTTCAGAATGGTTGAATCAGCTCATGAATTAGTGTTCCAACTCTCCCATGGTGTTTTCAATAGGAATGGATGTTGTATTTTGTCAAAAGCTTTTTCTGCATCTATTGAGATTGTTTCTCAATAGTTTGGTTTCTGTTAGTTTTGTTCTTGATATGATCAATAATGCTGATAGTTCCCTAATATTGAACCAGCCCTGCATTCCTGGTATAAATCCTACCTTATCATAATGTATTATTCTTATAATGTTGCTATATTCTTTTTGCTAATATCGTATTTAAAAATTTTGCATCTATATTCATTAGAGAAATTGATCTATAATTTTCTTTCTCTGTTTTGGCTCTTCCTGGTTTAGGTGTCAAAACCATATTTGTATCATAAAAAGAATTTGGTAGGACTCCTTGTTTGGCAATTTTTTCCAAATAGTTTATATAGTATTGGAACTAACTTCTTTAAATGTTTGATAGAATTCACTTGTGAATCTATCTGGCCCTGGAGATTTTTTTCCTAGAGTTCACTGATGACTTATTCAATTTCTTTTTCTGAGATGGAGCTTTTTGAGTATTTAATTTCCTCTTCTGTTAATCTGGGCAATTAATATTTTTAAATAGTCACCCATCTCACTTAGATTGTCATATTTATGAGCATAAAGTTGGGCAAAGTAATTTCTAATTATTGTTTGAATTTCCTCCTCATTGGAGGTGAATTCATCATTTTCATTTTTGATATTGGTAATTTGGTTTTCTTCTTTTTTTAAATCAAACTGACTAAAGATTTGTCAATTTTATTGGTATTTTCATAAAATCAACTCTTAGTTTTATTTATTAGTCAAATTTTATTATTATTGTATAGCATAGATAACATATATACTATGTAATATTGTTATTATCAATTAATTCAGTATTATTGAACCATTAGTTCAATAATTTTCTACTTTTGCTTTGTCTGTGATTAGGATTGCTACCCCTGCTTTTTTTTTACATCAACTGAAGCATAATATATTTTGCTCCAACATTTTACCTTTATCCTGTTTTAAATGTGTTTTTTGGAAACAATTGTTGGATTATGGTTTTTAATCTATTCTGCTGTCCATCTCCATTTTATGGGAGAGTTCATCCCATTCATATTCACAGTTATGATTATTATCTGTGTGTTTCT
Organism: Potorous gilbertii; assembly: GCA_028658325.1. Lineage (NCBI taxonomy): Eukaryota > Metazoa > Chordata > Mammalia > Diprotodontia > Potoroidae > Potorous > Potorous gilbertii. The sequence continues at coordinate 144,166,023 of CM053770.1, forward strand.
CTCCATCCTATTTCTCCCTATTTATGCTTTTAGTTCTCCCTTCTCCCTTCCCCTTCACAATAGAGTTGTTTTGACCACTGCCTCCCTCAGTCTTCCCTTCCTTCTACTACCCCCCTCCATTAATTCCCCTTTTCCCTTTCTACTTCTTCCCTCCATTTTAACCTTCTTTTCCCCCCACTTTTCCCTCCTACTGCCCATATGGTAATTTGGATTTCTATACTTAACTGAGTTTGTTGTTCCCTCCTTGAACCAAATCAAAAACAGTGCTCATCTACCTCCCTTCTTTCCCTCTACTATAATATGTTTTTGTGCCTCTTCCTGTGATGTAGTTTACCTTTTTCTGCCTCCTCTTTTTCACATCTTCTCTTACAGTCCCTTCTCATCCTAAAATTGCATTTTTTTATCATCACATCAGTTAATCCACTCCCTCTATCTATGGGTATCCCTTTTAAATATCATAATAAATATACAATTCTAAAGATTAAAAAGTATCATTTTCCCTTATAGGGATGTAAACAGTTTGCCCATATTGAATAACAAGGGTTTTTTCCCCCTGTTCACCTTTTTATACTTCTCTTGACATTTGTATTTGAAAATCAAATTTTGTGTTGAACTCTGGGCCTTTCATCAGGGAAGTCTAGAAATCCTTTATTTCATTGAATGTCCTTCTACTTGCCTGAAAGATTATGCTCATTTTTTTCTGGGTAATTAATATTTGGTTTAGTCCAAACTCCTTTGCATTGTGGAATATGATATTCTGATCCTTCTGATCTTTTAATGTAGAAGCTAGAAAGTCCCGTGTGAGCTGGTTTAGTTCCTTGATATTTGAATTGTTTCTTTCTTGTTGCTTGCAATATTTTCTCCTTAACTTGGTAGTTCTGGAATTTGACAACAATTTTCCTTGGCATTTTCAGTTTGGGATCTCTTTCAGGAGGTGATCAGTGGATTCTTTCAATGAATATTTTGCTCTCTGGGTCTAGAAGCTCAGGGCAGTTTTCTTTAATGATTTCTTGAAATATATTGTCCAAGAGGAGCCAAGATGCGGAGTAGAAAGATATATGTATGCCAGCTCCTAACCCACAGCCTATAAAATACCTGTAAAGAAGAACTCTCAACAAATTCTGGAGCAGCAGAAGTCACAGAACAATGGAGTGGAGGAGATATCTGTTCCAGAGAGACCTGAAAAACTGACATGAAAGGTCCGTCATGCACCAGACCCAGAGCAGAGCCCAGCCCTGCCTTGTCTGTGCGGCACCAAGAGGAGCAGATCCGAGCAGGCTTCAGGGACAGAATCTCCAGCAGCAGCACAGGTCCCTCCACCCACAGGCACCAAAGATCAGTGAGAAGGCATTTTCTGATTGCTGAGAGGAGAGCAGTGTGTCTCCGTAACTCAGGCCCCCTCAGGAGACAGCAGCAGACAGGGACTTCCAAAGCAGGCTGGAACTGCCTGTTGAAAGTCTCCACAAAAACCCCCTGAGGGAACTAGGTCCCGTGTGGTGGCCCTTCCTCCACCTGAGCACTGGAATTTCATCTCACGCAGAATAGCAGCCCTGCCCCTGCTGAAAGCCCCGAGGCTAGGAAGAAACATTTGAATCTCAGTCCCCAAAAACTAGCTGGGTGGATCTGGAGGCAAGGTGAGTGTGGAGAGGAAACTCAGAAGTCAAGTAACTAGCTGGGAAAATGCCCAGAAAAGGAGAAAAAAAAATAAGACCATAGAAGGTTACTTTCTTGGGGACCAGATATCTTCTCCCATCCTTTCAGATGAGGAAGAACAATGCTTACCATCAGGGAAAGACATAGAAGTCAAGTATTCTGTATCCCAAACATCCAAAATAAATATTCAATGGGCTCAGGCCATGGAAGAACTCAAAAAGGATTTTGAAAAGCAAGTTAGAGAGGTGGAGGAAAAACTGGGAAGAGAAATGAGAGAGATGCAAGAAAAGCATGAAAAGCGAGTCAACACCTTG
>CM053770.1:144168489-144185247 GCA_028658325.1 Potorous gilbertii
CCTTGCTAGAGGAGACCCCAAAAAAATGCTGAAGAAAATGACACTTTGAAAAATAGGCTAACTCAATTGGCAAAAGAGGTTCAAAAAACCAATGAGGAGAAGAATGCTTTCAAAAGCAGAACTAGCCAAATGGAAAAGGAGGTTCAAAAGCTCACTGAAGAAAATAGTTCTTTAAAAATTAGAATGGAACAGATGGAGGCTAATGACTTTCTGAGAAACAAAGAAATCACAAAACAAAACCAAAAGAATGAAAAAATGGAAGATAATGTGAAATATCTTATTGGAAAAACAACTGACCTGGAAAATGGATCCAGGAGAGACAATTTAAAAATTATGGGACTACCTGAAAGCCATGATAAAAAAAAAATAGTCTAGCCATCATCTTTCATGAAATTATTAAGAAAAACTGCCCTGATATTCTAGAACTAGAGGGAAAAATAAATATTTAAAGAATCCATCAATCACCTCCTGAAAGAGATTAAAAAAGAGAAACTCCTAGGAACATTGTGGCCAAATTCCAGAGCTCCCTGGTCAAGGAGAAAATATTGCAAGCAGCTAGAAAGAAACAATTCCAGTATTGTGGAAATACAATCAGGATAACGCAGGATCTAGCAGCTTCTACATTAAGGGGTCAAATGGCGTGGAATAGGATATTCCAGAAGTCAAAGGAACTAGGACTAAAACCAAGAGTCACCTACTCAGCAAAACTGAGTATAATACTTCAGGGGAAAAAATGGTCTTTCAATGAAACAGAGGACTTTCAAGCATTCTTGATGAAAAGACCAGAGCTGAAAAGAAAATCTGACTTTCAAACACAAGAATGAAGAGAAGCATGAAAAGGTAAACAGTAAAGAGAAGTCATAAGGGACTTACCAGAGTTGAACCGTTTACATTCCTACATGGAAAAACAATATTTGTAACTCTTTAAATTTTTCAATGTCTTGGTAGTTGGTGGGATTTTACACACACACACACACACACACACACACACACACACACACACACACACAGAAAGAGAGAGAGAGACAGAGAGACAGAGAGACAGAGAGCACAGAGTGAATTGAACAGGATGGGATCATGTCTTAAAAAAATGAAATTAAGCAGTGAGAGAGAAATGTATTGGGAGGAGAAAGGGAGAAAAGGAATGGGGCGAATTATCTCTCATAAAAGAGGCAAGCAAAAGACTTTTTAGTGGAGGGAAAAATAGGAGAGGTAAGAGAAAAAAATGAAGTTTACTCTCATCACATTCGACTAAAGGAAGGAATAAAATGCACGCTCATTTTGGCATGAAAACCTATCTTACAATACAGGAAAGTGGGGGAGAAGGTGATAAGCAGAGTGGGGGGGATGATGAAAGGGAGGGCAATGGGAGGAGGGAGCAGTTTGAAGTCAACACTCTTAGGGAGGGACAGGATCTAAAGAGAGAATAGAAGCAACGAGGGGCAGGATAGCATAGAGGGAAATATAGTTAGTCTTACACAACACGACTATTATGGAAGTCATTTGCAAAACTACACAGATATGGCCTATATTGAATTGCTTGCCTTTCCAAAGGGAATGGGTGGGGAGGGAGGGATGAAAAGAAGTTGGAACTCAAAGTTTTAGGAACAACTGTTGAGTACTGTTCTTGCTACTAGGAAATAAGAAATACAGGTAATGGGGTATAGAAAGTTATCTGGCCCTACAGGACAAAAGAGAAGATGGGGACAAGGGAAGGGAGGGATGATAGAAGAGAGGGTAGATTGGTGGTAGTGGCAATTAGAATGCTCGGTGTTTTGGGATGGAGGCAGGGGACAAATAGGGAGAAAATCTGGAACCCGAAATTTTGTGAAAATGAATGTTAAAAGTTAAATAAACTAATTTTAAAATAAATGAATGAATGAATAAACAGATAAATGAATGAATGAATAGATAAGTGAATGAATGAATGAATGAATGGATGAATAAATAAATAAATAAATAAGTGGGGAAAGATATTGTCCAGGCTCTTTTTTTATCATGGCTTTCTGGTAGACCTATAATTCTTAGATTTTTCTCTCCTGGGTCTACTTTCCAGGTCAGTTGTTTTACCAATGAGATATTTTACATTTTCTTTTATTTTTTTCATTCTTTAGATTCTGTTTGACTGACTCTTGACATCTCATAGAGTCATTACCTTCTACTTGTCCAATTCTAATTTTTAGTAGATTGTTTTCTTCAGTTCACTTTTGCATCTCCTTTTCCATTTGCCCAATTATCCTAGTTAGGTTTTTTGTTTCCTTTTCCATCTGCCCAATTTTCCTTTTCAAGGAGCTGTTCTCTTCAGTGAATTATTTTTTCATATTTTTAAAATCATGGGACATTTTCCCTTCTACCTCTTTAATTTAGATTTTATAATCCTTCTTGAGCTCTTCCAAGAAAGCTCTTTGGGCTTGAGACCACTTTGTATTCCCTTCTGAGGTTTCAGATGTGACTATAGTCTCAATATTGACCTCTTCTGTATTTGTGTTTTGATTTTTATCCCCATAGTAAGATTCTATGATCTTTTCTGGTTTGCTCGTTTCTCATGATGAGTGCCTTTTTCCTGGCTTTTAAAGTGTATCACTGCTTCTGGGGAACAGAGGGCTCTGTCCCACAGCTCCTGTACTGAGAACTTGAGACTTTGTGTGTTGTGGCCTCTGCTTTTTTCAGCTAGAAGCTAGAATGCTGCTCCTTACCTGGTGCTGAACTGACTGGCGTGCCAAGGCAGAAGCCAGGTGAAGTCTTTCTGAGTTTCCATGGAGTTATCCTGGAGCTTGCTGTGCAAGGTACGGAGGAGAGGTGTTCTGGCCTCAGAAGGTCTCCTCTCCTGAGCTAGAGCACAGGCAGGTTCAACCATTGGTGAACCTTTATCTGCCTTAGTGTCTTCCTAATTCCCTTGGCTGTGCTGAGGTGTTGGTGCTTATGGGCACTATAGTGGGCTATATAGTCCAGACAGTATAAGTTCTTCTTAACAATTTTCTTGGTTTCTTGAGCTAAGAGACTGTTTATCCCTTCAGCTGATCCCACTATTCCAGGATTTTTCTTGGGGAAATATTCTCTGAGCTTCTCAAGGTCAACAAAGGGAGAGGGAGAGCACTTAAAGATCACTCCACCATCTTGGTTCCTGGAAGTTCGAGTAGGTGACTTACAGACATTTCATTTATTGGCTGATAGTCTCAGGAGTAGCTGCTGATGTTACTGGTGGTTCCTGCTTGGCTCCACTATGGTGTCTATGCTGGTGCAGCCTTTGTGCTCTGCACTCCCCAGCCCCATGTAACAGATCCTTCCTGTCGACCTTTAAGGATGTCATGAGCTGGAAATCTGCCACACTCTGTCTCCTAGAGAATTCTGCTACTCTAAAACTTGTTCAGATTTTCTTTTCAGAGGTATTGGAAGGATTTTGTGGTAGAGCTTAGGTGAGTACATGCTCTCACTCCACCATCTTGGTGCCACTCCCTGCATTCAAGGAATTATTTTGTTTAGGGAACTCTTGTTCCATTTGAACAATTCTGTTTTTTAAGGAGTTCTTTTATTCAATGAATTTTGTACCTCTTTTATCATTAGGCCAATTCTGTTTTTTAAGGTGTTGTTTTCTTCAGTATTTTTGTGCCTCTTTTGCTAAAATGTTAATTCTGTTTTCATTATTTTCTTTCTTCACTCGTTCCTTTTCCCAATTTTTCCTCTACTACTCTCATCTCTTTCTTTTATTCTTTTCAGGAATTCTTGTTGGGTTTGGGTCCAATTAGCACCTCTATTAAAGACTTTTTGGTAGCTGTTTTTTACATTATTGTATTCTTCTAAGTTTATATCTTGGCCTTCCTTGCCCACTATTTTTAGCTTTTTATGGTCAGATATTGTGTTGTTGTTGTTTGTTGTTGTTGTTGTTGCTGCTGTTGTTGTTATTGTTTGCTTGCTCATTTTCCCAGCCTATTTTTCACTTTGAACTTTATGTTAAAATTGGGTTCCACTCCTCTGAGGGTGGGAGGCACAGGGGCAAACTTCAAGCTTTTCATGCTGCTGTTTTCAGAGTTGGTTCTGTGGTCAGCAAGTTTTTGGTATCTTGGATGTATGAGATCCTGAAAGAGGCATGGTCACTGCTCTGTTGGTCTGTGCTCTGGTCTGTACCCAGGAAGGGCCTCTGGTCCCCTACAGCCACAAGTGCTATGACCTTGGAACTGAGACCAGGGCCCCTGCTACCTTGTGACCAATCCTCTGTATTCCTCTCTGCCCTGGAACTGCAACCCAGAACTGTGTATGGTCAATAGAGTTGCCAATCAGTGCTGGCTATACCCAGCAAATGGTCCCCTGTAATCTCTTTCTGACCATTAGTTTAATCCCCTTAGCATCTTTGGGCTGAGAGCTCATGAGGATGCTGCTGCTGCTGTAAAAGTGCCTCCAAAGAGCACCACTGATCTACCTGCCAAGTTCTGGGTCTGTTCCCACCCCAGTGATAGCAACTTCTCCTGCAGAACTCCTAAGTTATCTTAGATTGGATAGAAGTCTCCCTCTGACCTTTTATTGGTTTAGCTGCTCCAGAATTTGATTTGAGGCATTATTTTAAAGTTCTTTGGAGGAGAATATTGGGAAAATTCAGGTAAGTCTCAGCCTACACTCCATCATCTTCTTAACTGGACTTTTTCAAGAACTTCCTTTAATGAATCTTTAATATTTTGTAGTGTAGTGGTTATCATGTTTGCCTAACACACAAAAAAACCCCCAGTTCAAAAAAGAGTGGAAATACCCTAGTTAGTTCTCATAGACCTGGACACTTTCACCTGTGATTTCTTGAAATATAGTGTCCATGCTTTTTTTTTCCCTAAAAAATAATATTTTGGGAATCCAGTGATTCTTAAATTATCTCATTGACTGGTTTTCTGATTCAGTAGTAGTAGTTGTTGTTTTTACATAACATAACTTACATTATCAACTATTTTTTCAATGTTTTGATTTTATTTTAACATTTATTGCTATCCCACAGAGTCATTGATTTCTGTTTTATTGTATTTTGAGGAGATCCAGAGTGAGGTTTACTATTTTCTCTTCTGGGCTATTTATTATTCTTCTGAGGTTTTCTTCTGGAACTTTTATTTAATTTTTATCTTTTGCTTCATTTGTTCTAGATATTGATGTATTCTTTGTGGGGAAAAAGCATTTTTTCCTTTAAGTCTCTACTTCTGGTTGTACTTGTCCCTCTTTTAAGGAATCTCTAGTTTTTCAAAAATTTTTAAAATGCTGGTCAATGTTTTGTTTTGCTTTACTTACCTTTTCAACTTTGGTTCCTGAATTGGAGATAAGTGCCAGGTTCAGGTTCTGCCCTATGTTGCACTTTGGGGTGATTGGTACTGATTGGTCTAGCTTTTAGTTTCTTGGGTTTCCATGCCTACCTCAAACTCCTAGAGGGAAGGGTCTCCAGATCTTTTAAATTCAGAAAACTAGAATTTCAAGGTACTCTCTGGAATCTCAGGTTGGAGTGGTGGGGATCTCAGAGCTCCTATGTATATATAATCTTAACAAAAATATGAAGAAGCTTTCATAGATTATAACAGATTATGTCTTTATCATCTCATAAGTGACGGAAAGGTTCAAGGAATATAATTCCCAGGTGTATTTGTAGTTTTGTGTTTATAAAAAAGCATTTGATTCTGTTTTTAGCAAGACGTCTTCAATGTGTTAAAATCGTGCAAAATTCCTTGATCAATACAACTGTAGTTAATAACTTTATGAGAAACCAAGAAATTACAAAACAAAACCAAAAGATTGAAAAAAATAGAAGACAATGTGAAATATCTCATTGGAAAAACAACTGATCTGGAAAATAGAACCAGGAGAGACAATTTAAAAATTATGGGGCTACCTGAAAGCCATCATCTTCCAAGAAATTATCAAACAAAACTGCCTTGATATACTAGAACCAGAGGGTCAAATAAATATTGAAAGAATCCACCAATCACCTCCTAAAAGAGACCTGAAAAGGAAAACTCCTAGGAATATTATAGTCAGATTTCAGAGTTCCCAGGTCAAGAACAAAATGTTACAAGCAGCCAGAAAGAAGCAATTGGAGTATTGTGGAAATACAATCAGGTTAATATAAGATCTAGTAGCTTCTACATTAAGGGATCAAAGAGCTTGGAATATGATATTCCAGAAGTCAAAGGAATTAGAATTAAAACCAAGAATCACATACCCAGGAAAACTGAGTATAATACTTCAGGGGAAAAATGGTCATTCAATGAAATAGAGGGCTTTCAAACATTCTCAATGAGAAGACCAGAGCTGAAGAGAAAATCTGACTTTCAAACACAAGAACGAAGAGAAGCATGAAAAGGTAAGCAGGAAAGAGAAATTATAAGGGATTTATGTGGAACTGTTTACATTCCTACATGGAAAGATAATATTTGTAACTCTTGAAACTTTTCTCAGTATTTGAGTAGTTGGAGGGATTATGTACATATAGACAGAGGACACAGGGTAAGTTGAATAGGAAGGGATTATATCTTAAAAAAATAAAATTAAGGGATGAAAGAAGAATATTTTGGGAGGAGAAAAGGAGAAATGGAATGAGGCAAATTGAGTCTCATAAAAGAGACCAGAAAAAGCTTTTTCAATTGAGGGAGAAAGGAGGGATGTGAGAGGGAAAAAGTGAAACTTACTCTCATCACATTTGGCTTAAGGAGGAATTAACATGCACACTCAATTTGGTATGAAAATCTATCTGACACTACAGGAAAGGAGGGGAGAAGGGGATAAATGGGGTGTGGGGGGGATGATAGAAGGAAGGGCAAGTGGGAGGAGGGAGCAATTAGAAATAAACTCTTTAGGGGAGGGACAAGGACAAAGGAGAGAATAGAAGAAATGGGGAACCAGATAGGATGGAGGGAAATATAGGTAGTCTTTCACAACGTGACTATTGTGGAAGTCTTTGCATAACTGTACATATTATAGCCTATATTGAATTGCTTGCCTTCTCAGGGGGGCTGAGTGCGGAGGGAGGAAGGGAGAGAATTTGGAACTCAAAGATTTAGGAATGAATGTTGAGAATTGTTTTTGCATGCAGCTGGGAAATAAGAAATACAGGTAATGGGGAATAGAAATCTATCTTGTCCTACAAGAAAAGAGAAAAGATGGAGTAAGGGAAGGGAGGGGATGTGATAGAAGGGAGGACATATTGGGGGAAGGGGTAATCAGGATGCATAGTGTCTTGGGGTGAGGGGAGGGGAGAGATGGGAAGAAAATTTGGAGCTCAAAATCTTGCGGAAATGAATGTTGAAAACTAAAAATAAATCAATTTAAATAAGAAAAAAGATAGGAATCTAATAAAATGATAGAACAGTTTTATACATTGTAAATCGTGAAGAAATTCATAAATATTTAAGATACACATATTTGAATATATATAAATATATAAGAAATATTTTAATACTACAAGAAATAGTGGAAATATTTGTAGCTAAAAATGACTAATGTAGAAATATTTTTAACATGATTGCACATGTACAACCTATATCACATTGCTTGCTGTCTTGAGGAGGGGAGGAAAGAAAAGATGGAGGGAGAAAAAAATTGGAACACAAAATCTTATTTTAAAATGAATGTTGAAAACTATCTCTACATGTAATTGGAAAAAATAAAATACTATTTTTAAAAAATGTCTAAGACCTTGGGCTGCTGCTTGACCTGTGCTCTTGGTTCTACAGAGACTGGGCTGATAAAGTTAAGTCACTGAAGCCTTGGGGCAGGGGCACTCAGCCATGGTGGATGGGGGATCATCACTCCTTTAACCCATAATGCCTATAGTACCAGAATAATCACAATAAATATTGCACTTCACCTTGAAAAAATCTGAAGTTTGCTTATAGAAGTGGCCATTGGAAGAGTTGGAGCTGGTGAGATCTTGTAAAATGGTGACATTTCCTGTGTTCTCTAGCTGTTTCTCAAAGAAGAAATCTCACATAAGAAAACACAAAATTTAAGTGATGCTCAAATTGCTCCCTATCAATTACATGGAACAAATTCATATTTCCAAAACAACTGTTAACAACAGAACAGGCTGTAAATTCAACAAAAACAAAAAAAACTAATCGTTTTTGCATATAATATGCAAAATTTAAAAGAATTTTGACTCTCTAGTGAGAACCACAACCACTCACAAAAGACTGACCTAGCAACCCACAAGTGGATGAAGGATGCATATTATGGAGATTATGGTATGCAATTGTGTGGATCGGATGAACTTTGGGAAATTGTACAAAGATTTCATAATCCTAAGCTGCTTCCTGTTGCCCAAACCCATCTTTTTGTCACCAACATGCTCTTGCAGCTATGAATAACAAGATGTTATCATCTCAGAAGAATATAAATTGTCAGAAACTCAGAGGATAATGGAAAAATCACATAGTATATATTGGTGGGCTGCATTATACCAATGATGATACGAGTATAATAAGTGGTATAAACGACATCTTCAAGGACATGTGTACCTAGGAAAGGAATTGGGTCAGGAAGCTAATAAGGGCAAAGAATAACATATGGGTAGAGCACAGGCAGCTACAATTTTTAAAATCAATTTTTCTATAAAAAAGAATGGATCTACCTTTCTTGCTCAGGTTAGAACAAAGGGCTCATTACACTCTTAGTCTGGGACAGGGCTGGGGAACCTGCAGATTTGAGGCCACATGTGGCCTTCTAGGTTCTTCTAGCCTTTTGACTGAGTCCAAATTTTACAGTATAAATCCTTTTATTAAGGAAATTTGTTCAGTGAAGTTTGAAATCATTCAAAGGACCACATTTGAGGACTTAGAGGGCCAAATGTGGCCTCAAGGCCACAACGAGTATATGACTCACTCCCTTTCTCATCTGGGGATGGTTCACCCCTCCTTTGCAACCTAGGGAGCCTCTGCTCCTGGAGGCTTATGATATTGGTTCCAAGCTTAGTTTGGACATTTGATCACACTGCAGCTCAGTATGGCCAAGCCTAAGAGATGCACCAACCTCAGCATCTCTACCAGCAGGGATTAGTCCACAGCCAATGAAAGCTATACAATATTAAGATACCTAAGAACAAAACTTTCATCATATTGGGTAAATCATCTGTGGAAGATTTAAAGGAATCCATGGACAACATAGGTCATGATCTGCACTGATGGGATAAATATGCACAATGATGAGATCATGGATCCATTGAATTACTGAAGTATCAAAATTTACTTATAATTTCTAGTTCATATCATCAAATATGGTCTTAACCTCCATACTGATGATGAATTATTCCACTTTTACCAATGTAGGGGCAGAAAGACTTAGATTTAAATCCTGCCACAGATTGGCTGCGTGGCCCTGGCCGAGTCAAAATCTCTCAGACTTTCAGGCAATTCTAAGGAGATGAATTGCACAGTAGGTATAGATATGCACTGATAGAATGAGTTTCTACAGTAAAATTATAGTTTCAGACCAAATATCTAAGTTCTGTCATATAGCAAATGATTTTGTCAAAAGTACACAACTATGGTGATTAAAAATTAGTAAACAAAAATATAAGTCTGGATTTTCTCCTGGGCAGCATGTCAACTTGAGGTGGACATTCAGGTTCAGCTTTTCTCTGGAAGATCTAAAGCTCCCTGGTATATGCCTGCTTGATTTATGAATTAGACCATTAAGCCAGGAGGCCAAGCAATTTATGTGACCTGGTTTGTTTCTGTCTTTGTATCTCCATCACCTAGCACCAAGTCTGGTACATGGTTAGTCCTTAACAAATATGTCATCTTGTGACAACTGAGACTTTCAAATGGATTAATTAATGTTTGTCACAAAATAGCAAAATGTAAATAAAAAGGAACTAAGAAGATTAGTTGAATATTTCTTGCACATTGTGGACAGTTTAATATGTTCCCTGTAAAAGGATGATAATGTGCTTTTAAAGATACTTTGGCCAGTTACATTCACCCATAATACAATGTTAATGAATCTGCTGTACCTAACATCTGCAGGGCCAGGATTTCAGGGAATTCTGGGCAATGGACAGAGAGTGCCTGAAAAATTGAAATGTACGAAAAATACACAACTTGAGACAGACAGATTTAGTTGAAACTATTAACCCAAAGAAAGGATCATATCAGGGACAAACATAGTCTACTAAGTTAAACTACCAAGCACATGTACAGAGGGAACTATTAACTTATTAACAAATGTACAACGCTATAAAAATAACTCCTATCTACCAAATGTAGATTCCTTGACGATGAGCTAAAATATATAAGATACTTCAAGAAACTGGCATTCAGTTCCTCTCTAGGGACCAATAGGACTTGCCTAGACACAATGTCATGTGGATTTCCTGACAGAGATAGAAAATGGAATGAACAGATTTCTGATAGTTCCTTTACTCCAGAAGACTGGTTTTCTATCTGACTTTGGAGAGAAAAGTTGGGAGACCACCTAGGGTCCCTTACTATCCCATCATTTGATGAAAGAGAAACCCAGGATAGAGGGAGAGTTCAGACTTACCCAAAGAGATTGACCCAATGAGAGAAAAACAAAGTCTCCAAAAGTTCTTACTACAGACCTACCTACTACTTCTGTTCAAACTATGTCACAGGCTTCTAAGCCATACATTTCACCAGTAGTTAAGGATGAAATAAGCCTATTTATATTGGAAGCTCTGCTAAGAAGTGGCCATGTATTAATCAGTGGGAATACTAATCTATTAATGTACAGAAAGTTACTCCCTTGAATAAACCCACAACTCATTGAGAATCACATCTCTGAACCAAGAATAACCCTATTCATAAAACAAAGTCAATCTCTGCACTAGGGGGGGAGTATATGATGTTCCCTCCCAATTTAATTAGAAGACTTTAGTTATCAGCTGTGATACTGCTGAGAGGGACAGAGCCAAGTATACCTTAGAATAGTAATGTACTCAATGCAATTATGGTAGTATGAACAGATAGTGCTTAGTCTGCTGCTTCAAAATCCTGTAAAATTTGTTATCCATCACAACTAGTCAATGAGGATAAGAATTAATAATTCACTGACTCGGATAAAATATAATTTCTATAGGTTGCTCTCTCTGTTTTACAGAATAAGGTTCTAGTACATTTTTATTTTTCATTTTAAAAAGTTCCGAATTTTAACCGGGGACTAAAATTGGACAGAATATGACACTATACTCACTCAACATAAAATATGTCAATAATGCAATCTTAATCAAATGACCCAATTTTCTCAAATGAGGAGCATTTCCATCCATCTGAGCAATACCTTTGAGCTTTTTGATCTATGAATTTTTATACATGTAGTCACCACATAGGTGCAATTATTGGGCTTTAAAGCTGAAAGTGACACAAATCCTCATGAGACATAAATGGAATGATAAGAAGTGGGAGCGTGTGGATGCTCATTCCACCCTTTCCCTTACAACTACAGTGAAATAAAAATGGAGCACAGAGAAGTTTAGGACCTTAGTTCAGGTCACATGACAAATCTAGAAGGAAAGAATAATGAATGTTACATCCTTCTATTCTAAATAGAGCATCCTTACACTAAGAAAATCCTTTTATTGGCTCTTTTCTTTGAAAGGAGCTCTTTAAATTAGGACAAAAAATCCAGGACACCCTGAAACACAAAATATCTCTAGGCAGATTTTTTTAAGTATAAAAGCTTAAGGTTTTCAAGCAATCCCTTATTTAGCAATTATCACCAAAATTTTTATCTCCCATAGAGTCCCTTCTATTACAAGAGCAGCTGCCTATTGTCTTCCTCCTTATCAACTTTAATCTTTTCCATTAGCAACTTTTCTTCCTTTCCTATTACCTTATTTACATAATTTCTCTGTGATCCACCCTTAGTCTTTGGTCACTTCTCCTTTAGAGATACTATATATCTTAAACTTTTCACCAACAAGGTCAATATCACTTAGATGATACTGTTTTCCCTCTTCTTTAGTGGTCTGTGATGACTATTTTTCTTTAGGAGAAGAATTATTTCTATTATTTGTATTTCTTACTGTTCTGTCTCCTTTGAGACAGTGGTCATATACCAGTGGTCAGAGACTAGAAATGGAGAGAAATTTTTCATTTTTGAAGTGGAAGGAGTTTTAAGTCTCTCCCCTATTATCCCTACTGAAAATATATTGTTGAAGAGAAGACAAATCCAATTGGGAAATCACTGAAAATTTTACCGTTAAAAATAAAAATAAAAGATGTAAGTAAGTTTCTTGCCCTTGGTACTTTCTGGTACTAAGGATAGTAAAGCTCCCTGGCTGTCAGTTTTTCCAAATTGTTGCACAAAAACTAATGAAGACTTTCCCAAATTACAACTAGCTCTCAAAACACAAAAGTCTTGCATTTAACCCATCTTAGATATCCATCATTTCCATTTGGGCATGGTGAGTAAGTATCTGTATCTTAAGACACGGTAAGCCAATTAGGAAGTAAGAAAAATAAATTCCTTTATCTATAACATAACATTCCACCATAGGTGAAATGATCACATTCCCTTTCCCTGGCCCCACAAGAGACTTTACCAATTCAGAGAGTCTGAGGAAACGTTCCAAAACCATCTTACCTTTTTGTTTTGTTTAAATCAACTTTACAAGTAAAGGATACGAATGGTGTGGCTCAACAGAAACTTGAGAAAGATCTGGGGGTTTCAATGGATTAAAAGTTGATAAGTCAATAGTAAAACCATAGCCAGAAAAGCTAATGTAACTTGAATTCAATCAGACTATGTCTAGATGTTCAGTTCAGGCTGTACTATTTTAGGGAAGACATCCATATTAAATGACCAAGTTGGTGAGGTGATCATAGATATAGAACTATAAAGGACTTAAAGAGGTCAGTCATCTAGTCCTACTGTATCACTTTACAAACGAGAAAACAGTCCTAGAGTCTTAAGTGACTTGTTCAAAGTCAATTCTGCCTATTAGAAAAATTAAATTAAAAACTCAGCTCAAATACTGCTTACTAAATATGACCTTTCCTGATTCCCAGAGCTCCTGGGAACCATATTTTATTTTACATTTATTGTTCATATATTTGCTACATACTTACATGCATATATGTTGTCTCTTGCACGTAAATTCCTTGAAGTTAAGGATTGTTTCATTTTTGTCATTCAATTTCCAATGTCTGGCACAGAGTCTAGAGAAATAGTAGATATCAAATAAATATTTGTTGATAGATCTATTGATATTATATATTAAAGTCAAGTGTGAAACCACATCCTCTGACTCCAAATCCTGAGCTCTTTTACTTCACCAACATCAAGTCATATGACAATATTTGACCTGGGAAAGATGGGTGAGTGGTGGCGGTGGCAGGCAATGTGATAACTCTCTTCAAGTATTTGGAGGACTGCTGTGTCGAAGAGACACTAGGTTTGCCTGTTTGGCCGTAGAGGATAGAACTAGGAACAATGGGTAGAAGTTACAGAGGCAAGTTTAGCTTTGACGTTGGGAAAAATTTCCTTAAAAATGGAACTGTCCAAGAGTGTAATCTAAGCAGGGAGCACTTTCTCTCTCATTAGAAGTTTTCAAGTAATGGCTACATAATAACTCACCAAGCAAGAGAGATGGCAATCAAATTAGGATCTTTGTTTTTGTTTTACTAAAAGTGCCATTGATAGAATAATGTGATTAAAGAAGATCTTCACCACCCATTGATGAGTGTGCTCATAAAGGGAAGCTTGATTAGGGGAGCTGTTTTGTAGGAGAGTCCCAAGTACCTTTTGTTTTTTCTTCTGAGGCACTGGGTCAGAGGGTTATGCCCTCTGACTCTGAAAAGTATATAAATACTCAAAAGGTAAGGTTTTACTTTGGCACTTAATTTTTGTAAGAAGGTTGGAGTCAGATTAGAGTCTGGGAAGCCTCTAAGCAGCCCCCCAGCTTTCTGAAAACTCAGGTATTGGTGTTTCCATCTCTGGTTTCTATGTATGTATGTTAATGGTCAGGCATATGGAAGCATGCCTGTTGATTTTGGATTTCTCTGAAGTATTGAAATTCTCTGATACCTGTGCTTGATTAAAATGATTGCTAACCCCTCAAAGGTTACCTTTCCTTTTAGAGAAGTAAATCAAAGAACCTGTGGTAGCAGGCCCCGCTGCGTATGTTGGAGAGCTTACTATTACGGTATGCTGTAGAGATGATTCTTGTTCTGGTATAGTTTACACTGGGACACCTAGATGGCTCAGTGGATAGAGCTCTGGGGCATCAAGAAGACCTGTGTTCAAATCCAACCTCACACACTTACTAGCTGTGTAACGTTGCACAAGTCGCTTAACCTCTCTATTTGCCTGGAAGGCAGCTAGACGGCTCAGGGGATTGACTGGGCCTGGAGTCAGGAAGACCTGAGTTCATATCTGGCCTCTGACTCTCGCTAGCTGTATGATCATGAGCAAGTCACTTAACCTCTCTTTTCCTTAATCCACTGGAGAAGGAAATGGCAAATCATTCTAGTATCTTTATCAAGAAAACCCCACGGGCATTATGATCCATGGGGTTACAAGGAGTCAGACATGACTGAATGAATAACTGATAGTTTGGACGATCTCCAATATATCTTCTAGTTCAGATCTTCTGAGTTTCTGTGACTTCAATCCACACAGGTCTGAAGTGATCACCTTATACTTTTCTGAATTCTGTATTCATTTGGCAATGGAAATTTCTGAAACAAAATATATCAATTTGATCCAAATGCCTGTGTTGCCAAGTACAATATCACTTAAAGAATACAATATCTGAAGAGGAAAAAGAAAGAAAAAAAGATGTCTCTGGGATTATCCAAATCCCAAAGGAAGAGTGAAATACACATCTCTTAGCAAGAATTCCCACAAGAATTAAGGACAGTATGAATCTGGAACAAGAGAAAATTGAATGACTGAAGTTTTCTTTCTATATTATTTATGAATAAAAAGCAATCAGCAGGTTTCAGGATTATTGTGCTATATATGAAATCTGTTAAAAAAACCATCATCTTGCCTTTGATTCATTATTTTGCTAGACATGAGATTTTCACAGTGAAAATTTGGAACTCAAAATTTTGTGGAAATAAATGTTGAAAACTAAAAATAAATAAATACTACAAAAATCACATTCATATCCAGATATATCCTTCCTCCTCCCTTGCCCAAAGAACCTTAGCAAGAAAGAACAACAAAAAAATAAAAGCAACTTAATGCTCCCCACCAATTACCCATCACCTCTGAAGTAAAGGAAGAAGGTGCATTTTTTTTGTCCATCTCGTCTTAGGGTTCAAGCTTTGTTACTATAATTAGACAGTTTAACTCCATTTTGGGGTTCTTTCCATTCATATTTTTGTAATCTTTGTAAATAGTATTTGCCTCTTCCTTCACACCATATCAGTTCATATAAGTCTTCTCACGTTTTGCTGTATTCTTCACATTCATAATTTCTTACACTGCAATAGCATCTCATTATATTCTTGTACTTATGCAGCCATTCCCCAATCCAGGGACACCAGTTTTCCAGTTCATCACAATTACAAAAAGTGTTGTTATAAATATTTTTTATCTTCTTTCTAGTGTTGACTTTCCTACAATATACTCTATGCCTAGCAGTGGGATCTCTAGGTCAAAGGGTGCCAAACTGCTATTAAATATGATCTTGAATGGATACCCAGAATAATGCAGTCTCAGGATGAAAATAACAAGAGCTAGCCTTTCGATAACACTTAACAGTTCACAAAGCACTTCACATCTGCTACCTCATCTGATTGTCACAACAGCTCTGTGAGGTGTGTGTTATAATTAACATCACTTTAGAAGCTAAGAGGGGTTAAATGAGTTACCCAGGGTCCCACAGGACTCCAAGGACCTTGCTGTAAGGAATATGGCACCGCAGACACTTCCTAGTGGCGTGACCTTGGGCATGTCACTTAACATGTCTCAATTTCCTCACCGGTAGAGCGGTAATTATAATAGCGCCTGCCTCCCAGGGCTGGGGTGAGGGTCATGTTTGTGAAGCAGTCAGCACAATGCTCGGCACACGGCGGGCCCTACTTTTGTTATTATTGTTACAGTATCAGGCGTAAGGGGCGGAGCCAAGGTAGCAGAGTAGGAAGACTCACATTTACTAGCTCCGAACCCACAGCCCATGGATTTCCTCTAAAAAGAACTCCCAACAAATTCTGGAGCAGTAGAAGCTGCACAGCAACACAGTGAAGGAGATTTCTGTTCCAGAAAGATGTGAAAAACCAATCCCAAAGGTCTGTCGCGCACTGGAGGGGAGCGGAGCCCTGCCCTGCCCTGGCCACACGGCACCAAGAGGAGCGGATCCGAGCAGGCTTCAGGGACGGAATCTCCGGCGGCCGTGAAGGTCCCTCCACCCACAGGCGCTACAGGTCAGTGAGAGAGACTTTGGGGCCGGCTGAGAAGGGAGTGGGGTGTCTCCATAATTCAGGCCCCCTCGGGAGACAGCAGCAGAGGCAGTGGGTGGCCAGAGGCTCCCAGAGCAGGCAGGGCCTCGGGTCCATTATGGAAGGTCTCCACATAAACCCCCTGGGCCTGGGAGGCGGCCCTGCCTCCACTTGAGCACCAGAACTTAAGCTCACATTGAGTAGCAGTTGGGCCCCCTGCTGACAGCCCTGAGGCTGGGGAGCAGCATTTGAATCTCAGACCCCAAGCATTAGCTGGGCAGACCTAGGCCAGGGGTGGAGAGGAATCTCAGAAGTCAAGTAACTGGCTGGGGAAATGCCCAGAAAAGGGAAAAAAATAAAACCATAGAAGGTTACTTTCTTGGTGACCAGA
>CM053770.1:144185747-144201462 GCA_028658325.1 Potorous gilbertii
TGGGAAATTTGTATTTTTTAAAATACTCATCCATCTCATTTAGATTATCAAATTTGTGGATATAAAGTTGGGCAAAGTAATTTGTAATTATTGTCTTAATTTCCTCCTCATTGGAGGTGAGTTCACCCCTTTCATTTTTAATATTAGTAATTTGATTTTCTTCTTTCTTTTTTTAAATCAAATTGACCAAGGGTTTATCAACTTTATTAGTTTTTTCATAAAACCAGCAATTGGTTTTATTTATTAATTCAATAGTTTTCTTAATTTCAATTTTATTAATCTCTCTTTTGGTTTTCAATATTTCTAATTTGGTATTTACTTGGGGATTTTCAATTTGTTCTTTTTTCTAACTTTTTCAGCTGCATGCCCAAGTCATTGATTTCCTCTTTCTCTATTTTATTTATGTAGGCATTCAAAATATAAAACTTCCCTTAAGAAGTGCTTTTGCAGCATCCCATAAGATTTGGTAGGTTGTCTCATTATTGTCATTCTTTTGAATGAAGTTGTTGATTGTTTCTATGATTTCTTCTTTAAACCACTCCTTCTTTAGGATTAGATTATTTAGTTTCCAATTGATTTTTGGTTTATCTTTCCATGGCTTTTTATTACATACAATTTTTATTGCATTATGATCTGAGAAGGATGCATTTATTATCTCTGCCTTTCTGCACTGGATTGTAAGATTTTTATGTCCTAGTACATGGTCAATTTTTGTAAATGTGCCATGTACTGCTGAGAAAAAGGTATATTCCTTTCTATTCCATTCAGTTTTCTCCACAGATCTAGTATATCTACCTTATCTAGAGTTTTATTTACCTCCTTAACCTCTTGTTTATTTTGAGGTTAGATTTATCAAGTTTAGAGATGGGGAAGTTGAGGTCCCCAACTAGTATAGTTTTGCTCTCTATTTCTCCTTTCAACTCTCCCAACCTCTCTTCTAAGGATTTGGATGCCATACCACTTGGAGCATACATGTTTAGTAATGATATTGCTTCATTGTCTATGGTACCTTTTAGCAGGATATAGTTTCCATCCTTATTTCTTTTGATTAGGTCTATTTCTGCTTTTGTTTTGTCTGAGATTAGGACTGCTAATCCTGCTTTTCTTACATCAGCTGAAACACAATATATTCTGCTCCAACCTTTGACCTTTATCCTGTGTGTATCCCCCCGTTTCAAATGTGTTTCTTGTAAACAACATATTGTTGGATTATGACTTTTAATTCATTCTGCCATCCATCTCCATTTTATGGGAGAGTTCATTCCGTTCACATTCACATTTATGATTACTATCTATGTATTTCCCTCCATCCTCTTTCCCACCCTTTTTGCTTTTAGCTCTTCTGTCTCCCTTCCCCTCCTCAATAGTCTTCACTTTTCACCACCTCCTCCTGCAGCCTTCTCTTCCTTCTTTTAGCCCCCCTCCCTTTTATTTCCCTTTACCCTTATTGCTTCTTCCTTCCCTTTTAGCTTCCCTTCCCTTTCTTCCCCTTTCCTCTCCTACTGCCTATAGAGCTAGTTAGGATTATCTACTTAAGTTTATTATTCCCTCCTTGAAACAAATCAGATTAGAGTACCTCTCAAACAATGCTCATCTCCTTCCCCTCTTTCCCTCTACTATTTACCATTTTCTACTTCCTCCTTTTTACACCTCCTGTTACGATCCCTTCACATACTTAAATCATATTTTTAACATGACATCATTTACTTTATATCCATTCCCTTTATGTATATCCATTTCGTATTTCATAATAGATGCACAATTCTCAAGATTAACAGGTATCATCTTCCCTTATAGGGAGGTAAACAGTTTGACCAAATTGAGTAACAACTTTTTTCCCCCTGTTTGCCTTTTTATGATTTTCTTGTGACCTGCACTTGAAGATGGAATTGTCTATTAAGTTCTGGCATTTTCGTCAGGAAGGTCTGGAAATCCCTTCATTGAATTATCTTCTCCTTGCCTGAAATGTTATGTTGAACTTTGCTGGGTAGCTATTCCTTGGTTGTAGTCTCAACTCCTTTGCCTTATGGAATATTGGATTCCAATTCCTTCGATCTTTTAATGTAGAAGCTGCAAGGTCTTGTGTGATCCTGACTGTAGCTCCTCAATATTTGAATTGTTTCTTCCTGGCTGCCTGTAGTATTTTCTCCTTCACTTGATAGTTCTGGAATTTGGCAACAATATTTCTTGGGGTTTTGAGTTTGGGATCCCTTTTGGGAGGTGAATGGTGGATTCTTTCGATGACTATTTTGCTCTCTGAATCTAGCACTTCTGGGTAGTTTTCCTTGATTATTTCCTAGAAGATATTGTCTAGACTTTTCTTCATCATGTCTTTCAGGCAGGCCAATAATTCTTAAATTTTCTCTCCTGGATCTATTTTCCAGGTCAGTTGTTTCTCCAAGTAGATATTTTACATTTTCTTCTATCTCTTCATTCTTTAGATTTTGTTTGATTCTTGCTGTCTTATTGAGTCATTAGTTTCTACTTGCCCAATTCTAATCTTTATCAAATTATTTTCTTCAGTTAACTTTTGCATCTCCTTTTCCATCTGTCCAATTTTTTCTTTAAAGAAGTTACTTTCTCCAGTTAATTTTTGTACTTCCTTTTCCATTTGTCCAATTTTCCCAGTTAGGTTTTGTGTTTCCTTTTCCATTTGACCAACTGTTCCTTTTAGGGAATTATTTTCTCCAATTAATTTTTGTTCTTCCTTTTCCATTTGTTCGGTTTTCCTTTTCAAAGAGATGTCCTCATTAGTGAATTCTTTTTTTATAGTTTTAAAATCATTGGCCAGTTTTTCTTCTATTTCCTTCTTCAGCTATTCCAGGAGAGCTGTTTGTGCATGTGAGCTGTTCATAGTCCCTTCTGAAGTTTCAGATAGAAGTACAGTTTCATTACTGACCTCTTTGGTATTTGTGTTTTGGTCCTTATCCCCATAGAAAGATTCTATTTTTTTTTGTGCTTAGTTTGCTTTTTTTTTATTCTTGATGGTGACTGTATATTGTGGCTTCTGGTTCTTTCAGTTAGAAGCTGCAGAACTTGGTGTTGAGCTGACATGAGAAAAAGTTAAGAGCAGGGATTTTTTTTGTGTGTTTCCCTGATCATCTTTGGGGTTAGCTTGTTAAGCATGGGGGAGGAGTGGTCTGGTCACGGGAAATCTCCCCAGCTGAACTGAGGCAAAGGCAAACTCAGGGAATGGTGATCCCAGCTGCCCTATTGTCTTCCCTTTTCCCCTGGAGTTATGAGGAATGCTTAGATGCTAATGTGGGTTCCCACCCCTCCTGGGGCTCCTCTCCTGATGCTGAGGCTTGCCTAGGTCCTAGTGCGAATTTTCTCCACCCTGGGTCCTCTGTCCTTCCAGTTTTCCTCTGTCACAGTAGGAGGAATCCCCCTTAGCTACTTTCCTAGCCTGAGGTGTTATGAGACTATTTGTCCCTCTTCTGTTTCCACTAATCCAGGATTTTTCTGGGGAAATATTTTATGGTTCTTTCAAGGTCATCAAAGGGGGAAGAGAGAGCATTTACTGATCACTCCACCATCCTGGCTCCTGGAAGTTCAAGTAGATGACTTACTGATGTTTAATATGCAGCTGAAAGTCTCAGGAGATGCTGCACTGATATCTGCTGGTCTCCCACCCTTGGGTGCCACTCCACTGGTTCTGCCTGCTGCTCTCAGGTTTCCTGGGGCCCTTCCACTCTGCTGTGCTGGGTGCACTGCATTGTGCACTGTGGGCTCACCCCCATGGAACAGATCTTTCCTGTGGACCTTCCAGTCTGTCCTGGTCTCTGAATCCATCACAGTCTGTCTCCCACTGGATTCTGCACCTCCAAAATTTGATCAGATTCTCCTTTCAGAGGTATCCAAAGGAGTTTGTCCCAGAGCTTAGGTGAGTCATTGCTCTCACTCTGCTATCTTGGCTCTGCCCAATCCCCTATGTATTTACTTCTGTAAAGAGTGTTGTGTAATTGTATTTTTATGGTTGTTATATGTTTCTCAGTAGGCAGACTCCTAAAGATTTTGTACATTTCATAAGTACATTAAGTGGATATTTTCTTCTCTTCTATGTAGAATTTTATTAGTAAGGTACTGAAAACTTGATGGCTTATGTGACTTTGTAATTATATATCACTACTTTGATTTAATCACTTTTTAAATTTTACCTCTAGTATTCTCCAAATAGACCATCAAATCATCATCAGAAAGTGTAATTTTGTTCTTTCTTCATGCCCATTCCCACAACTTCCTTTCCTTTTCCCACTGCTATTGCTAGCATTTCTAAACTATACACACACACACACACACACACACACACACACACACACACACACACACAACTATATACACACACACAGTTTTAAAAAAAATTCCTTTATTTTCAGTTTTCAACATTCACTTCCACATAATTTTGAATTTCACATTTTCTCCCCATCTCCCTCCTCCCCTCACTCTAGGACAGCATGTATTCTGGTTACTCTTTCATCCAATCTGCCCTCCCTTCTATCATTCCTGCCCCCCCAATCCTCTTCCCTTCTATTTTCTGGTAGGGCAAGATAGATTTCTATACCCTATTGCCTATATATCTTATTTCCTAGTTGCATGTAAATACAATTTTTGCAATTCATTTTTAAACCTTTGAGTTCCATATTATCTCCTTTCCCCCCTCTTCTCATCTACCCTTATTGAGAAGGCAGGAGTATGCTGTAGATATACATGCACAGACAAGCAAAACACTTCCATAACAATCATGTTTCCCTCTATCCTGTCACACCCTCCATTTAATTTATTCTCTCCTTTGACTTGTCCCTCTACCAAAGCGTTTACTTCTGATTACTCCTTAGCCCAATCTGCCACCCCTTCTATTATCCCCCCTCTCTTATTCCCTTCCTCCCTGCTTTCCTGTAGGGTAAAATAAACATCCATAACCAATTGAGTGTGTGTGTTGTTCCCTCCCAAAGCCAAATCCTATGCGAGGAAGGCTCACTTATTCCCTCTCATCTTTCTCTTCTTCCCATCCATTGTAAAAGTTCTTTCTTGCCTCTTTTATGTGAGATGATTTACTACATTGTACCTCTCCTTTTCTCTTTCTCCTAGTACATTCCTCTCAAGACTTAATTTTCTCTTTTAGATATCATCCTTTCATATTCAGCTCACCCTGTGCCTCATCTGTCTCTGTCTCTCC
The DNA here is from genome assembly GCA_028658325.1 of Potorous gilbertii. Lineage (NCBI taxonomy): Eukaryota > Metazoa > Chordata > Mammalia > Diprotodontia > Potoroidae > Potorous > Potorous gilbertii. Next base: position 144,190,924 of record CM053770.1, read on the forward strand.
ATGCACACACACACACACACATACACACACACACACACACACACACACACACACACACACACATATTGCCTCCATCTATCCTAATACTGAGAAAAGTCTCATGGGTTACAAATATCATCTTTCCATGTAGAAATATAAACAGTTCAACTTTAATAAGTCCCTTATGGTTTTTCTTTCCTGTTTACCTTTTCATACTTCTCTTGGTTCTTGTATTTGAAAGTCAAATTTTCTATTCAGTTCTGGTCTTTTCAACAAGAATATTTGGAAGTCCTCTGTATCATTGAAGTTCCATTTTTTCTCCTGAAGTATTATATTCAATTTTTCTGAGTAGGTAATTCTTGGTTTTAATCCAATCTCCTTTGACCTCTGGAATATCATATTCTAAGCTCTCTAATCCCTTAGTGTAGAAGCTGCTAAATTTTGTGTTATCTTGATTGTGTTTCCACAATACTTGAATTGTTTCTTTCTGGCTGCTTTCAATATTTTCTCCTTGATCTGGGAACTCTGGAATTTGGCTACAATATTCCTAGGAGTTTTTCTTTTGGGGTCTCTTTCAGGAGGTAATTGGTAGATTCTTTCCATTTCTATTTTACTTTCTGGTTCTAGAATATCAGGGCAGTTTTCCTCCATAATTTCTTGAAAGATGATGTCTAGGCTCTTTTTTTGATAATGGCTTTCAAGTAGTCCAATAATTTTTAAATGATCTCTCCTGGGTCTATTTTCCAGGTCAGTTGTTTCTCCAATGAGCTACTTCATATTGTCTTCTATTTTTTCATTCTTTTGGTTTTGTTTTATACTTTCCTGATTTCTCATAAAATAATTACTTTCCATTTGCTTCATTCTAATTATATACATATATATATATAATACTGATTCTTGATTTTAGACAGATATACTTTTATCATATTATGAAAGGTCCATTTATTCCTAAACTTTTTATGTTTTTTTAGACAAAAGTGAATATTATATCTTCTCAAAATTTTTGACTTATAATTTCTTTAACATATTGTGCTTTTTTTGTCAATGATTTCAGGCCTTGAACTGATTCTTAGATATTTTTTCCTTGACTTGTTTTCCAGGTCTTTTTTTTATAATAGTAAATATATTTTCATCAATTTTTCCAATCATTCAATTTTATTCCAATATTTCTTGTTGTTTCATGAGTCTCCAGCTTCTGTTTCATGCATTCTAATTTTCAGAGTCTATTTACAGGTTAAAGCATATCACTTTCTGTTCTAAGCTACTAAGTCTTCCCATTATCTCCTCCATAGTTCTCATTTCATGTGTAATTGCTTACTCCATGGTGCTGTTTTGACTAAAAGTCAATTTTAAGAAATAATTTCATGTTCTTTAACCACGATGCTGTCATCCGTACTACTTAGAAATTTTTGGAATTATTTTCTTCAGTGTGTTTTTGGGGGGGTTTTCTTTTAGCAAGTTGGGCCAATCTTGGGAAAATTCTAAAAACAATATGACATCTAATTAGTAAAAATAATTAAAACAATTTTATCAACAGGTACAGAAAAGTCAAAAGTGTTCAGAACTATTAGACAGAAAGGCATAATAAAATCTATTAATCACTTCTTGAAAAAAATATGCAAATTCTCAGGAATGTCAAAGCTAAAATCCAGAACTCCTAAGACAAAAAAAAAATAGTGCAAACACATGGAAAAATAATTCAATTGTCAAGAAACCTTCTTTCCTTCCTTCCTTTTTTTTGTATTTATTTTGTTTTATTCCCTATATGTTTGTCCCCCACTTGCAAATATAAATGCATGTGTGTTTGTGTGTGTGTGTGTGTGTGTGTGTGTATGTGTGTTGTCTCCCCTAATCAAGTATAAGGTCCTTCAGATCAGAGGTTGTTTTGTTTTATTTTTTAATTTCTTTTCATCTTTTTTGTCCTTAGTGCCTAGCATAGTGCCTGATACATAATAGGTGCTTAGTAAATTCCTGGTGGTCATTTGACCAATTGATTGTATTCCAAATTCTGCATCTGACTTCACTCTGTATCAATTTGTATAAGATTTGCCTGAATTTAAAATAGCTACATTTTCCAATTCAATTAAACACCTAGCATACATACATACTGTAAAAACAATGACCCCATTATACATAGGAGTGCCTGCTATAATAGGTTCTTAGATCTGCATTTTTAAAAGGGAAGCAACTTTTGAAGAGTTAACAATCATTTTATTCAAGCACATGTATATCATTCACTTAGTTCAAAGCAAAAAGTCAGCCCCTTGAACTTCAGAAAAAATACAGAGAAATACAGACTGGCTTCCAGCTGCCTGACATAAGCAATACATACATGACAGATCAACAGACAGACAACTGTCTGACCATACAAACATAGTTACCAGAGAGAGAAGCACTAACATTTGGGTTTTCAAAGCTGAGGGGCTCCTTAGTGGCTACACAGAGTCTCATGTGGCCAAACAAAACACTTCCAATCAGTAAACTCTAAAGTAAAACCTCACCTCAGACTACTTATACATTTTTCAGAGTCAGAGGACATCACAACCCTTGAGAACAAGTATCTCATTAACAAAAGGTATGGGCCTTCCTACCTACAAATCTTTCAGGCCCATTAATGAATGAGGAAGATCTTCCCATTAACAAGTAAAATTATATTAACAATAAGCAAAAATACATTATCAATACACATACACATACATCTATTGAATATCTACTATTTGAAAGACACTGTTGGGCACTAGGAATAAAGAATGAAAATATATATAGTTCTTGTCTCAAGGAACTCCCATGCTAATAGGAGGAATATGTCATGGAAATAAATAGCATAATACAAAGTAGAATGGAGAGGAGACACCTACAAATCCTTTAGCAAAACTTGAGAGGTAAATAGTAATCACTTTCAGCTGGGGAGGGTCAGAGATGGTTTCATGGAAGAGGTGGTGCTGAAGATGAGTCTTGAATTGGCTAAAATCTGAGGAATTCATTCCAAATATTGGGTACATCTCATGAAAACACATGAAATTGAAAGGTTGCTGAACAAGATCAGGGACAAGTTAGTAGTTCAGTTTGGCTAGAATGCTGATAGCATTAAAGTGAATAATCAATCAGGACATCTTAAACTCTTACTCCATACCAGGTATAGTCGTAAGAGCTGGAGATACAAATAAAGGCATAAATGTAGCCCCTATTTTTGAGGATGTATGTGTGTGTGTGTGTGTGTGTGTGTGTGTGTGTGAGAGAGAGAGAGAGAGAGAGAGAGAGAGAGAGTAGTATTACAGTCTAATGACCATTCTAGATGGTTATCTATATATAGATATATATAGATAACCATCTACATAAAAAATATAGAGAGAGTGGATGGAAGGTAATTTTAAAGGGAAGGGACTGGCAAGAGATATAAGGAGGAGACCAGGAAAGGCTGTTGCAAAAAAATAAGATTTTAGCTGAATTTTGAAGGAAACCAGGGAAGCATGGGGTCAGAGATGAGGAAGGGGAGGATAATGTGAAAAAAGTGTTGTAAAGATATGTGTGCGTGTTTATCCTTCATTGCCAAAGAAGACCATGCCATCAGAGAAATAATGACATGACTTACACTTCACTTTGTTTTGAGTGAGGGAGGGCTGTGCAGGTCACCAGCCTCACTTCTCTTCCAGAGTCATCTGAATCCAGTGACCAGATATTCATCAGGATGACTGGAGATGACCCAGGATGAGGCAATTGGGGTGAAGTGACTTGGCCAAGGTCACACAGCTAGAGTGTCAAGTGTCTAAGGTGACATTTGAACTCAGGTCCTCCTGACTCAAGCACTGGTGCTCTATCTAGTGCACCACCTAACAGCCTGGTTGTAAAGACAAATTAGAGTTAGATACTGGGAGGCCTTAAGGACAGATCTCAGGAGATTTTATTTTGTCCTGAAAACAAAGTGAGATTCCCAGGTCCCTTCACCTCTCTTTCCTTACTTTACTCTTCTGAAAAATGAAGTGGTGGAACTGAACCTCTCTGGGCTTCAGTTTACTCTTTTGAAAAGAGATATTGGAAAATCTTTAAAGCTCCTTCCAACTCTAAAATTTTTAGTCTTCTTACACTTTAGATGAAAATTCCACAAGAGTGATTGGCATCCTGGGAATTTTCCCAGCTTGCTATATTACCCCCATATTGCAGATAAGGAAATAAGGAAACTTGGAGATTGTTACATTTTTTTATTCACACAGTTCATCATTGAAACAGCCCATTTCCTGGTATCCTGATTCTCACCCCAGTGCTTTTCCCAGTTGATTTCATTGCCTCTCTATAAAATGGTCCAAAATAATATTAATAATAAATAATCCTTTCATTTGCAAAGGGATTTCTTGCATAGATTTCTTAACAATGGATAATAAAGTACAATATTTGCTTCCTTCTTTGGGTCTTCTAACTAGGCCTTTATCATTTAGGCAGTCCATATGTGAAAACCAGACAGGCTTATTCTGAAAATCCAACTTTTAACTTTTATTTATTTGTTTCCTCTTCCACTGTGACTCTCCTTCCCTCTCCCTCTCCCCCCAAGCTAAGATTTTCACAGCGCTTCATACAATTTTTCCAGCTTTTCTGGTATGAAACATCTGTGGTTATTTTGTAAAGTCCCTTTAGGTCATGGGAAAGTTTTATCTTTCTTGCCTACCACATGATCCCAAATTTCCAAGCCTTATTCACAATGGCCAAAGTTTTATATACACATAATTGCTGCTTAGTAAATGGTCGTTTCCATGTCTCCAAGGAATTCAGATTTAATCACCATTGCCTGGATTGTTGAACATTTTACAATTGTGAGAAAAGCTTTAGAATGACTTGTACATTTAAAAGAAATAGTTATTTGAAATTAGACCCCACAAAGTAGCAAGCCATTGGTAGCGAATGAAAATTTCAAGTGCTTAGTTGTTTAGTGATACATTGATTCAGATACATGTTTCAGATATCATCTAACTTAATAATCATGAAAAGAATAGAAAGCATGACATATATTGTGATAATTATGGAGGCTTTAATGACTGTAACATGCCTGAATAAATATGTTTTGGGGTATATATATATATATATATATATATATATATATATATATATATATACCTATGATTTTATCAATGTGAGAAGCTCCCTTGACCAAGACAGATTGACAGCATATAGAATCGTAAGGTCACAGATTTAGACCTAGAAAGTACCTTAGAAACCAACAAACCCTGTCCTCTCGTCTTACAAAGAGGAAACCACCTCTGAAAAAGGTTAAATCATTTGCCCAGCCACAGACCAGTTTTGAGGCAGTATTGAACTCGGGTCTTTCTGATTCCAGACCCAGCATTCTATCCACTTCCCCATCTAACTGCTGTCAGTGTCTTACCTATAATTTAAAGACTTGGAAAGTTTCCTGAGGATACTGGGTATCAATTACCTGCCCATGATAATTGTGATAATAAGATAACATATAGCACTTTAATGTTGCCAAGGACTTTATGTATATAATTTCATTGAAGTCCCGGAGAGGTAGGTTATTCCCATCTGGCAGATAATGAAGCTCAGGCTTAGAAAGATTAAGTGATTTGCCCAGTCTCACAGCTAGTGAGTGTCTGAGACAATTCAAACCCAGCCTTCCTGACTCCCCGCTCAGGGCCCTAACTATTCAATCCCACTACCTCTCATGATCTCATAGCTTGTATGTCTTAAGAGGCAAGGACTTGAACCCAGGTTGGTTTTATTCCAAAGGCAGCAAGGGAGTATGTTACACTTGGGCTTAGTCTAGGTGTGGAAAACCAATAGCCTCAAGGCCATAGGTGGCTTTCTAGATCCTTGGGTGAGGCCCTTTGACTTAATCCAAGTTTTACAGAACAAATCCTTTTATTAAGGGACTTTGTTCCATGAAGTTTAGATTCAGTCAAAGGGTTGCACTTGAGGACACAGTGGGCCACATGTGGCCTCAAGGGTTGAAATTGCCCACCCCTGGCTTAGTCCATTAGTAAATATCTGTGGACTTAGCAGTCAGAAAGAGCGGAGCTCAAATTTCACCTTACTTGCAAAGTGATCCTGGGCTAATCACTGAAGGTCTCTCAGCTTCAGTTTCCTCATCTATAAAAGAGGGCCAATAATTGGGCCTACTTCACAGGGTTGTGTGAGGACCAAATGCGAACATATGTGCAGGGTTTTGTAAACCTTAAAAGGCTACCTAAATGCTAATTTTTGTTGTTAACCTTATTAATTATGCACTATTTTGTGTTGCCTTATTGATGAAATAATACATTCTATTTATTTGGGCTATAACTATAAAGTCCAAAATTAAGTGGGGATTCGATTACTATCTAATAGTAGTCTTTTTCCCCCACAGTGCTAAAACACTTCCAGATGATTTAAAAAAAATTCTTTTTTATTATTAATATGACAAATACCAACTTTTTTCTTTTATTCTTTTGTGCTGTTTATTAATTTTAGATTGCCAAATCATGTATTTCAAAGAGAGAGCTTCTTATATCTAGCCTGGTCAAGTAAGTCTGGCATATACAAAATATATTGTTTATGCTAGATCTAGTGTTACCTTAGTATTATGTTGTGTTATCTCTCCTCTGGAATGTGCCTGTTCCCATTCAACTGTACACATCCTATCCACCTTTCAAGCTCCATCAATAAGATGGCAGATTAGGGGCAACCCAGCTGAATTCTCTCAAAATTCTCCTCCAAACAACTTTAAAATAATGCCTCAAATCAAATTTTTGGAGCAGCAGAGTCAACAAAAGGTCAGAGGAAGACATTTATCCAGCCTAAGACAACTTAGGAGGTTGTCAGGAGAAATTTGTGAAACTATCCGAGAAGCCTGTCCAGAGTCCATATGTGCTATAACGGTAAAAGCAGTCATAGCAACAGCAGCAGCATTTGGAAATCTCAACCTAGAGAAGGTATGGGGGAGGGGTTGGACAGCTGCTCTGAAAGAAATTACAGGGGACCCTTTGTTGGCACTGGGTACAGCCAGCACTGATTGACAACTCTGTTGCCCATATGAAGTTTTGGGTTGTAGTTCCAGGGTAGAGAGGAACACTAGGGATTGGTCACAAAAGGGAGCAGGAGCCCTAGTTCCAAAACAAAGAGGAATACTAGCCCTTGTGGCCATAGGGGAACAAAGGTCATTCCTGGGTGAAGACCAAAATGTAGACAAGAGAGCAATATCTACGCCTCTCCAAGGATCACACCACCTTGGAAGAACCAAAAACTTGCAGACCCCTTGAACTAGCTTTGAAAATAGCAGCATGAAAAAAGCCTGAAGCTTGCCAGAGTGCCTCCCTACCCCAAGGTGAGCATAGTCCAACGTTAACATAAAGTTCAAAGTGAAGAAATAGGCTGGGGAAATGAGCAAACCAGCAACAACAAAAAAAGGATTTGAATATCCAGGATGTATCTCCAGGATATATTATATTCACTCAATTATCCAGGAAAACTACCTTGATAGCTTAGTCCTGAGAGCAGAATAGAAAATGAAAGAATCTACCAATAATATCCTGAAAGAGATACCAAAGTGAAAGCTCCCAGGAATATTATAGCCAAATCTCAGAATTCCCAGGTTAAGGAGAAAATATGCAAGCAGCCAGAAAAAACAATTCAAATATCATGGTACCACAGTCAGGATCATACACGATTTAGTGACTTCTATGTTAAAGGAGTGGAGGGTTTGGAATATGATATCCCTGGGGGTAGGGGGAGGGAGAGAAATGGAGCTAGGATTACAACCAAGAATCACCTACCCAGCAAAACTGAATATAATCCTTCGTGGGAAAAAATGGGTATTTAGGCAGTTGGAATTCTTCCAAGCATTCCTGATGACATGACTGGAACTGAATAGAAAAACTGATATTCAAACACAAGACTCAAGAGAAACATTAAAATAGGAAATTGACATTCAAAAACAAGATTAGAGAGAAGCATTAAAAACATGAAAGAGTAGTCATAAAGATCCCAATATAGTTAAGCTTTTTGCATTCTTATATTGGAAGATAATACACTATCATTATTAGAGCAGTTAAAAGGAATTTACATAGACAATGGGGCATGGATGTGAGACAATTATGTTTGAATGATCTAAAAAAAATAAAAGTAAGAGAGAGTGATGCATTAGGAGAAGGCAGAAAGGAGAAGTAGAATGGGGACAATTTTCTCAGAAAAGAAGAGCATAAAGGAGGGGAGAAATGGGGGGCAGAAATGCTTGAACCTCACTCATCAAAATTGGTTTAAAGAGGGAAAAATATATATATATATATATACATTATATATATATAATATATATATACATTATATATATAATATATATATATACATTATATATATATATATATATATATATATATATATATATATATATATATATATAGTGTGTACATGTGTATACACATACATACATACACGCTCAGTTTCTATAGATGTGTAACTTACAGGAGCAAGGAGAGAAAGGGTATAAGAGAAAGTGAGGGGGATGATGAAAGGAAGGACAGATTAAGGGAGACCAATGGTTAGAAACAAAATAGATTTTTGAGTAGGGATAGGATAAAAAGGACAAGAAAGAGGAAGAAAATTGGTTGGAATAATCATAACTGTGGATGTGAATGGGATGAGCTCACCCATAAAATAGAAGCAGATAGCAGAATGGATTAGAAATCGGAATTCAACAATACGTTTTCTACAAGAGACACACCTGAACCAGAAAGACACACAGTTAAAAGAACAGAATCTATGATGCTTTAGCTGAAATAAAAAAAGACAGAGTTAGCAATCGTGACCTCAGATAAAGCAAAAGCAAAAATAGGCCCAATTAAAGGGGATAATCAGGGAAACTACATTTTGCTATAAGGTACCACAGACAAAGAAGGGATATAAAACATTTTACAGCAAATTTATCTGATAAAAGTCTCATTTCACAAATATATACTGAATATAAAACTGAGTGAAATTTATAAACATGAGTTATTCCCCAATAAGTGGTAAAAGGATATAAACAGCTAGTTATCAGAAGCAGAAATCAAAGATATCTATAGTCATATGAAAAAAATGCTCTAAATCACCATTGATTAGAGGAAGGCAAATTAAAATAGCTCAGAGATACTACCTTATACCTATCAAAAATAACAAATGCTGCAGAGATGAGGGAAAAATAGGTACATTAATGAAATGTTGGTAGAGTAACATGCTATGAGTCCTCCCTCTAAACTACCTAATTATGTGATTGGCATTGATAAAATTCTTGTTCTAGCAAATTAAAAGTTTTATTTGTTTATTTGTCATAAAGGAAAGGCAAAATAAAACCTCAATTTTAACAGAGACACTTCCAAGATATCCAAACACAAAAGAGAAACATCTAAAGAAACCAGTGTGGGTACACAGAAAGCTCTTTGATAAGCATTTAAAGACACATACAAAAAATGGAAGGAACTGCATATAACTGAGGAAGACTCTAAAAGTGTTGTAAGACAGAGATCGTGTCTAAAAGATGAACCAGCAGAATAAATGAAATGTTGCAAAGTATGACAAAGCTAACTCAATTTTTCTATGTGCAAAGCAAAATGAAAAAAGGATAAACTCATTGTTTGGGAAATATAGTGAGAAGATAGAACTTCTATATTATCCAACTTATATTGCTACATCTTTTCCAAGTAAAATAGTCTTCAAAAACTTGAAAGATGTAAGAATGTTGAAGAATGACCAACCATGATTCCAAAAGACAAGTAATGAAGCTTGTTCCCAACTTCATGACAGATGAAGTGATGGATTCATGATAGAGAATGATACAAACATTTCTGGACATAGTCAGTGGAGGAATTTGTTTTGCTTGACTGTGAAAATTTGTTACAAAGGTTTTTTCCCTCTTTTTGCAGAGGGGAGAAGGAAAAGTGGAAGAGAGATGCTTGTTAATTGGTTAAAAAAAAGGAGCTTAATTTAACTTAAGAAAAAGACAAGAAGTAGAATGCCAGGTTTAGAGTTGGGAAGACCTAGTTTCAAATCCTGTTTCATGTATTTACTAGCTGTATGACCCTGGATTTAAACTTAACTTCTCTGGTCCTCAGTTTTTTCACTGTCAAAATGGTGTGATAATGGCATTGTTTTAAGGACCAAATCAGATAATATATGTAAAACATTGTACAATAGAAGCTAATGCCACAGGTACTCCTAGTGCTTTGGTTGTATGACATTTCACAAGTCACATTCTTTTTAGACCTGTCTTCACTTATTAAAAAAATGCAGTTAACAAAGACGACAACAAAACCAACCTCCAAACCCCTCCACATCAAGCCTTCCCTCCTCCATAAAATCTTTCCCAGCCATTCCAATCCAAGCTTATCTCCTTTATCTCACTATCTTTAACATAGAATGTCCTATTAATACATCTGACACCATATGAGGCAGTGCAGTATACCAATCACAAAAGGGGGCAATGCCAAAAAATTACGTCTGATATTGAAAGTCCTCTATTTCATTGAAAAACCAGTTTTTCTCCTGAACTATTATACTCAGTTTTGCTGGGTAGGTGATTCTTGGTTTTAGTCCTAGTTCCTTTGA
>CM053770.1:144201962-144218389 GCA_028658325.1 Potorous gilbertii
CATTATCGACCATATCAACAACAAAACTAACAAAAACCACATGATTATCTCAATAGATGCAGAAAAAGCTTTCAACAAAATACAATACCCATTCCTATTAAAAACACTGGAGAACATAGGAATAAAGGGAACTTTCCATAAAATAATAAGTAGTATCTACCTAAAACCATTATATGCAATGGGGATAACCTAGATGCATTTCCAGTAAGATCAGGGGTGAAACAAGGATGTCCATTATCAGCACTATTATTCAATATGGTACTAGAAATGTTAACTGTAGCAATTAGACAAGATAAAGAAATTAAAGGAATAAGAATAGGCAAAGAAGAAACTAAGTTATCACTCTTTGCAGAGGATATGATGATATAGAGAATCCAGAGACTCAAGTAAAAAGCTACTTGAAATAATAAACAACTTTGGCAAAGTTGCTGATTACAAAATAAACCCACACAAATCTTCTGCATTCCTATACATTAGCAACAACGTCCAGTAGCAAGAGATAGAAAGAGAAATCCCTTTTAAAGCTAGGGTAGACACTATAAATACTTGGGAGTTTACCTGCCAAAGTAAACCCAGGAACTATATGAACATAATTACAAGACACTTTTTGCACAAATAAAGTCAGATTTAAGTAAGTGGAGAAACATCAGTTGCTCATGGGTAAGCCAGGCTAACATAATAAAAATGACAATTCTACCTAAATTAATTTACTTATTTAGCGCCATACCAATTAAACTATCATATAATTATTTTCTAGAGCTGGATAAAATAATATCAAAATTCATCTGAAAGAACAAAAGGTCCAGAATATCAAAGGGACTAATGAAAAGAAATACTAGGGAAGGTGGCCTAGTGCTACCAGATCTCAAATTGTACTATAAAGTAGCAATTATCAAAAACACTTGGTATTGGCTAAGAAATAGAAGAGTAGACAAGTGGAATAGACTTGGCACTCAAGACACAGTAGGCAAGGAATACAGCAACCTCCTGCTTAATAAACCCAAGGACCCCAGCTTCTGGGATAAGAATTCACTGTTTGACAAAAATTGCTGGGAAAACTGGATAGCAGTGTGGTGGAAACTAGGCATAGACCCATGCCTGACCCCATACACAAGGATAAAGTCCAAATGGGTACACAATCTAGGTATAAAGATTGATACCATGGACAAATTGGAGGAGCAAGGAATAGTGTATTTATCAGATTTATGGAGAAGGGAAGAATTTTTTACTAAAGAAGAAATAGAAAGCATTATGAAATGCAAGATGGATAATTTTGATTACATTAAACTGAAAAGTTTTTGAGCAACCAAACCCAACACAACCAAAATTCGGAGGGATGTAGTACATTGGGAAAGAATTTTTACAGCTAATCTAGGGGATAAAGGCCTCATTTCTAGAATATGTAGAGAACTGACTCAAATGTACAACTATAGAAGTCATTCCCCAATTGATAAATGGTCAAAGGATATGAACAGGCAATTTTCAGAGGAAGAAATTAAAGATGTCTATAATCATATGAAAAAATACTCTAAATCACTTTTGATTAGAGAGATGCAAATCAAAGCAACTCTGGGGTACAACATCACACCTGTAAGATTGGCAAACATGACAGAACAGGAAAATGATAAATGTTGGAGAGGATGTGGGAGAGTTGGAACACCAAGTCATTGTTGGTGGAGCTGTGAGCTGATCCAACCATTCTGGAGAGAAATTTGCAACTATGCTCAAAGGGCTACAAAAACATGCATACCCTTTGACCCAGCAATATCACTACTAGGACTATATCCCCAAGAGATCATAATGATGGGAAAGGGTCCCACATGTACAAAAGTATTTATAGCAGCATTCTTTGTAGTTGCCAAAAACTGGAAATCAAAAGGATGCTCATCAATTGGGGAATGACTGAATAAATTATGGTATATGGATGTAATGGAGTACTATTGTGCCATAAGAAATGATGAACAAGAAGACTTCAGGGAGGCCTGGAAAGACTTATATGATCTGATGCTGAGCAAAAGGAGTAGAACCAGGAGAACTTTGTGCACAGCAACGACCACAGTGTGTGAGAGGTTTTTCCTAGTAGACTTGGAACATCGTGATAATGCAAGAACTTAAAAAAAAAATTCCCAATGGTTTTCTAAGGCAAAACGCCTTCTATACTCAGAGAAAGAACCATGAAATTCATTCACAGAATGTAGCAGATCATGTTTGTGTGTGTATGTGTGTTTGTGTGTGTATTATGATTTGATTTGTTATATGATTTCTTCCATTTATTTTAGTTCATCTACATAGCATGACTATAGTGAAAATGTATTCAATATGAAAGTATATGTAGATTCTATATAGAATTGTATGCCATCTTGGGGAGGGAAGGGGGTGGTGAGGAGTAGGTGGGAGGGGGTAAAAATCTAAGTTTTATGGTAGTAATTGTAGAACATTAAAAAAAATAATTTTAAAAAAAGAAATAAATACATATAAACCAGTAGAAAGTTGTTCATGGTTGGCTGTGCTCCTGTAATGGAAATTACTATAGTACATATATTAATTTGCTTATTCAGTGCCATACCAATTAAATTACCAAAGGAATACTTTAGACCTCTAGAAAGTATCCATCTGGAGGAACAGAAGTTCAAGAATCTGGAGGAAAATGATGATGATGATGATGATGGTGGCAGTGGTGGTGGTGGTGGTGGTGGTAGTGGTGATGATGATGGCAAACAAAATCAAGGGAAGAAAGGGTCCCAGAAGTACCAGATCTGAGCATATACTACAAATCAGTAATCACCAAAACTGTTTAGTACACAAAAATCAATAAGTGAAACAGATTAAGAACACAGCACACGAGAGAGTGGAACAGCATAGCGTTCAATAAACTCAAAGACTAACTGCTTGGATAGTACCTACGCTGTTTGATTAAAAACCAAACCAAACCAACTCCCACGCAAACAGGAGAGCAATCCAGCAGAAATTAGGTCTACACCGACAACACATACCACATACCAAGATGAGCTCCAAATAGAAGAATGACTTTCAAAGGTCACATCCGGTCGTCATGGCAACGAGCTGCGCGGTGGGAAGCGGCTGCCGGACCTCGGGAAGGAGGAGACTCGGGAGGCAGACACACACACCGAGAACCCGGCTCAGCTTGACCTGGTCCCCTCCGTGTCCGCCTGCAGGGTCTTGGCCAGTAGACCACGACTGAGCTAGCGGGCGTCCAGCCGCCCGTCATAGCAGGCTATTCCACCTCCCGACTCCGAGCCTTTGCCCAGGTTGGCCCTCCCTTTGTCCTTCCAGCACCATGGTCCCCAGCAGCCCGTATACTCCGCTGCAGTTCAACAGGAAACTTCCTGCGCTGCCAGACAACCTGGCGGTCAGGTACTTAGGCCAGCGTCTGACTGACACTGAGAAACTGAAGGCCTGTGATGAAGCCGGTGATCTGAGTTTTCTAGAAAGGCCTGGGTTCCAAACCTCGGTGCCCCTTTCAGTCATATCCGAAGAAAAGCTCTATCTGGCCAAAAGAGACGTCAAGAGAAAGCAACTCGAAGAGCTTGTGAAAGCACCTTTACCCCAAGGGCAGCCCCAAGCCCCGCTGAAGCTTGGACAGAGAAGGAGTAAACTGATTGATTTCCAATCCGAGGGGAGCAAGTCGAAAGCTCACAGCCTCCTCTCGGACCATCAGCTCTCCTCCGGGTCTGAGACGGCCAGCCCCGGGATCAAACTCCACCTTTACTCTTCTCCCCTGGAGAAGTCTGCTTTCCCTCTGTCTCGTTCCCTGCCCACCGCTGAAGCAGAAGAGAACTCGTATTCCAAGGCAGCTGAGTCTCCGAGCATGCTAGAACTTCGACGCCTGCAGAAAGAACTGAGCGGCTGTATTCAGAAAATCGAAGGAGTGGCCACAAAAGATGAAATCGAGGAAGATCTTGATCAAGAGGTAGCGGAGCAAAACTGCATCGCAAGACAAGAACAGGCAGCCCGCACTACTCTGGTGCTCTATGGTCTCCTGGAGCAGGTGAAAGAAATCCAAGAAGATCTGGATAAATTAAGTCCATTTAAAATTAAGAACACTACAGAGGAGTTGGATTCCCTCCTGGAAAGGACACAGTCACTCAGAAAGAAAAAGAAGTACTTCCCTAGAATTCGAAGTCAGTTTCCAATGAATTTCCCAAGGGGCTTGGAGAGCTCCTCTTTCACATCACCAGGGAAAGAAAGGAAGCCCTCTGTGACAAAGGAGAAACTACTTCCCCAGGATGGGAGAAGGCCTGTTGTGAGAAAGCTCCTGGAAGATAAATGTAGATGTTCTTCAGTGTTTCCCCTGTTCCGGATGTTGAATGATGAGCTGGGGGGCCAGTCTGAAGATGACTTCTCTTCTTCAGAACACAATGCCATTGTCAAAGTAAGACCAGCCTCAGTTAAAGCAAAAAAGGGGAAAAAGAAGTCTCACATGCCTAATGGGACCCACCCAAGGCGAGGTGTTAGGACATCTAGGAAATCACAGCAAATGTGAACTGACCCTAGGGTTCAGGACAGGCGTCCCTACCGTCTGTCCAAAGCAGGGCATTTGCTGCACTCTGAGCCCCAGGAATTAGAATATTTGAAAGGACCACTCCAGGTTTCCTGGTGTCCTCATTCTGCTGCCAAAGCCTGCAGTCAGCAGAGGCAAATTGCTTCCTCTCCCTAAGCCTGCTTACTCATGTGTTAGGGAAGTCTTGCTCCCAACGGATACTACCCTTGTCCTTGTTGGATTTATTCAGTAAGCACAAATGGCTGTGGTGTCTAGAGGCCTGGGAGGCTGAAGCTTCTGAGTCTCCTCAGTGGTACAGGGGCCATTTGATTTTAATGAGCATTCCACACCTATGGATGGCAAGACCTCGTGAATCTTTCATAAATCACAATTGCTGGATTATGTGAGGCAGAATAATAAACATAGGCTCTGAATTTGCTTTATCAGAATTCATTTCCAGGTAGATTGCCAAGACTCCCTCCCTCCCATGGCATCATTTATTACTTTTAAAAAATAATACACATTTATTTTCTCTAATTTTCCCCTCCCCCCATGATAAAAGAAAAACAGAACCCTTATAATAAATATGTACAATCAAGCAGAACAGCCTCTCAAACTGGCCATGTCCTGCAAATATGTAGCAGGAAGTAGGCAACCCACATCATTGTGGCCCCTTTGGAGTTATGGTAGGTCCTCACTGCCCTGACCAGAGTTCTTGGGTCTTTCAGAGTTCTTAGTTTTTATAATGTTGATATTTTAGTATAAATATCCTCCTGGTTATGCTCACTACTCTCTGTATCAAGCCATACATGTCTTCCCAAGTTTCTATGACACCATCCATCACTTCTTATAGCACAATAGGATTGCATCACATTCATATGCCACACCTTGTCCAGTCATCCCCCAATCAATGGGCTGTCATAAACACATCTTAAACAGACCAGAGGAACAAAAAAGGTGATACTTTTTTCCAAGTATGGATAGAAATCATAACCAAAGAAGATCACAGAAGATAAAATGGACAATTTTGATTATTTAAAATGGAAAAAGTTTCTTCAGGATTGAAATAAATGTAGTTAAAATTAGAAGAGAAACAATGAACTGGGAAAACACCATCGAAGCTAGTTTCTTTGATAAAGGCCCACTATCCAAGATACGTAAGGAATTAATCTAGATATGTAAGAACAAAAACCATTCCTCAATAAATAAATGGTCAAAGTAAATGAATAGGCAGTTGGGAAGAGAAATCCAGGCTATCAATAACCCTATGATTGGGATTATGCCTGGTTCAGGGAATAGAGTTTATGCTAAGGATGAACAAGAAACTTAGCAAAAGAAATGTAAAAAATTGTGTTTCAGAGAGGGGAATTTCTGAGGTGAGTTTGAGACATTGGAAGTAAAATAGTTATGAGTGATATTGAAGTCTAAGACATGGCCATATTTATGGGTGGCTCACATGGATATGAAAACCATTGGAACTGAGGTTAAGGAACTGTGGATTGAGAATGTTAGAGACATCATAAATATGGATACTGTAATCACTGATGATGTCAATTTATGAGTTAAAAACAATGTTCTATGAGAACAAGGAATTAAGGAATGTAGATGTATCTTCCTAGAAGTTGGATGATGGCGGACATGTGAACGCTCCAATGATGGGGGAGAAAGGATGACGTAAGTAAATAGTGTAAAGGAAAGTAGTAAGCTGTAGTGGAAAGATGACATGGAATGATGAGGACATGGGTTCATATCCTACCTTTAGCTATGTGACCTTAAGGAAATCATAACTGTTGAACCTAATTTTCCTCATCTACAAAAATGGGGTAGTAATAGCAACCTCTTCACAGGGTTTTTGTAAGTATCAAATGAATGTACATTAAACATGACACAAGTTTTAATTCTAAGCATCAAATGAATGGATGCTAAGTATGATGCAAGTTTTAACTACTAATATTTTCTCACGTTGATCTACCAATAAACTTTTATTAAGCACCCACTTCTAATGTTTTCAACAAAATTAGACTTGAGAAAAGTTGCTATGCTGTCTGTACACTCAGTGCAAACATTCTCATTACAATTCCAGTAACAGAGAAGTTAAAGGACTGATACGTAGGGACATCCCCCATGATTTTGACTTCCTCTTTTAGCTCTATATATTTCAAAAGCTATGTCTTCCACATAGCTTGGAAATTATGGTCATTGGTACTGCTAAGTGACATCCTGAATCCCCAGTTACTAGTGACCTCCCCCATGAAAGAGACTTGACTTGACTGGAGAGATCCTTCAATAGGAGATCTCAACATAGAGATCTCCATAGATGGAGAGAAAAGTGAGGTGAGGATTTTTGAAAGATGGATAGGAGCCCTGGAGAATCAATTATGTGAGAAATGCAGCTGGATTTCCAGGTCTAAAATCCCTAGAGATCATTCTCTCTCTCCTAGGTTGAGATTTTATCCCACTCTCAGTTAAGGAACTCATTTACTCATGCATTTTTTATTCTATTTTATTTTAATATAATATTCTTTCATTTCTGTTTGGTGTTTTGTTTGTATAAAGGGGATTACTTGCTATTTGTTATTCATGATGGTCTTTTTTATAACCAACACTTGATGAAAAAGGGTTAAGCTGGTGAGTGTAAATTATGGCCTCCACTTCTTGAAAGCAACAAGGGAAACAGTTTTCTTTCTGAATTTAGATTTGTACCCCTAGATTTGAGGGGTGGCAGATATAATTCTAGCCTAATAATTCTCTTGTAGACTGGGAGAAAGATCACACTGCCTATACAATTCTAGTGCCTATCTCCCTTTTTCCACCAGTTAGGCTGTTGACAGTACAGGTCCAGCCCTCCTCCCATCCTCCACAAAAGTAAGTCTGAACCAAGTTGTTTAAATATTTGGACAACACACAGACATAATCAGGGGCATAGTCTACTGATTACTTCCCCCCTCCCTTGACCTGCCTTCTCACATATTCAATTTTGCCCTATGTACTGGGTCTTTGGGGCATTTAGGTGGGGCAGAAGATAGAGTATTGGTCCTGCGGTCAGGAAGACCTGAATTATATTTGACCTTAGACACTCAGTAGCTATATGACCCTGGGCAAGTCACTTAGCCCAGTTGCCTCAGTTCCTCATCTGCAAAATGAGTTTGGCCAGAAGGAGAAGGAAATGGCAAACCACTCCAGTATTTCTGCCAAGAAAATCCCAAATGGGGTCAGAAAGAGTGGGATTCAACTGAAATGACTGACCACCACAACAACAACTAGGTCTTTCCCTGATGCCTACAACATTCTCAGATCATCTGTTATACCTAAAAAACAAGCCAACTTAATTTTGCTGTCACCTCAAATGATCACTCAATAGCTCTTCTTTCCTTCACAATCACACTCCTAGAAAGAGTGATCTACATTCATTTTTTAAAATTTTCTTTTCTCCCACTCATGTATTTTTTAAATTCTCAATTAAATACCAAGTAAAGATGGGCATTTTCCTATATATAGTACATGAGAAAAAGGGGATTTTAAATTGAAAAGTACATTTCTGTTGCATACAACTTGCTTTTAAATATATATATGTGTGTGTAATAAATTCTATATATAACAAGTGTTATAAAATTATATAATACACAACTTTTGCTCTTACATTGCCATTTTTTCTGGACTTAAGGGTCTACTGTGTATTTCTTTAAATGCTTCGATAACTGTCTTTTCTTTTTTCTTACACTTTCTTACATTTCTTTACCTTTAGCCTCATTCTCCTTCACATCTATTTCTAAATCTAAAAATAAAACGAACACCCTTGTAACAAATATGCATAGTTAAACAAAATAAAGTCCCTCATTGGCTGTGTATGAGAACATATGTCGTATTCTGCATCTTGAGTCCCTCGCTTCTCTCTCAGTAGCCTGCTCTGGAACTGTAGTTAGTCATTACATTGAATAGAATTCTGAAGTCTTTCAAAGTTGTTTTTCCTTACAATATGGTTGTGTTGTATAAACTGTTTTCTTTATTCTGTTCATTTCATACAGTACTAATTCATATAGGACTTGTTAGGTTTCTCTGAAACTGTCCCTTTTGCCATGTCTTATGGCATATTCACCATTACATTTATATGACATTCTTTGTTCAGTCAATATATGGACTTCCCAGTTCTTTGCTACAAGAAAAGAACTGCTGTAAATAAATAAATAAATGTAGATGGATGTACACAAAAATACACATGCACATATATATGTATATGTGTATATATATATATACATTGTATATGTATATATGCCTTTTTTTCTTTTGTAAAAATCTCTCTGAGGGTATTGACCTGATAGTGGTGTTGTTAGGTCAAAGGGTAATGCATAATCAACATACTTTGGAGACATAAGTCCAAATTGCTTTCCAGAACAGTTGTACCAATTCATACAGTGGTTCCCACTCACTTTTCAACCCTAATCTAGCTTCTCATCCCACCACTTAACAAGAACTCTTCTGTCCGAGGTTAACAACGATCTCTTAACTGCTAAATATCTTTTGACAGTCCTTATCCTTACTGATTGTAGTTCAGTTTGTTTTTTCAACACTGTGGACTCCTCTTTTTCTTGTGTACTATCTTCTTCCTTGGTTTTCATGAAACTGCTCTGTCCTAACTTCCTTCCCACCTTTACTCCTTTGCAGTATCCTTTGCCTTACCAGGATTCATTACCAATTACCCAGTTAATGTGGGAGACTGTCAAATCTCTTTCTTGGGTTCTGTTCTCTCTGTCTCTGCAGTCTCTCTTGGTGACCTCATCAACTCCCATGGGTTCAGTTATGATCTTTACGTAGATGATTCCCAAAGCCATCCTTGCTTTAGTAATTGTTAAACTGAATTAGACAAACAGCTGCCTGGTGTAACTGTCAACATCTCCACTATGTGAAAACTTTCTTTGCAAACCTGGAATCTGGGTAGAAATTACCTGTTAATCTGAATTTCTCTAATTGTTTTGAAACAACATGATATAATATGCTTATTTATATATCCCTAATTAACTGACCAGATGGATTCCCTAAATGTCCATTCATTTTTTTACCCTGTGTACCAAGTCTAATTGAAGTTTCCTTTATTAGTGTTAACATTTTCCAGAAGAAAAGATGTTGAGTTGTCTTGATGGTATCTCAGATCACCTATGACCCTTCCGTTTACAAGCTGGTTTCTGGTCTCTGCACCCCAGGGAGTTGAGAAAAGAAATGATCTCCCTTTGAAGTCAACAAGAACAAGAATAGTTCCAAGGGAGTGTAGCATCAGATGAAAAAACAAGTGTGTGAGTGGAGATAAGGATTGTTTTAATGCATCCACAACCACTGAATGAACAATTTGTATGGCATTCTGAACGCTTTGAGAGATAGGAAATTAGAACACAAGGTTGAAAGAATTGCTTGAGTTATGATTGATGTTATTGCTTGACTAGACACCCACCTTTTTTTTCTGCAATTCTAAGTAAATTAAGTGTCCATTTTTATCTCACTTCAAACACCAATTGAGTGGGAATCGAAAGGCCCATGTCCTAGGTCTGGGACAGCCAGTAGTAAGTTGTGGGGCTTTAGCTAGATTTAATCTCCCTGAGCTTTAGTTCTCATTCCTTACGCAACATTCTAAAATATCTAGAGAATTTTTTGAATGACATCATATCCATGTCCTACATCAAATATCGTGCCACAAAATATGTAATGTAGTGCTATGTGTAAGGGATCTGTGTGCATGGGGTCTTAGGACTACATTGGTCATTGAGGAGGCTCTAAGAACCCATTTAACTGGAAGTCTATAATGTATTCTGGGTCAGGGAGGTGGTGCAGTAGATATAGTGTTCTGTCTGGAGTCACAAAAACTCCAGGAAGACTTCAAATCTGGCCTCAGATGCTTACTGGCTGTGTGACCTTGGGCAAGTCATTTAAACCTGTTTGCTTCAGTTTCCTCATTTGTAAAATGAGCTAAAAAAGAAAATGGCAAGCCATGCCAATATTTTTGCCAAGAAAACCACCAAAATGGTCACAAGGAATTGAACATGACTGAAAAACAACTAAAATGGGCTTTGAAGCAGGTCTATGTAACAAAGTCACGTTTTGGTTGGGTAATTTACTTCCAATGCCATCTTGGGCAAGAAGGTTAAAAAAAAGAAAAAATATTAAAGGTGAAAGGGAAAAAGGAAGCAAGAAGAAAGAAGAAATGGGGAAGTAGGAATGCAATGGGGTGGATGGTGTAATTTGTTCCTATACTTCACTTTACTCTCCTGGGATATGCTGATACTGAGGTTTTACTCCATTCTCTGTCATGCTTTGAATTTCTATCTCCAGCATCTAGCACAGTGTCTGGCACAAAGTAGGTTCTTAATATATATTTGTGAATTGATTATTGTTTCCATCAATGCTAGACTTTTGGACATTGGTGTGACTACCTTATTGCAGACATTGTGGCGTTTTCCCTTGCCTGCCAATAACTTTGGATTCCCTATGGTCACATCTTAATAGCCCTTTGAGACTTCACCCAGCTACAGCAGGAACAATGACTTTGGAACCCTGAAGAGTCAGTGGTACATAGGCAAGAAATGATAAAGACCCATATGCCAAGACAGAGAATCTTTCATGATCATCCAGTGAAAAGATGTTATGGTCTAAGACTACAAGTTTAAGATTTTTTTCTTGTTCAAAATATTTTAAGTACATATGAACCATAACAATTCAATTAAAGTTGCTTTAATATTTGAAGGTTAAAAACATATTTCAAGAATTAAAAGGATCTAAAACATGACATCCCTTTCACAATCGGGAAAGCACAGAGGCCATTTCAAGCTCAGGAAAACATTTCTTGCCCTTTTCACATCCCCAGGCAAATCCTTTTATAATTCAAACCACAAGACATACAAAGCACCAGGTGAGGCTAAAGAGGAGGGCGGAAGATAGACTGTGTTTACAATAGCTGTTAATAGCCAAAAAAAGCCAGGCCAAGCTGTCAGGACATAATAAGCTATCATTTCTTGTTATATTGATTGGGAGGTATAGTAAAGGGAGGCATTATTGGTACAGTGGGAAGAACAGAGAACCTGGGTTCAACTCCATCTCTGATGCTTATTGTTATGTAATCTTGCACTTAAATGACTTAAATGCTCTGGACTTCATCTTTGTCATCTATAAAATGAGGAGGTTGAAATGGATAGCGTCTGAGGTCCCTTTTAGCCCTAGGATCCTGAGTTAGCCATTGAACTGAACCCAGGCTGTACCTGCAACCCTTCATCTTTGGAGAATGGGAGGTACTTTTGGTTTGGTTTGAACAATACATGTTAGGAGAATTTTTGCTGTGTATTCTCCTCCTTTCTATAGCCTATATCAAGGGTTAAATATCTATGCCCCATTGGACAATCATGAGCTTATGTCTGAGTTTAGCCCTGCCCATGAAGTCAAAGAGATAGAAGAAAGAAGAATTACTGGAGAAAACGTGATGGGAGATGCAAACTGGAACCGACATTGAAGATACTCCCAAAGTTTGTATAGGACCCTGAGAAAAATGGACATTTACAGGCTACAGTGAGGAAGGGGGACTGGAGTAATTTCCCTTTGTACTTTGGCCTGGTCTTGACTGTACTGCCCACTATTCAACAAGTGATGAAAAGGTCAGTAGGACTAACTGGAATCCTACAAAGCACAGCCAAAGAAAAGCTGTGCCAGGAAACAGTCAGAATTTTCTGGCAATGACAGAAATGTAAGCAGAAAAGAGGTAGTATCACGTCCTCCCAACCCCCTTGATTTGAGCAGCACAGCTCTCCCCTCCTCCATTCTGTGAGTGAAACAGCATCAGGAGGAATACTTGCTTACTTGCATGTTTTATGGGAGAGCAGCCAATTGGATAAATGGGTCTAGACAACTGAATTGTGTCTTTCTCAATTCCTGGGTTTGGGAAATGCCTTTGAACTGGATAAGAACGTCCTAGGTTTGGAAAAAACTGTGCACTTTTTAATATATTTTGAGTTTGAATATTTTGTTAATTCTTCATCTATGAGTAAAGGAAACATGGGTTTTTTTGGTCACTTGTATAGCTAACTTTTTACTACATTCATGTAATTAGCCTACTTTGAAATATTACAGAAGCAAGGAGAAGAGATTTCCTGGTACAATATTATTCAATAAACATTTATTAAATACCAAATATGTGCCAAGTACTCTGCTGAGTGCTAGGAATACACACATACACACACACACAGACACACATACACATACACAAGGCAAAGGTCCCACAGTCTAATGGGAGAGACAACATGTAAACAACTATGTATAACTAAGGTATATACCGGTTAAATTGGAGATAATCACTAGAGGGTAGGCAGTAGAATCAAGGAGGATGGGCAAACATCTGAGACTAATGAAGAAAGTATTTGCCAGTCATAAAGAAAAAGGACTCTAAGATGGGGCAAACCCTCGCTTGCTGGATGGAGAAAACAATCATTAGAATTCCTATGGACTTACTTTAGTGACTGGCCCCATATGGTGTGTAGTGTGGGACAGAGGGCTGAGCATGGAATCAGGAATATTATCTCCATTACTAGCTATGAGACATTACTAAATCATTTAACCTCTCTGGGTCTCAGTTTTCTCATCTGTATAAAATGAAGGAATTGGACCAGAAGACCACTAAGGTCCCTCTTTGACTTTATAATCCTTTCTCATCTACAGATTTTATAGTGAATAGGATCAGGCTAGTTCCTAGCAGCACCACTTGAGCGTCAAATTTCTGTTTACCCTGCCTTTCTATTTTAAGTAATTTCTCCACTGTCATAGAATCAAGTGGTCATAGATTTAGAGTTGGAAAAGACCTTAGATATCATCTAGAACAACTCCCTTATTTTAAAAACTCAGGGAAAGAGAAGCTAAGTGGTTGTCTAAGATCTTACCATTAATAAATATTACATACAGGCTTTGAACCTAAGCCCTCTGACTCTGAATTCAGCATTGATTCCTTTTTATCACTCCATCATTCATCTTATTATTCTGGATTCATGTAATTAATATTGGCTTGTTTTTATTGGAGGAGGAAGAGGGAATCTAGAGAGGAAGAAAATGGGAACTTGAGACAAAAGTTTGTTCTAAATACTTGGAGGTAAGATAAAGGAATGTCCTACCAGTAATTTGGTATGAATATCTAATAAAAATGCCTTTAATTTACAATTGGGTAGCACCTTTTTCAGAATAGCTCTGTCAAGGTTGGACAATTATGAAAACTGTACACTATAAACTGCATTGGTCTTGTCAATAGAAGACCTAGATTTGAATTATTGAGTGACATTTATTAAGCAACATGTTTCCAGCTAATGTGCTGGCATTTATTATTTTTTACACTTACTAACCATGTGACCCTGGGCAAGTCACAACCTCTTTCTGGATCTTGCTTTCCTCCTCTATAAAATAGGGAAGTTGAATACATGGTCCCTAAGGTCCCCTCCCTCTTTAAATTGATTATTTAATGATACTCATTTTGCAAGTGAACATCTTCCATAATTATTTCTAACCTGGCCTGCTTTTACATTAGTATAAATATACAAATGTATATTTACATTATATTATCACATTAGTGTACATTAGTATGAATTTCTGGTTAGAACTCTTTCTACAGGTGCACAGCAGTTAACCAGTCAGTCAATCAATAAACATTTTTAAAGTACCTACTATATACCAGGCATCATGCTAAGCACTGGAGATTCAAAGGCAAGCAAAAGCCAGTCCCTGCTCTCAAGGAGTTGATAGTCTAATGGGAGAGATAACATGCAAACCAGTATGCACAAACAAGTTATATGCTGAAAAAATTGAAAATAACCAAAATAAAAATGACACTTGAATGAAGGAAGATTAAGAAAAGCTTCCTACAGAAGATAGACTTGAAGAAATACAGGGGTGAAATTTATACTCTTAGAGAGTAGCCTGGGGACACCAAACATGTTTTTTTCACCACTAGTATATGGCAGAAAAAGGACTTTAATCCAGATCTAACTCTTGAGTTCAGCATTGTACCCATTCTCACATGGGTGTGCTATTTCTCCATAGTTACATAGCTATTCAATGGCAGAGCTGAGACTGAAACTCATGTATTCTGACTTCAAGCCCTATCTTCTTGTTTTTTCCCACTCCAACCAAACTGGATAGAGCTCATATAGACTTGTTAAAAATTCTGATTAACAGGGGCAAAACCAAGATGGCAGAGCAGAAAGATGCACATACTCTAGCTCATCCCCCACAACCCATAAAATACCTGTAAAGAATGACTCTCAACAAATTTTAGAGCAGCAGAAGTCATAGAATGACAGAGTAGAAGAGATTTCCAGCCCAGAGTGACCTGGAAGACTGACAGGAAAGGTCTGTCACACTGGATGAGGAGTGGAACACAGCACAGCCTTGACCACACAGCACCAAGAGGAGCAGGGCCAGGAGAAGGCCTAAGAGGCAGAATCCCCAGCAGTAGTGGAGGTTTGCAGATCCCTCAACTCACAAGCAACAAAGACACTTCAAAGGTCAGTGAGAGAGCTTTCTCACCTCCTCTTCTACCTCTGGTCCCAGGCAGCAGCGGGCTGCAGCAGCAGCAGCTGGTGGGTGGTGCTGTATGGAGGTGGCTACCTACCTTCCATTGTTGGAGCACTCAGCTTAAAGCCCCTGGAGGAACTGAGCAGCTGATCTGAATCTCAGCCCTGAGCATGATTCTGTGGCATGGCTGAACTGGAGGCCCCTGAAGAGTAAACTCCTCTCCCTTGATTGTGCCACCTTGGAGGAACTGAGAACTTACAGGTCCCCAGAGTACACCCTACTATTGACAAAGGACCCAAAAGTCAAGTAACTGACTGGGAAAATGCCTCAAAAAGGGGAAAGAAATAAGACTATAGAAGGTTACTTTCTTGGTGAACAGGCATTTTCTCCCATCCTTTTGGATGAGGAAGAACACTGAGTACCACCAGGGGAAGACATAAAAGTCAAGGCTTCTGCTTCCCAAACATACAAAATAAATATGCAATGGGCTCAGGCTATGGAAGATCTCAAAAAGGATTTTGAAAATCAAGTAAGAGAGGTGGAGGAAAAACTGGGAAGAGAAATGAGAGAGATGCAAGAAAAGCATGAAAAGCAGGTCAACAGCTTGCTGAAGGAGACCCCAAAAAACGCTGAAGAAAATAACACCTTGAAAAATAGGCTAACTCAATTGGCAAAAGAGGTCCAAAAAGTCAATGAGGAGAAGAATACTTTAAAAAGCAGCATTAGCCAAATGGAAAAGGAAGTTCAAAACCTCACTGAAAAAGAATAGTTCTTTAAAAATTAGAATGGAATAGATGGAAGCTAATGACTTTATGAGAAATGAAGAAATCACAAAACAAAGCCAAAAGAATGAAAAAATGAGGATAGTGTGAAATATCTCATTGGAAAAACAACTGACCTGGAAAATAGATCCAGGAGAGACAATTTAAAAATTATGGGACTACCTGAAAGTCATGATCAAAAGAAGAGCCTAGACTTCATTTTTCATGAAATCATCAAGCAAAATTGCCCTGATATTCTGGAACGAGAGGGCAAAATAAATATTGGAGGAATGCACCAATCACCTCCTGAAAGAGATCCTAAAAAAGAAACTCCTAGGAACATTGTAGCCAAATTCCAGAGTTCTCAGTTCAAGGAGAAAATATTGCAAGCAGCTAGAAATAAACAATTTGAGTATTATGGAAATACAATCAGGATAACACAAGATCAGCACCTTCTGCATTAAGGGATCAAAGGTCATGGAATATAACATTCCAGAAATCAAAGGAACTATTACTTAAACCAATAATCACCTACCCAGTAAAACTGAGTATAATACTTCAGGGGAAAAAAATGGTCATTCAATGAAATAGAGGACTTTCAAGAATTTTTGATGAAAAGACCAGAGCTAAAAGAAAAT
>CM053770.1:144218489-144255747 GCA_028658325.1 Potorous gilbertii
TAAGGGGTGAGAGATGAATATATTGGGAGGAAAAAGGGAGAAATGGAATGGGGCAAATTGTTTCTCATAAAGGAGGCAAGAAAATGTATTTTCCATGGAGGGGAAAAGGGGAGAGGCGAGAGGGAAAAAGTGAAGCTTACTTTCATCACATTTGGCTTAAGGAGGGAATAATATGCACCCTCAGTTTGGTATGAAAATCTATCTTACATTATAGGAATGTAGGTAAGAAGGAGATAAGTGGGGTGGGAAATGATGGAAGGGAGGGCAAATGGGAGAAGGGAACAATTAGAACTGAGAAATAAGAAATACATGTAATGGGGTATAGAAATCTATCTTGCCCTACAAGAAAAGAGAGAAGGGAAGAGAAGGGTATAATAGAAGGGAGGGCATATGGAGGGAAAGTGGTAATCAGAATTGTGACATTATGGAGTGTGGGAGAGGAGGAAGGGGGAGAAAATTTGGAACTCAAAATTTTGTGGAAATGAATGTTGAAAACTAAAAATTAATAAATAAACATTTAAAATAAAAAAAAAAGAAATTCTGATTAGCCCAGCCTGTACGGTTCATCAATGGATTCCCCTACCCTATGACCTAAGCTTCCAAAAATGTCCAAAAAGACTTCCTCTATCTCAAAATGACTCAGAATCTCCCTCAAAGGGATATATTTATTATTCTAATAATTGACCCTAATTTTCCCTTTTTAAGTGAAAGTCATATGTGGGTTAGAGATGAGAGGAACTAGGGAAAGGGGAAATGGAATGAGGGAAGCAAAGTCACTTTTTACATGCATTATATTTAGGGCAAAAAGTAAGGGAAAATAGTAAAATCTCCTCCTTAGGTTTAATTCTATTCCTGACAAAAAAAACCCCATTATGATTGCTTTGCCTACCTAACTATAGCAAAGAGAAAAAATGCCCTTCTGAGACACTTGTGTATATATGTTAAAGTGAATTTTGAAACCAGAATCACTTAGAATCTTAAAACTGGACTGTACCTCAAAGGTGGCTTAGTTTAATCCCTTACCTGAACAGAATTCCCATTTTCAATGCCTTTGATGAGCAGTCATCCAGACCCCATCCCCAGTGAAGGGAAATCTATTGTCTCTGGAGGAAGCTTGAGAGAAGTATAACTTTTTTCCCACCTTGGGATAAAAATTACATCTACCTTTCTGAAACTTCCAAACATAACATCCTTTACAGTTCATATAAGTGTGTGATAGGATTTGAAACAGTTTAAGTAAATCAGCTTTAGATGCTCTCAGTAGAAGATTTAATAAAGGCCGTTCAAACTCTTCTCTTCAAAGGCCTTGTGCTCCTCCAGAAAGTGTTGGATTTGGAGTTAGAAGATCTGGACTTTCATCCTAGCTCTGATAAATACTGTAAAGCTATTCGCACCACTTCACTTCTCCATGACTCAGTTTACTCATCTGCAAAATGGGCATATTAATAATTTTATTGCTTATCTCATAGAATTTTTGTAAGTCTAATGATTTCTCTGACCTCACTCTACCCGAGTGGAGATTATACCTGCTCCTTGAGGTTCTAGGAGAAATCCTGAGCAGCAGTGAAATGGAATTGTCAGAAACCATCAGTTTGAGTCTTTATTCCAGGGTATTCCCCCTTTTATTAGCTGCTAGCAAATACCTCCCAAATTCCATTTTACCCATGAACATAAATCAGCTTTTACAAAGGGCAGCTAGGTGGTGCACCTGCTCTGGAATTAGGAAGACCATCTTCCTGAGTTCAAATCTGGTCTCACACATGTATTCGCTATGTGACCCTGGGCAAGTCACTTAATCCTCTTTGACTCATTTTCCTCATTTATAAAATGAGCAGGAGGAGGAAATGGCAAACTTCTCCAGTATCTCTGACAAGAAAAACCCAGACAGAATTACAAAGAATCAGATATGACTAAAACAACTGAATAGCAATAGCATTTACTTTGAAGATATAACAAAAAGAGGGGTACTAACCAAAGGGGAATATTGCCTTAAACACTCTGATCCCTGGGAAGAATGAGCTGACCTAACACAATTTCTGCATAGCAATGGTGATGTAAATTTCATGTCCAAATGCAGCATCATTGGTAGAAGAATTCCAGTCTCAGCTATTAATGAGCTAGACACTGAAGATTGTTCCTAAAATTGAGGCTGGGCTGGCTGGCTTCTAAAACACAACATGGACTCTACTCCTGGATTATTACTCATTGGTTTGATCTACATGTATAAAGCATAAATATACATGCATACCTGCAGACATACATACGTACATGTATATGTGTGTGATTGTGGTCTCTTGTGGTTGCTCACTCCAATAAGACTTGTTTCATTCTTTGTACTTATATGCCTAAGACCTAACGTAGAACTAGCACATAGGGGATAATAAATATTTTTCGATTGGTAGAGTTTGAACTAGAATCCAGACCCTCAAGAATTCCAGAAGTGATTTTTCCATTCTGCTGCGACAGAGATTCTCTTTAAGAAAAAAAAAAAAGGAGGGAGAGGAGACTGTGAAAAAGAAAATTAGAATGCTGGGAAAATTGTATATTATCATGACTAAGTAATGACAACAAAGGGAGGAAATGAAGACAGCATGATAAAGTGAAAAGAACTCTGGACTGGGCAAAATTCAAGATTGAACTCCTCGCTCTACCTGTAGGGAGCAAGTTACATAATGCTGAGCAAATCACATACTCCCTGAGTTTCAGTTTCCTCATCAATAAAATGAAAAAGGTGGGTTAAATAATTTCTAAGTTCTTTCTCAGTTCAATCATATTCTACGATTTTATAGTGTGCGTTTCTAGATGCTTTTAACCTCTGCATTTTAATAATTCTTTTTAATTTTTTTGTATTTCTAAAAATGGTTTATTCCAAGTAGCAAGTCAACTGTGGCAGGAGTTCATTGTTGTGAAGCATTTTCTTATGTGCTATAGGCAACATAAGGGGCATTGTAACTCCCACAAAAGATAACTTCATTTCCTGTTTTTCTTCACTTGCACATTTTTTCCACAGTCTTTTCCACTAGGGAACTATGGCCCTAATTTTCCTAGCTTGTCATATGAAATATAGTGGGAAATTTCAGCTCTCACGTCACTGAATTTAGAACCGCTTATTTGTTTCTAGAATGAATAAGCTGGAAAAATGATGGGTCATCATTGCCATCTCCTGGTAGATATGAAGACATGCATGCAAAAATGAATTCTAATAGATTAAAATTAGGGAAAGGAGGACTGGTCATTTGGAAAATTTATTGATGTGAAATTCCAGGAATGCATCTAAGATTCAACATCATAATTTTTGCGATGCTGATTTGCTACATTAAAAATGACGGAGTAAAATAAGAATTTGTTTTCAACGAATTGGAGTTTGGGAATAAGGTTTTGACCAAGATAAACTGAAATCTTGTCTATTCAGAGGTAGTCTTCATGCAAAAATATGGAGATGTTTTTATTTTTTTTAATCTCTAAGTTGTCTAACACAGGACAGTCATAAGATGGGGGGGAAAGCTACTATGGTAATGAAAGATACTGCCACTTCTAGAGACTGAAATTCTGAGTCTGTAATTCATCTAAAATATGACCTTTTCCTCATAAAATAAGTATGGATTTTGGCATCACTTTTTCCTCTTTTTAACTTGTAGCACAGAGGCTAAACTTTAGTTCTTTTAGTGAGAAAGGTATATCTTGTCCTCAGAATAGATTTTTTTAAAAAAAAGCTTCAGCTACTTATTTCCGGGAGGAGAAAACTCTGTCAGCTTCAAGTATCCTTTCACCCAGAGATTCCACTGGAATTTTACCCCTGAGGTTAATAATCCCAAGAAAAGACTCATTTGTATAATATTATTCATGCAAACATCATTTGTGATAAGAAAATGATGGAAACAAAATATGTACCCTATGTTTAGAGAATAGTTGGATACACTATAGTTTAATAGGGGGGAAGGGAAGACACTGATCATTCTGTAAAAATTACTAGTAAAAGTAATCTACTTAATGAGATTATATGTCAGAACTCCTAATTAAAGATAAAGACAGGGATGGAGCTCCACTAATTATCCCATCCACTTATAAATAATTACCTTTGTTAGGTAAGAACACTTCTCTATTGAATGAACCAATCAGAACCAAGTGTAAATAGGAGCTGTACACCTCTTGGAATCAATAAAAGGCATTTTGTGAGAGCTTGAAATTTGGGTTAATGATAGGAGTTATCTGAGCAGCAGATGGCAATTCTTAGCCTAGAAATAGAGAGGAAAGATTAGAGCTTAATCAAGAAAGAGCATCCTCAACATTAACATAGAGAGGAATAAGAGAAAGTAGGAATGAGCTGAGACAGAGAAGGGAGATATTGAAAAGGATCATCAACTTTATAGGTATCTTGGACAGGAAGATATGAACTAATGCCACCTGTGTACCCACAAATTTAAGAAAATGTCTGTCCTTTCCCCAATTTCCCCTCTTGGTACTTCTCTATCCATAGACTCTATACTACATGCCACTCATCTAACCCACAAACTCAAGAACTGAGGGAAATCCCAAGAAGATGATGTTCTTTCCCTAAATTCCCCTCTTGGTACTTCTCCATCACAACTATACTATATGCCACTGGTCTACCCACAAACTGAAGAATTGAGGGAAATCCTAAGAAGATGTCTGTTCTTTCCCTAACTTCCCCTCCTAGTATTTCTCTATCCACAGACATTATAATGTATTTTCCTATTTTTCTACTAAAATATTCCAGTAACTTAAATTTTTCTTCATTCAAAAAGAGACCAGTGGTTAATTAGATATAGATATAAATATAAATGCAAATTTCTAATGTGTTATTTTCATTTTTAACATTAAAATAGTATTTTTTAATTTTCAGAATCTCTCCCTCCCTCTCACACCTTACCCATCCACCGAGAAGGCAAATAATATATTAGTTATACACATGAAATCATGTAAAACATACTTCCATATTAGCCATATTGCAACAAAAGAGAGGGAAAAAGGTGAGAAAATTATATTTAAATTCACATTCAGAGGTTCACCTCTGGAGATGGATAGTACTTTTCATAAACAATAGTACTCTATCACAATTATATGCCACAATTTGTTCAGCCGTTTCCCAAATGACGAATATTCCCTCTATTTCCAATTCTTTGCCACCAAAAAACGCTGCTATGAATTTTTTTTTTGTACATATAAGTCATTTCCTTTTTCTTTAATCTCTTTGAGATACAAGCCTATAGTGGTATTGTTGGATCAAAGAGCACACACAGTTTTATAGTCTTTGGTCTATAAACAATTTTGTATTGTTTTCCAGAATGGTTGAATCAGTTCACAACTCTACCAACAATTCATTAATGTATCTATTTTCCCTCATCCTCTCTCACATTTGTCATTTCTGATAGCTGTGAGATATTACCTCAGAATTGTTTTAATTTACCTTTCTCTAACCAATAGTGATTTAGAGCATTTTTTTCATATGACTAGTGATAGTTTTTACTTCTGAAAATTGCTTGTTTGTGTACTTTGGCCATTTATCAGTTGAAGAATGACTATTGTTTTTATAAATTTGACTTCATTATCTACATATTTGAGAGATGAGGTGTTCATCAGAGAAAGGTTGCTGTAAAATTTGTTGATATTATTTCATTGTCTATGGTACGTTTTAACATAGTATAGTTTCCCTGATTATCTCTTTCAATTAGGACTAATTTTTGTTTTTTTCTGAGATCATGATTGCTGTTCCTGCTCCCTTTACTTCAACTGAAGCATAATAGACTCTGCTCCAGCACTTCATTTCAACTCCATGTGTGTCTTTCTGCCCCAAGCGTATGTCTTGTATACAATATATTGTTGGATTCTAGGTTCTAATCCTTTCTGCTATCTACTTTCATGCTGTGAGTGAGCTCATCCCATTGACATCCACAGTTATGATCACTAACTAGTGATCTAGTTCTGGGGGCCTGTAAGTTTTTAGCACTTCCAAAGTGGTGTTTTGTCATCTTGAAATGGTATGGTCACTGTTCTCCTAGTCTGTGCTATGCTCTTTCCCCTAGAAAGGACCTAGCTCCCCTGCCATCACAAGTACGAATGTTCCTCTTAACCTTGGAAGTGCAACTAGGTCCCTGCTCTCTTGTTTCAGATCAGTGTTCCTCTCCTCTCTGGAACTATGACTCAGAACTGCTCATGAACAATAGACTTCCTAATCAGCATCAGCTGCATGCAAAAGGTCCTTTGTAATCTCTTTCTGATCAGTTGTCCAACCCCCCTTACTTTCTCTGGGCTGAGAGTTCCTGAAGATCCTGCTGCCACTGCTGTCACAGCTGCCTCCTGCTCCTGTCTTGCTCTAAGCCTGAGACCATCCCAACATTACAGACCTCTCCTATAGACCCTAAATTATCTTGGGCTAGAAAAATGTTTCCCTATGACCTTTTATTTTCTCTGCCACTCCAAAATTTGATTAGAGGTGTTATTTGTTTGTTTGGAGGGGAATATTGGGATAGATATGTGAGATTCTGATCTGTACTCCACCAACTTGGCTGTGCTAGAGGAAGCATAAATGTCAATGTAGGCAGAAATCCCAACCTCTTCCTAAATATTAGGAATTTTTCCACCTGAGGGCTCACTATGATTGAACTTGTAACTTTTCCTCTTAAAACAAGCTCTGAAAAGAGTGAACCGCATAAACCTTATTGTTCTTGAATCATTTTTCAGTCATGTCAGACATGTCAAACCCCATTTGGGATTTTCTTGGCAATGGTACTGAAGTGGTTTGTCTTTTCCTTCTCCAGTTCATTTTACAGATGAAGAAACTGAGGCAAACAGGGTTAAGTGACTGTAGTAGTGAGCATCCCAACATACGTCGGGGGGCTGCTATCACAGGTTCTTAGATCTCCAGTCATAAAAAGAAAGGCAACTTTTGAGGGGTTAACAATCACTTTAATCAAGCACATGCATCATTCCTTTAACTAAGCACATGTATCATTCAGTTAGCTCAGGGAGTCAGCACCCTGAATTTCAAAGAACATTCAGAGAAATCAAAGTAATCAACAAACATGGCTTCCTCTGCCTTATTATAATTCTACAGTCAGGTACAAACTCTCTGACCCTACCAGACAGGGAAGCACAATATCTGGATTCTCAAAGCTGAGGGACTCCTTAGTCCTCATCTGGCACTCAAATCTTACAAAAACTAAGCCCTAATGTAAAACCTCACCCTCAGAGCTTTTATATCTTTTTTTATAGCCAGAGGCCATCCCAACCCTTGAGAGTTAGTGTCTCATTAACAAATCTTCTCAATCAAACTCCCCTCAATGGGCAGTCCCATTAATGGGTGGGGAAGATCTTTAATCACATTAACAATACAAATACATATATTATTTCTAGTTAAAGAAACTCTTGTTTCTGTACTTTACTCCTTGTAAAGGCTCTTGGTTGGTGAAGGCAAGATTCAATCAGAGGCACTTGATTATATTAAAATAAAAATAGCAAAAGATCCTATTTTGATTGCCATCCCAGTGACTTGCTCAGGGTCACATAGCTAGTAGGTATCTTAGAATGAATTTGAACTCATGAAGATGTCTTCCTGACTCCAGGCCCAGCACCACCTCACTATTCACATAGACCTTAGGGATAATTATATTGCCCCAAACTAAACGTGCCAATCACTGTACCAAGGAGTTATCATCAGATAGGGCCAACTCTAGGTTGGTTCTCCTTGACTAGGGATTGCCTTGAACATGACCGACAGTTGTAAAAGTAAGGATCAGGGTGTGAAACAAATTCTTGACTGAAGAACTATTCAAATAGCTCTCTCCTTTCAGACCATTATGCCTCATCCCAAGATTTCTCTCATACTTCCAGAAAAAAGGGAGCAGTAAGAGATGAATGTTTCTCCTTCCTCTACTGGAAATTGCAATGGGGACTTATGGTAGAAGCAGATGATATTGAGAAAGATGTGCTAGCCCAGATAAACTGAGACTGGAGTTTCTTGAACTTCTGATCTTTAATTCCTTCTCATTTTCCCTTCTGAGAAAAGTTCTATGACCAATGATCTGAAAAATGGAAATTTCCAGCCTTGGTGATTACTTCTTTAGCATTTGGGAGTTCTTGGGTTCCAAAATCAAGCTTTGGCTGACCAGAGAAAGAAGGCTTCTTTAACAGCATATTTCTCAGAGAAAGAAAATGATCATCAGAATCACCCTGAAGCAAAAGGATTAAAGCCATGCAACTAGAGGTGGGAGGTGAGGTGGGGGGGGGGGGGGGTAATATGGGCAGTGATTGGCAAACCTCCAGGATGATTGCTCTGTGTTATCTGAATGGTGAAAGTTTAAGGTGAAGATGTAATATCTGTTCAATGACTTCATTGCCAGTTAGTCATCTTGACCTACATCTTACCACAGGACTCTGATGATTCTGCAGCAGAGAATGAGGCTGATGACTTTGCGATGCTCTGCCTCACTTAAATTCAAATCACTTGCAAGTCATGACATCCCCTTCAGGACGTCATTGGTCCTCTTTGAGAATGAAGAGTAAGCAATAGCAACAGTCTGTTCAATAAATTCACAGTGGTGTTTAGCTTTTGAGGGAATATAATAAACATAATAGGCTATTTGATTAGTAAGGCCCCTATTAGAGTGAGCAATGAATCCTCTGAAGTGGTCACATGATTAAAATTCAAACTGCATATTTCCATTTGCTTAGAACCAATGACCATATCTTATTTATTTGTAACTTCAAATATGTGCTAACTGGGACCTAGCTGTTGTTTTTCCCTATGTTTGTTCATGCCTATCTATGAGTCCATTGCATTTTGAGCAGTTTCTATAGTGGTATAAAAAAAAAAAACCTGTCTAATATCTTATATCTTTGTTTTACTTTGAGTATTTTTGCGTATTGGACCCTGTTACAGATATTTGAGGAGTTCCTAGATATAAGCTATAATTAAACTTTTGTTTTAAATATATTTATGAAGAAATACCATGAGAGAGTTAATAAGCCAAAGAGAACATGACCTCTTTGAAATTAGGTCTCTAGGAGAGAACCAGGTATATTTAAGTTCATGGTCTTATCGGGGCAGAGGATCCTGGACCACTGAATACAGTAAGCATACAAATGTAATTGAGCATTGTGGTTATTCAATCATTTCAGTTCTGTTTGACTCTTTGTGTCCTCTTTTGGGATTTTCTTGGCAAAGAAACTAGAGTGGCTTGTCATTTCCTTTGGTAGCTCATTTTACAGATGAGGAAGTGAGACAAACAGGGTAAAGTGATTTGCCTAGAGTCACACAGCTAGTAAGTATCTGAGGCTGAATTTGACAGGTCTTTCTGACTCCAGGTATGATGCCTTATCCACTATATCATCTAGCTGACCCAGTTGAACATTAAAGAATGACAAATGTGGGGTGACCCCCACATCTGCTGCTGCAACTAACAACATGTTCAAGATAATTCGGTGGTTCTTCCACCCTGAGTCTCCTCTCCTTCAAAATCTATGCATCTCAAAAAAAAAAAAATCTATGCATCTCATAAAAAGGAGAAAAGGGACAAATATTCAGTTAGAGTTGATGAGCTTTCATTCTACTTGATTCCAAACTTTGAGTCCAACTATGTGGAGGACCCCAAGAAGCCCTCTGGAGGAAAGCATTTGACAGCTTAGAAAGTGTGCTGTATCATATGCACGGTGGCTTCAGGTTGCTTATGACAAAACTAAGCCCACAATAGATGCTGCCATTCGACAAGGAGTGCCAGCTGTGAACTTTTTCAGAATCTACCTCCTGAATTTTTACCAAGACTTAGTGTGATTGGTTTTTCTGGAATTTGGGATCCTTTTTTGATAAAGGTTCAAAATAAGAGAAGCTTGTATTGTTGGTATAAGTATACCAACTTGTATAAGTTGGTTTCATGAGCATTATTGCATCTGTCTATTATCAACAAGAGGCTTTTGAATTTGCAATGGTCAATGGAGAGAAATTCCATAATTGGATTGTGAGTAATTATAATCCTAGAAGATGTATGTAAGACATGCTTTCAAATGGATGCAAACCGGGAAAAGGATAAAAATGTGAAGCAGTCATCTAAACAAAGAAATAAATAGAATGGCTTTAGTGCTGCCCATTTTCAACAGATTATAACAACAAGGACCCCAGCATTCACAGGAGTGCCTCCTGGACAGGTTTTTAAATCTGCTTTTCTAAAAGGCAAGTAGTTTTTGAGGTATCAACAATCACTTTAGTCAAGCACATGCATCATTCACTTAGTTCAGGGGGAAAAGTGACAACCCTGAACTTCAGAGAAAATATAAACAGAGAAATAAAGACCAACAGACAGGATTTCCAATTGTCTGATCATAAGCAATACAAACATTACAGATCAACAGACAGATGCAACTGCCTGACCATACATATATACATAGTTACCAGAGAGAGATGCATCAACATTTGGAATTTTAAAGCCAGGGGTCTCCTTAGCAGCTGCCCAGAGTCTTGTCTGGCCAGAAAAATGCTTCTCATGACTAAGTCCCACAACAAAACCTCACCTCAGAGTATGTATATATACACTTTTCGGAGCTGGAGGGCATCACAACCCTTGAGAACCAGTGTCTCATGAGAAATTAACAAAAGATGCAGACCTTCCTCAAAACAAATCTCCCCTAATCAAACTTCTCTTAATGGGTGGGAAAGGTCCATTAATTGGTGGGGAAGATCTTTAACTCTCATTAATATTACACAGATATACTCTAGAAATTCCATGCAGAAACTAACATTTTGAACAGATAAAGAAAGATGCCAGAGATGCTGATATTGAAGGAAATAAAGTATCTTTCTTTTTCAGAAAAGACTACATTTGTCCTCTTTGTATCTCTGGTGATATCATATCTCTGAATGGATTGGATTAATATTCTTTCATGTAGAGATAATTTATAAGTCCCAGAACTCCTTGTCTTCATGTTATTCATGTACATAATTAAAATTCGAAGTAAAAAAAAAAGAATGAGAAATGTGAAGTGAGAGAAACATGAGACTGTTTAAATGAAGTGGTACAGAATGGAGAAAGCAGAGAATGACATATAAGCAAATACTAATATAAAAATAACACTTCATGACAATGAATAATAGTTATACTGTACTATGAAAACTAAAACATATGACCTTATTTTCTAGAAACAATCTGTAAAACACAAGAGTGAAAAGTGACATTATCTATCCCAATCATTCTTTTCAGCATTCTGCTTAACAACTTCAGAGAAATTTCTTTGCTAGAGGGTTTGTGTTTTTGTTGAAAATCATCATTATTCAATGAAAAATCTGAAAAATGATTCAAGGGTAAAACAAATTTTAAATATAAATTCACAAACAACAAATTAGTAAATATGGTTATGGTATATGAAAATAAGATACATCCATCTTTTTAAATATATAATTTATTTATTTTTCAGTTATCAACATTCATTTCCACAAGAATTTGAATTCCAAATTTTCTCCCCATCTCTCCCTATCTCCCATCCCAAGACAGGGGATACTCCATCCACCCCTTCCCCAGTCTGTCCTCACTTCTATCACCCCCCCACTTCTTTCATCCCTTTCTCCTCTATTTTCCTGTAGTAGGGTAAAATAGATTTCTATACCCCATTACCTGTATGTCTTACTCCCCAGTTACATGCAAAAACAATTTTTAACATTCATTTTTAAAGCTTTGAGTTCAATATTCTCTCCTTTCCTCGCTCCCTACCCACTCTCATTGAGAAAGCATCATATGTAGGTCATACATGTGTAGCCATGCAAAACACTTTGATAACAGTCATGTTGCAAAAGACTAATCACATTTCCCTCTAAGATGCATCAATCTTTAACATATTGATAATTTCATAGAAATTTTTGGTCAGTGTGTATTTTCATATTTAGCAGGCAACATAACTACCATTATGTATATTTGTCCATGAAAAAAATACATAAAAATAACCTTAGTCAAAAAGGTTGGGAACCATAGTACAAGATAATCTCTATCACTATTTCCAGCAATAAATTCAATGATACTGATTTGTATAAAAATGTAGTCTATTCTCTCAAGTGGTTTAATAATCAAAAGTTAAGGTAAGATGTAGTCTAATTACTTATCAAGAATTTTTAAATATGTTAAAATAGTAATAAAAGAAATAAGGCATCTTAAATGGAAGATAATTCCCTATGTAACTTTTTTTCGGGTCTCAGAGTTTTTGAGCATGAAATAGCGTAGGCCTGGGATTTGAGAATCGAGAATGGGGGAAAGTCTAGTGGGATAGTGGGCAAAAAAGTTCAGGTAGAACTGTATGACAATTTTTGACATCTTTTACCAGAAATATTTCTAATCAACTTCCACTAGATGGCAGTGTTTAAGAATGTTACTGACTAATGTGCCTGGAAAAAAGCATCTATTAAACATTTGGCAATACATAATAGAGAGCAGAAAGAAGTTTAGAAGAGGTCACAGGAAAGCACTACAGTGTTGGAACTTCTGTGAGATAGACATCTTTATCTGTGTACTTATAATTCTAATGTATACTTAAAAAGAATCTTACCAACAGAGTCTGATATAGTCACAATAATCTTGTTTTTCCTGAGAGTTTTTTGGGGGGAGTATAAAAAAGATTTTATGTGTCGATGTTTGTCAGATGCATAATAACAAAAAAGAAATAATACATATGTATTATCAAATAAGAATTATTTGGATTGTTATACTGTGGAGATATCCCATCAAGGCATAGAGGTAAAGCTACGTTCTTAAGAGTTATGTCATTATAATGCGCTGGCAAACTCTAACAAGTTGAAGAGCTTGGCTATGGTCTTTCTGATAGACTGGATGTACAATCCAAAAACAGGCTTGCTTGAATACAGACAGGAAGGCTTATCACCATCAATGATTTATAATACCTCTAAAATTACGGCTCTAGGAAGGCATTGGTATTGATTGAAGAGAGGGGACACTATTCAATTTGAAGATAACGGTCAAAGAAGTCATCAAGTAGTGATTATTAATATGGAATGTTAATCCTAAATTATATTTTAAACATAATGTGATTTTCTTTGGTGAAGATTTTTATAAATGATACTTCAAACTATCTTGGGGAGGACATTGTTGGGGCAATGGAGGAACTATACTGGATCACACATCTCTTTAATTGTATGTTGTATGTTGAATAATGTCAAATTGAATGAAATTTTGTTTCTCTCAGGCTTATGCCTAAGACACATATAATACTGACATATTTTTCTTTGACAATTTGTATGGTGCTAGCGTTCAGACTGAAATACCAAAGAGAAGTCAGTATGGGTCCAAGATGTGTTCTCCTCAAAATAACTTCCATGACCATCAAAATAAAGGTGAGGGATGTTTTAAACAGCTTTTCAGAGCAGAGCTTTTCAGAGCAGAGCTGCCCAACCTTACTGACTCCCGATTAGATTCACAGAATCTGATGGTTTAAGACAAAGGCCAAATCTGTTAGGTGCAACAAAATATTGTGAATATCATCATTTTAGTCACCTTGTGTGTAGTGTAAACTCTTACTTTAATAGCTGTAAATCACTACTCCATTTAGTGCTGGATGGAATAAATCATGGGATTCATGGTCTAGTCCATGAGCAAGAGTTTAAGTGCTCCAAAACCCTCTGAGACTTCCACAGTTTTGTGGTTCTCTGGGTGAAAGTGAGAAATTTCTTGGAAATTTGTTTAGTTTCTGAATCTATTCTGTGTTTAGAGATATAAAAGTCTAAAGAGTGACTGATCTTGAAAATTAGCAGATATCATCTTGCTCAAGAGATCCTTCTGTTAATTTTTAAAAGATTAACTAAAATTGGTCAACACTCTTATGTCCAAGAATGACTGATTTGAGAATCAGATCCTTAGCATTGGGAAATGAGGTTAACACACCTATGTGCCCAGAAAAAAGCCCAGCTTCCACAGAGGGATGGGACTGAACTCAATTGCAGGAGCTGGTGAGTTATGGAAACAGATATTCCATGGTGCAAATGGACTTAGTACTGAGTATATAACAACTGGGGGGTGGGGGGAGACAGGGAACCTTAGAATAAGGAACAGAACATATAAAATTACCTCTATCCCAGTAAAATCTCACTCACTAGAGAAATGAAATAGTCAAGTTCTTAGACAAAATGATTCGATTAAAGCTCTTCAAAAAGGAAGGCAGCAACCCAACACAACCTTTTAACAAAGATCAAGAGAAACATCAGACCACAGTGATTGGGCAAAATGAGGAGGGGACCTGAACCTAGGAGTGGTTTTCCAGATTTAGGAGTGGTCATGGGCCCTAGATTGTGCACTGAGCTAGGAATAAATTCAGAAGCAAACAGTAGCTGTTTGCAGTGTTTCTGACCCTATTTGCTAAATAGGGTGTCACATAACTTTCAGCCTAGTCTGAGATCTGAAGCAAAAAGACCAAAGAAAGAATCTCAGACCAAAAGGAATCTTGAGCATCCCCATCATCATAATAGCTTTCCATGGCATATGTTAAGTGTGCATAATGATAAGCCAAAAGTTTGCAATGATCAGTATGTAAAGAGTTACCACTATTGATCATTCTACCCTTTATAGTGATATCAATGCATTTTGAAAGTAATAGATACAGCCATAATTCCTAGTACTCATGATGTGAGATGTGATGTATGATTTGTGATGTGAGAATGGAACCATATTGCTTTCTTATTACAGAATCTTAGCTTGGAAAAGAAGATGTTTGGTGGTTGGCTGGTTGCTTGTTGTCCTTTATTTCTCAAAGAGGACCAAAATGACATCACAATGCTAGAGTCAAGTTTCAATGTGTCCAACTGTGACTGATCAGACCAATATGAGCTCAGAATTCTCTACCACAGGTTGAGCATAAATAGTCCATGTGAACATTTGGGGTGGATACTCTAAATTTGCACATCCTATGCTTTCTTTGAGTTGTTTCAATTCTACTTTGCCTATAGTGCACAGTACCTTCTCTGATGTGGCTTACCATGCTGAGCAATGCTGTCCCAGTGTCTTCCATTTCACACAATCAATTCAAAAGTTCTTAAGAGAGGCCTTGAGAGTGTCCTTATGTTGCTTCTTCTGACCACCATGTGAATGCTTTGCCCTGGATGAATTTTCCATGAAGTAGTCTTTTTGCAAGTATATGTTTTGCACTTGAACAACATGGCTAGCTCATTGGAGTTGTGCTCTCTGAAGCAGAGTTTGAATGCATAGCAGTATGAGTACGAACCTCAGTGTCTGGTACCTTATACTGCCAGGTGATCTTCAGAATCTTCCAAGGATAATTCAAATGAAAGCGATTCAGTTTCCTGGCATTATGCTGATAGACTGTTCAGGTTTCACAGTCATACAACAATGAGGTCAACACAATGACTCTGTAGACCTTTAGTTTGGTAGTCAGTCTAATACTTCTTTTCTCTCATACTTCCCTTCGGAGCTTCCCAAACATTGAGCTAGCTCTGGCAATGTGTGGGTCAATCTCATTATCAACGTACATCCCAGGAAAGTACACTGTCAATGAATAATAAATGAACTTATCCACAGCATTAAATAAATAATAAATCTACAGCATTAAAAATTTGTCCATTTGCTGTAACTGATGTTTCCATGTATGAGTGGTGTGGTGGTGAGACTAATGGAGCATCTGTGTTTGCTTGATGTTAATTGCTAAGCCAAAACTAGCACAAGCAGTGGAAAGTTGATTCTTACTTTGTTGCATCTCAGCTTTAGAGTGCATTGAGTGCATAATCATCTGCAAACAGAAAATCATGCCCCAACACTCCCTCTACTTTGATCTTGGCTTGTAGCCTTTTCAAGTGGAAAATTTGCCATTAGCATGGTACCTGATCTTGATACCATGTTCATTCTCATTGACAGAATTTGATAACATGGCTGAAAATATCATGCCAAAATGCATGGGAGCAAGCACACAGTCTTATTTCACTCCATTGGTGACTGAGAAAGCATGAGTACTGTCCACTATCTAGAACCCAGGCAAGGATACTGTCATGAAATTGACAAATAATGCTGACGAACATCTCCAGGCAACCAAATTTTGACATAATTTTCCATGAGCCCTTACAACTAACAGTATGAAAGGCTTTGGTCAGATTGACAAATACTGTGTACAGACCTCTGTTCTGCTCCTGGCATTTCTGCTAGAGTTGTTGGGCAGCAAACACCATATTGAGCATTCCTCAGCCCTTTCTGAAGCCACACTGGCTCTCAAGTAGATGACCGTCTTCCAAGTGAAGGATCAACCTATTAAGGAGGACTCTGGCAAGAGTCTTGCCAGCAATGACTAAGAGAGAGAGAGACATCCCTGTCATTGTCACAGGACAATCTATTTCCTTTATCTTTATAGATATGGGCAATGGAGGCATCGTTGAATTCTTGGGGGTTAACCTCCTCTAGGTTAACCTGGAAAATTTCAGTTAGCTTTTATAGGAGCAATGGTCCCCCCCTGCCTTGTAAATCTCAGCTGGAATAGAATCAATACCCGGTGCTTTGCCACATGAAAGGAGCCTAATGGCCTTCAAAACCTCTTTTTCAGATGGAACTTCAGCTAGGGAGGGACTGACTTTAACCTGAGGTAAATAAATGGTCAACAGCCTCAGCACTAATTGATGATGATCTGTTGCTATGGAGGTGTTCAGCCTATCCCTCTAGGATTATATCCTTATCACTAATCGATGTGGCTCCATCAGCACTGAGTAATTGAGATGCATCATATGTCTTTGGCCCATAAATAGCCTTCAGGGCATCATAGAAGTGCTTTGGATTGTTACTATCAGCATAAAACTGAATTTCATTTGCCTTCTTACTGAGCCAAGAATCTTGCATTTCTCTAAGCTTTCTTGTACTTCTGCTGCACACCAAAAATCTCTGAAAGCGAACCACTCCTTTTCTGCTCCACTATTGCCAACTGTGTGTTGGCTCAACTTTCTCTCCAAGTTAGCAACCAACTGTTCCCACTCAGAGAAGAGCTCTAATTTGTTGACATTAATTCTTCCGGTAGTCATTTTGCCTTGGGGATGCCACTTCTGTTGAATGCAAATTTTAGCTTGGAGAGAATAAATCTATGTTCAGTCCAGCACTCTGCATTGCCTTCATCACTCTCACATCCTGGCTGTTTCTTCTCCTTACAACCACATAGTCTATTAAATGTCAATGTTGTGAGGGCTCATCCACAAAATTGTATTGCATTTAGGTAAATGGAAGACTGTTGGTGTTGAGAAG
This sequence comes from Potorous gilbertii, assembly GCA_028658325.1. Taxonomy (NCBI): domain Eukaryota; kingdom Metazoa; phylum Chordata; class Mammalia; order Diprotodontia; family Potoroidae; genus Potorous; species Potorous gilbertii. The sequence goes on from CM053770.1 coordinate 144,235,724, forward strand.
GTCATGAAATGTACAAATCTTCAGTAGTAAGTGAGCATTACTGTGGCTGTTTCCAACCATTCCTCCCTAGGACTCCCTGACAAGTCTGGTAGTCTGAGCCTACTCTAACATTAAAGTCACCCAGAATTATAAACTTGTCCTCTTTTGGCACATTGATGATAAGGGTCTCCAGGTCTTCATAAAATTTTTCTTTGACCTCATCAGAGTTCTTCATGGTGGGAGCATAGGCACTGATGATGGTGGCATGGCGTTTTCCTGCAAGTGGCTATCACATTGTCAAGAGCCTGTTATACACTCCTTTTGGCAGGCATACCAGCTTGCTGACTAGAACAGTTTTGATGGCAAAACCTACACCAGCTTCACTGTGCCCTCTCCAGAAAAATGTGTATCCAGCTCTAACTTCAGTAAGTTGGTTTCATTTACCAGCCTTGTTTCACTCAGGGCTACTATTTGTATGCAATATCTCCTGAGTTCTCTTGCAACAAGAGCTGTTGGTCTTTCAGGTCTTTTGGATTTTGTGTTTCCTGTAAGTGTGTACATGTTTCATGTACCAATGGTGAGTGGAATCATCTTTGTAGACATTTTTGGTACTTTTTTTGTGTGTTTTGACCACAAAATGGGATTCCCCATCTGCTGTGGTAATCAGGGCAGGGTTGGTTAAGTAGACATTTTAGGGCCTCTTTTCTAGTCCCCTTCCTTCTCCACCACCACCTCCTCCTCCTCCTTTTCCTTCTTCTCCTTTTCTTTTTCTTCCTCTTCTCTTCCTCCTCCTTTTCCTCTTCTTCCTCCTTTTTCTCCTTCTGTCTCTCTATCCTTCCCTCTCTCCTTCCCTCTCCCCTTCCCTCTCTTTCTCCCTCCTTACTATCACAATCTTTCTTTTTAGTTTTCTTTTTTATTGCAGTTTACGTGTTTGTTACTGCTTCAAAGTAATGAAGAGGAGGTGGATTTAGTAATGACTTTTCATTTCACTATCTTAGAAAAAACTCCCTTACTTGCCATTTTGAAGACATATTATGTCATCTAAGGGGAATTATATGATTAATTTCAAACAATTTATCAAATGTCATCACCACCAGAATTCAAGACTCTGGGGCAATGGAACACAAGACAAAATCTTGAAGGAGAAAAGGTCATTTGAGAAGCAAGTAAGAAAAAGCCATGGGTTGTTATGGTTAAGTACTCTAGGTAAACAACAGTGAGTATGACAGAACTATAGTTTCTAGAAGGAGATTAAATGAGGAAAGGGAACATATAAAATGATGGAGAGGGCAGGTTAGATAGAATCTACTTCAAAATTTGCTTAAGCTCCTCTGTTTCTGTTGAGTCATTTCAGTCATGTCTGACTTTTTGTAACCCTGTTTGGGCTTTTCTTGGCAAAGATGCTGAAGTGGTTTGCCATTTCCTTCTCCAACTCATTTTATAGATGAGGAAACTGAGGCAAACAGGGTTAAGTTACTTGCCCAGGGTCACATAGCTAGGGAGGCTAGATTTGAACTCAGGAAGTCTCATTTTCCTGACTCCTGGGCTGACACTATCCACTGTACCACCCCTTCTTCTGTACCTAGAGTACCTCTACATTGGAATAAAACTGCATTGTTGACTCATTTCCATAGGACTTTCCCTGCCATACCCAGGAGTGATTACTTTCACTTTGCACCTCTTTTCAGTTTCCTTTTAAGTGTTGTTTTTTAAGTAATTTCTTGAGAACAGGAACTGTTGATTATTCAGAGAGTAGTAGGCTATGCTAAGCTCTTGGGGATACAAAAAAATCAAAGACAGTCCCTGCCCTCAAAGAGTTCACCATTTAATGTAGGAGACCACAAGCAAACAAACATGTACTGACAACCTCAGAGTTTAGTCTAAGAAAAATAAATATGATTAGGTTGTGTCCATCTACATGTTTATTTCTCTTCGAGCAGGCATGCAGTGTTGGAACTGAGCACATTTTGGGGTAGGGGTCCATCGTTTATATACCTTTCAACTGGGGCTAATATCACCCCATCATCATTTTCATCTCCAGATAAAGAAAACACCTCTTCTATCAGACCACCCCATAACCATACCAGACCACTCCCAGTCTTGGGCTATCTAGACAAATGAATCTGTCTCTACCTAAGCCGGAGAACACAATGGAACTTACAATATAATATAATAAGCTTACACTTATTTATCATGCACTCCAAGAGGATTTATTAATCCTATTCCTCCTTTTTTGGCCATGAAGTACTCATTTTTTTTTTATATTTGCTTTGTGGCAATTACTACTATTGTTAAAATGATTAATTACTTCTGGGCTTGGGGTGGGGTTTGACCAGGATAAGAAGACTCCATACAATCTCGTTATCATTAAAGTCTTTCTGCGGAAATAATTGAAACTTTGGAAGATGGGGCTGGGAGGGAAGCAGGGGAAGAAGCTCTAAGTCTCCGAGATAATGATTGCCTAGAAAAATCATTTTTTGGACTTTCTAGAGTATTCCCACCAAGCAGGGGAAGAAGCTCTAAGTCTCCGAGATAATGATTTCTAGAGTATTCCCACAAAGCAGGGGAAGAAGCTCTAAGTCTCCGAGATAATGATTGCCTAGAAAAATCATTTTTTGGACTTTCTAGAGTATTCCCACCAAGCCAAAGAGCTGTAAAAAATGGCTCTAAACAAATTCTGGAGCTGCAGAACCCACAGAAGGATGGAGTGAAGCAAATCTCCAGCCCAAGGTCTCCAGGAAGTGTCTATCACACCACACTGGCAGCAGAACACAGTCCAATGTGGGCCGCGAGTGCAAAGAGGGGACCTGAAGAGGCCTTGGGGGGAGCTCTCACACTTGTAGTGGTTTCCAGATTTCATGAACCCAAAATGCTGAGGACAAGTTGGAAGGTCAGTGGAAAAAGCCTGTGGGACTAGGGCAGTAGAGTGGAGTGGCCCAGCCCCAGACCCAGGATGGCAGAGAGGGGAGGGGGTGGAGGAACCTATGGCATAACAGCAGTAGCAGGGGCAGCTGCAGCCACTGTTTCTGGAGCTCTAGGCCCATGAATTGTAAGGGGATCAAGTGACTGACAATATACTCCCATATCCCCTGGAAGCAGAGAACTACCTTAACAAAGAGCTCAAAAGTCAAGAAAATGGTTGGGGAAATGAGTAAAAACCAGAAAAAAAATCAAACTTTAGAATGTCAATTGGGACAAGGAAGACCACAGCATGCAAACAGAAGAAAACAAAGTCAAACCTCCTCTATCCAAAGCCTCCAAGAAAAATATGAAATGGTCTCAGACCATGGAAGAACTCAAAAAGGATTTTGAAAATCAAGTAAGAGAAGTAGAGCAAAAACTGGGAAGAGAAATGAGAGTGATGTAATAAAATCATGAAAAATGAGTCAACTGCTTGCTAAAGGAGACCTAAAAAAATGTTAAAGAAAATAACACTTTAGGGAGTGTAGACCAGCATAGGTGGAGAGTGGAGCTCAGTGGCAAGGACTGGACTGGAGCAGGCTTCAAGACACCATGTCACGGGCAGCATCTGTGGGTCACAGATTCCTCAAATCACAAAAAAGCTGCAAAAGACAGCTTTAGGGGTCGGTGAGAGGGCTCTTTCACTTGGGTGAGAAGGGAACACAGCACAGCAGTTTAGCCCTGGCCCCAGGCAGTGGTAGCTTCCATTGTTGGAACCTTGGCCTGGAGTCCCTGAGGGGACTGAGCAACTGATCTGAATTTCAGCCCTGAGGAACTGCCCAGTGATGGGGAGGAGTGCTGGCATGGTGGAGCTGGTGGGGGCTCTGGAGAGGGAACCCTGCTCACAGACCAGAGTGCAGGCCAAGAGAGGAATAAACTCCTTTCCCTTGATTGTGCCACCTTGGAGGAACTGAGAACTTGCAGGTCCCCAGAGTATACCCTCCCCTTGACAAAGAACTCAAAAGTCAAGTAACTGACTGGGAAAATGCCCAAAAAAGGGAAAAAGAATAAGACAATAGAAGGTTACTTTCTTGGTGAGCAGGTATTTTCCTCCATCCTTTCTGATGAGGAGGAACAATTTAAGTCTTCAGAGGAAGACCTAAAAGTCAAGAAGTGTGCATGCAAAACCTTCAAAATAAATATGCAATGGTCTCAGGCCATGGAAGAGCTCAAAAAGGATTTTGAAAATCAAGTAAGACAAGTGGAGGAAAAATTGGGAAGAGAGATGAGAACGATGCAAGAAAATCATGAAAAGCAAGTCAACAGCTTGCTAAAGGAGACCCACCCCCCCCAAAAAAAAAATGCTGAAGAAAATAATACTTTTAAAAATAGACTAACTCAAATAGCAAAAGAGTCCCAAAAGCCAATGAGGAGAAGAATGCTTTAAAGAACAGAATTAGCCAAATGGAAAAGGAGGTTCAAAAGCTCACTGAGGAAAATAGTTATTTAAAAATTAGAATAGAGCAGATAGAAGTTCATGATTTTATGAGAAACCAAGAAATTATAAAACCAAACTAAAGAATGGAAAAAATAGAAGACAATGTGAAATATCTCATTGGCAAAACAACTGACCTGGAAAATAAATCCAGGAGAGACAATTTTAAAATTATGGGACTCACAGAAAGCCATGATCAAAAAAAGAACCTAGATAGCATCTTTCATGAAATTATCAAGGAAAAATGCCCTGATATTCTAGAACCAGAGGGTAAAATAAATATTGAAAAAATCCACCAATCACTTCCTGAAAGAGATCTGAAAAGAAAAACTCCTAGGAATGTTATAATCAAATTCCAGAGTTCCCAGGTCAAGGACAAAATATTATAAGCAGCCAGAAAGAAACAATTCAAGTATTGTAGAAATGCAATAAGGTTAACACAGGATCTGGCAGCTTCTACATTAAGGGATCGAAGGGCTTGGAATATGATATTCCAGAAGTCAAAAGAGCTAGGACTAAAATCAAGAATCACCTACCAGCAAAACTGAGTATAATACTTCAAGGGAAAAAATAGTCCCTCAATGAAATAGAGAACTTTCAAGCATTCTTGAAAAGACCAGAGCTGAATAGAAAATTTGACTTTCAAACACAAGAATCAAGAGAAGCATGAAAAGGTAAACAGGAAAGAGAAATCGTAAAGTTCTTATTAAAGCTGAACTGTTTACATTCCTATATGGAAAGAAAATATTTGTAACTCTTGAGATTTTTCTCAGTATTAGGGTAGTTGGAGGGATTATATACATACATAGACAGAAGGCACAGGGTGAGTTGAATAGGAAGGGATGTTATCTAAAAAAAATAAAATTAAAGGATGAGAGAGCAATATATTGGGAGGAGAAAGGGAGAAATGGGATGGGGCAAATTATCTCTCATAAAATTGTCCTGAAAAAGTTTTTTCAATGGAGGGGAAAAGAGAAGAGACGAGAGGGGAAAAAGGAGGAAATAACATTTACACTCAATTTGGTATGAAAATCTATCTTACACTACAGAAAAGCAGGGCAGAAGGGGATTAGTGAGGTGTAGATGAGAATGATAGAGGGGAGGGCAAATGGGAGGAAGGGGTAATTAGAGGTAAACACTTTTGGGGAGAGACAAAGTCAAAAGAAAGAACAGAATAAGTAGGGGGAAGGATAGAATGCAGGGAAATATCATTAGTCTTTCACAACATAACTTTTATGGAAGTCTTTTGCATAACTACACATGTATAACCTATACTGAATTGTTTGCTTTCTCAGTGGGGATGGGTGGCAAGGGAGGAAGGAAGAGAACTTGGAACTCAAAGTTTTCAAAGTGAATGTTAAAAATTGTTTTTACATGTAACTGGAAAATAAGATGGTAATAGGGTACAGAAATCTATCTTGTCCTATAAGAAAATAGAGATGAGAATAAGGGAAGGGAGGAGTGTAATAGAAGGGAGGGCGGATTGGGGGAAGAGGCAATCAGAATGCATAGTGTCTTGGGCTTGGGGAGAGGAGAGATGGATAGAAAATTTGGAACTCAAAATCTTGTGAAGATGAATGATGAAAACTAAAAATAAATAAACAATTTTTTTAAAAAGTAAAGAAAAATCATTTTTCATAGTACAAACAAGCTATATGCAGGATAACTAGGAAAAAAGAGAAGGAAGGCACTAGAATTAAGAGGGATCAGGGAAGACTTCCTGCAGAAGATGGAATTTTAGTTGGGATTTAAGGAAGTCAGGCTGGTGGGGGGCAGGGCAGTTAGCTGATGCAGTGGATAGAGAGCAAGGTGTGGAGTCAAAAAGACTCATCTTCCTGAATTCAAAGCTATACTAAAGATATGTGCTAGCTGGGTAAGTCACTTAATCCTGTTTGTCTCAGTTTCCTCATGTGTAAAATGAACTGGAGAAAAAAATGGCAAATCATTTCAATTTGCCAAGAAAACCCCAAATGGGGTCACAAAGAGTTGGACAGGGCTGAATAATGACTTAACAGCAACAGCAAGGAGGTCAGCAGTCAGAGCAAAGGAGGGAGAATATTACAGGTTCAGGGAACAGGCAAGAGATTCAGTGTCTGGTTTGAGAAACAACAAGGCAGCCAGTGTCACTGGGTCAATGAATATGTGATGGAGACTAACAGGTAAGAAGACTGGAAAGGTAGAATGTGGATGAGTTAATAAGGGCTTTGAACACTAAGCAGAGAATTTTGTATTTGTTCCAGGGAGATTTTTTTCTGCTTGTATTTGTATTTGTAGTTTAACACAATGTCTGGAACATAGTAAGTACTTTATAAATGGTTGCTGACTGACTGACTGAGGGAAAAGAGAACTTAATCAGATTCTTTTCTTTTTGTTTGGGAGAATGAAACTCCAGCATGTGATGTATGGTATGGCATATGACCTCTGTGTTTGGTCTATCATGAGGAATTGGTATGTGATTCTTGCTACTATGCATCCACAAGTGGTCTCTGTATCTGATAAAGGGTGTCAACCAGACTGGAACTGATGGGGGATGGGATTTGTGCTGGACCCCTAAAAGGAAAAGATCATGTCTTTTGGACCTGGACCTCAAAGCTCCCCTACCCATCTAGATCTCTGGCATCTGCTTGAAGGCACCTGGCTCAAGCCAATCAAAAATCCTTTTAACTGCCAGTTCATTGAGGAGCTCATTGTCTACAGCTAGGTGGTGCAGTGGATAGAGCACCAGTGTAGGAATCAGGAGCACCTGAATTAAAATCTCACCTCAGACACTTGACACTCCCTAGCTGTGTGACCTTGGGCAAGTCACCTCACCCCAATTGCCTCATCCTGGGTCATCTCCAGTCATCCTGATGAGTATCTGGTCGCTGGATTCAGATGGCTCTGGAGGAGAAGTGAGGCTGGTGACCTGCACAGCCCTCACTCACTCAAAACAAAGTCAAGGGCAAGTCATGTCATCATTTCTCTGATAGAATGGTCTTCTTCGACAACGAAGGAGAACACACAACAACATTTTCTGCACTACCCCAGGCTACTTGCCACTTCTGAATCCCATCTAGACCTTCCTATAGTCTTTCTATATAAATGTACTAATTTGATCATCATCAAATGCTCAGATTCTTAAAATATGGCCCACTTGTATTGGTGTCAAATAGTTCAGACTCATGAGAAATCTCGCCCACCCCAACCAGTGTCATAATAAACTCTCTACTTGGACTGAAAGAAAATTTGAGTGGTCAAACCCTTTCAAGGCAGACCCATGCCCAGTACCTTTGCATTTCAGGGTTCCCAGCATCCCAGGACTCCTACAAAACTGCCCTCTAATCTGTGGGTGACTAGAGCTGATCAAAGCAGGCTAGAGACAGGAGAGTCAGGAATCAAACAGAACTTTAACTTCAAAGTGAGGAAAACAGCTTGCCAAAAAGGACACATGTGCCAGAGTCTTGCCCCCTAGTGGGAGGGGCCTGAGACAATGTGGGAAGATCTCAATTTTTATACCTATAACTACTCAATAAGCTGTATCCATGACCATGATGGGTAACAACAAATTTGATTCATAGTAGGGCTTCATGACAAGAACATGGGTACTACACATGCTTATCTCAGCTCAAAGAGTACAAATTCTGGGAAACAATTCTGGGGTTTTTTGCTGTGTCTGGGATCACCCAGAATACAAAGGATTGTTGTTATGCCAAGCTCAGGACACAGCCTGCTTGCTGGGCCTTAGCTCTGGAAAACAGTGTCTTCAAATACCTTGACAAGGGTTTGTGTAAACAAATAAATGAAGGATCTATGATTATGTCAGTGGGAAAATCCTGCCACAAAACAGACTGTAATCCTTCTATGGATTAGTAATTAAATCTAAAGGGTTTACTTAAAACACATAGAGGTTAAGGGACTTGTTCAGGCTAATTAGCCTGAGCTTATAAGTAAACCCAGAACTTGAACTTAGGCCTTCTTGTCTCCAGGTCTATCTATCACACCACACTACCTCTATTATACATATATAAATTAATGTATTACATATGAATAATTGTGGTATATGTAATAATATTCCATGTGAATGAATGGATTCTGATATGCACTTACATACTGAATTTTTGCTTAAGAATAACTTGCAGAAACTTCAGATGTTTTCCTGGGAAGAAAGTATGAATGGGTTTCTGATCTGAGTATAATCATAGAAATTCAGGGTCATGAGTTTTTCTGCCTCTTTCAGTATTTGCTAAGTGCTTCCCTGAGGTTTGTCAAAAAGAGATTTGTCAAGAGAATTTGCATAGCTCTCCCACTAGCTGCCAGGAACAGGATAATAGTGGAAAGGAAATAATACACTCACATCAACTTCGCTATAAAGCAGGTAAGTAGAGGGGGAGAAGGGAAAGGAAGTTGGAAAAAAAATAATTCTTGACCTGAGTGGTTCTTTTCTATGCCAGCTATGGACCTAACAAAAGCTCTAAAAATGTGTTATCTTAAAACATATATTGGCTCAGCAGTCACAAAAATAATATTAATACTTCATTTGAGAAAGAAGCTCCAGTAACTAAAGATAACTCTAGCATATGGGAGCAATCTCATGGAGAAACAGCATGTGCCACTGTTGGAGGCAGAGAAGAAAAACCCCTGTAGAGTGTGGTCTGAGTAAGACAAAGCTGATTGCTGAGAGAGGATACATAAGAGCTGTTCCAATAAGAGTGTAGCCCTAGAATCAGAAGTTTTCTAGGGAATGTTAATTTTCCCTCTGGTAAGAGGATTCCGTGTGACATTATACCTTTTGTTGTATTATGGGGGAAGGGGACTTTCCCTTGTTATTTGCTATTCTGTCCTATTTCAAAGCTTTGCTAGTTGATCTGTAGTTCTAAACTAGACCTTGAGACATATTTGCATAACTATGGTTCCCCATAAAAACCCTCTTGGAACCCGGAGGAACCCAGGGACTCTAGACTTGTATGAGGACTTTTTAGGTTAGAGAAAGTCTCTCACTGTTCTTTTTTTTTTTTTTTACCCACTACAGAGTTCTCTGCTACCAACTAAATTGGTGGTGAACCCTTCCTGAATAGGCTTCTTCTTCTTTAGCTCTGAAAGAATTGAGAAGTTCAGGTTGGGGAGGGGATTGCTTTCCTCCATCATTTAACAGCAAATTTCCGCAAAATGAAAGAATACCTTGCACAAAACATATCTATCTGAAAATAAATATATTAAGATGAATGAAACTTTGGGGGTGCAGTCAGCTGACCCCTGGTTTTGCAAGAAAAGACAACTATTGATTGGGTGTCCTTGGCACTTCCTATTGGGAATTTCAAGGAGCCTGCTGCTGGATCTGCCACATCTTAGTTGTATAGGTGTGATCAAACCAAGTCACTTGACCTAGAGCTCTGGCCATGGTGGTGAGGGAAGATAATGAAGTTGCTACATTCCTTCTTGAAATATGGTTGTTGAAATGTATATATTCTTTATATATTACCCTGCTAGAAAATTATCTTCCTAGGAGATTATTAACAATTAGCCACTAGGAAGGAAATAATAAAAATAATATTTAAGTAGCACATTAGTGTTTATAAAATTCATTCATAAACATGTTAAGTGCTTACTATGTGTCAGGCACTATGCTAAGCACCAGGGTTGACTCACAATCCTATAAAGTAACACAAATACTATTGTTTCACCTTTACATAGGAAGAAACTGAGGTTGAGGCAAATTAAATGCCTAGTTTATTTTCATACATACTACTAGTGTCAGTGTAATGGCAACTTTTTGTTTTTAGTCTCTCTCCTCTCCATTTCTCTCCTGATGTATCTAATGGTTGAAGAATACTTCAATCAATTAAGTAGTGTAGAACAGCCCTAAGTGTTACATGTTTACTGATGGAGTTCAGACTCTGGGAGTCTCCTTGAGCTCCCCTTGAATCTTCCCACTTAATCTGGCCTTTCTTACTCAAATCTAATCTTCCCATTTGTTCTGGCAGTCTCAGGAAGCCCATGGGCTTCTCATTATCTTTCTACTCAGGTCTCTGTCGCACCACTCCCCCCCCCACCCTTGATTCCATCAAAACCCCATTCCGCAGGCTGCCAACCACTCCCATCAAGATCTGTATCCATTCCCATACTGCCCCTATCAAGATCTCTGGATTGCCCCACCTGCTTCCCACCCAAACCCTCCATTGTCTGATATCTCCTGATAGCATCCAGCTGTTTCCAGCCTTTCACCCTCCTTGGATTCCCTCCTTGGACTAGTCCTCAAGACCCTTCCTAAATCCCTCCTCCCATCACTCTGGACCACCAGACCACCCCCCAGATCCCTTCTATTCTCTTTTCTGTATTTAAGTTCCATCTTACCTCCATGAAGGCACCCTGATTCAATCCAGCTCAGACTCTGTCTAGCTGGGATTGTATCTGGCCCTCTTGGGAATACAAGTGTTAACAAATACTTAGGCTCCTTAAGAGGCAACCCAATTTGGCGACTCTTTTATAAATTTTGTTTTCTTTCGCTTTAAGAAGGATTGAGTTGAATTCATTCGAGCACAACCCGGACTGTCGGTATTTTGGGGTCCCCCCTCATCCCTCAACCTCGTCATTTACTATTCCTATATAGTATGTTTTAAAATTGGGAGATTGATTTTGGAAAGTTTAAGAGTTGGGCCATGTATTTAGGTGTATTTCTCTTTGTTTTGTCTGTTATTATTTTGCTATTTACTAACTTTTCATACTAGAGTCATGAGGCCTTGGAGAAACTCTCAAGGAGCTGTAGTTTTGCTGTGGTTTGGGGTGCTGGAACCCTGAAATACAAGGGTACAAGGGGTCTACCTTGAAAGAACTGACCACTCCAGCCTTTTTTCAGTAAAAGTGATTTACGGATGCCAACAGAAGCCAGCAAGATTCTAAGTGACTCTGGGAAATTTAATGAGGGTAAGATTTGTACTTGAAAGGACAGTGAGAAGGTATGGATGGGATTAAGGAGTGGTAAATAGCTTGGGTGGGTCAGATGCAGACAATGAAAGGAGTTAAGTGGTCAGAGAGAGCCACAGTGAAAGAGTAGTTAAAACAATTATTGAGTATCTAGGTGTATACTATGATGGGCAAGCTGCCTTGGCCAGAAGCACCAGTGATGTGGACTGCTGAATGGGAAAATTCAGGGTCTGAGTTGCTTTCAAAGACCTTTTAGGGGTCTAGGTCCCATAACCCCATCAGTTCTAGAAATAATGAAGATGGAGGGGGTAACCCTGGGACTAAATAAATAAAAGTCTCTGTGATCCCAACTCAGTTTATCTCCAAGGTCCTGACTTTAGTAAGATAAAATTGAATTAAACTGATTAAAACTTCTGTCCTGCCTCAGGACTCCTGGTCTATATAGACTCTGAAAGGGAAAACTATTAGGAACATTATAGCCCCTGATGGGAAGATGAGGTTTCTCCTGTCTGTAAGGGAGTGTCAGAACATTCCACTCTTTTGCTACTGCTTTCTTTGTTGATTTCTCCAGCTTTTGGAACTTACGTAGGCAAGGTACTTATGTGTCTTATATAAAAAGAAAAGTAAAGTAAATACATGGGTCTGTACACATTTTTTTCTTATAACTTAAGTAATAAGAAAAGTGAAGTCATTTATGTGTCTTTTATAATAACAAAAGACACATTAGTTTCTCTGTACACCATTTTTCTTTTCATCATACGAGAGGTAAGAAAAATGTGTACAGAGACACTTATGGGTCTTCACTTTTCTCATTATATAAGCGAAATATGAAAAAAAAATGTACCAGGGATTTAGATTTTCAAGAAGAGAAGGGCCTTAAGCCACCAGGTACAACCTGTATATCTGAAAAAGGAAAGAACTGTTTGAAATTGCTTTGCAGTTAAACGACCATGGCATTATAGACACTTGATACTTCCTAGAATGATCTCTGTTTAGAACTGTTTATTAGAATCATTTGACTTCTAGGAACTTTGAGGTGACTTAAAGGTTACATACTTGGCAGCTGTCTGTTTTTTTCTATGAGATGAAATGTTACATATTAATAACTGTATCTAATAATAGCATTCATTTCCGTTTCCTTGCCAAAATTCTTTATAGAACAGTTCCTGTCTGATAAAAACGTTTACCTTCTGGGATAGTTTCATAAAGTTATAAAAAAGAATAAGCAGACTCAGGGCTGACTTTAGAAGAGGCAATGAAGATGGCACCTTATATGGTATAATTTAAGAGACAAAGGACAGATGCTCTGACCTAAAACATCTGCTTTTCACCATGTCTATCTCAGGAATTGAAATTTAGCTTTTAGGATAGATTCTATGTAATGTAAAGATAGTTCTGGATTTCAAGTTAGGAGAGTCTGGGGTTCAAATTCCCCTTTGGAAACTTAGTGATTGTGCAACAATGGGAAGGCACTTACCTTCTCCAAACCTGTTTCCTTGTCTCTACAAGAGGGACAAAAATACCTTAAGATTAGGATCAGAGATTTTGACCTGGAAGGAATATTAAATACCATTTAATCCAAATCCCTCATTTTATAATTGAGGAAACTGAGGCTTATGTAATGACTTAACCTAAGGTCTATAGTAAGTCACAGTCAAGGTTTGAGTGTTCATAATCTAACTTCAAATCTAGCCCTTTCCTCTGCTATACCCCACCACTTGTCTCACAGGGTTAGCATGAAGATCAACTGAAGAAATGTGCATAAATGATTTGCAAATCTCATGCGTAGTCAGCTATTTTGTTGTTTTTATCTAATTCTTCTCATCCTTTTCTATGAGGTTAGATAGAGATAATCTGGGAACAAATAGCTATCTTGCTGATATTCTTTTATACCAAATATCCAAAAAGTCTTAGTGCAATTTTAAGCTATTGAAGTTTTCAAATGCACTAAGACTTTTTGGTCCATCGTATATTTAATGCTCTGGGCATGACTGCACAGGTAAATAAAAATAATTTCCTACTATAATTGAATAAGAATATTAAGATGTAAGTCCTAAACTTACAGCAGATATCCTTAGTAAATCCGACAGCGTATAAATTATTATTTTGAGGTATGCTACTGGGTCTCAACATTCTGAAAATTTTTTGTTCCATGTAGCTTAGAAATTGTGACTATTGGGCATGGCAGCTTTTACAAATATTCTTATCATTTTTAAGGATCATAAGGAATCCCTGAGTCTGAGGGAAGTCAAAAACAGTTCTGACTAGGAAAATGATATGGTTCTGGTACAGTATATTGATTGGTTGAGTCCTCTAGGATATTTTGAGGTCAATATTTGTAAAATAGTAATTTGTTACCTCAGTCAATCAAAGATAGCAAGATTCTGAGGTAGCCTACATATTGATTCTTTGCCACATATTTAGTAGGTGATAACTTTTAGTCTGCAAGTATTTGTTGTGCATTTTCTACCATTTGCACAACTTAACACTTCTCTCTAAATTTGAGATCAAGTATAACTATTCTATGTTTATTGATGGCTATGACCTGGTTCTAAATTGTCACTTTAAGCCCTACTTTTTCCACAAACAAATTCATATGACTTAGTCATATGGATATTTTGATTCATCTTTGTCAATATACTATTGGCTAAGTTTATGTGGCTATCTGAACTCTCTGAGAACACTTAATTCCAGTCTTGGATCTTAGCCATTTCATAAGCTCCATCCAGAGACAAACCACTTTTATTTACATTCAACAAACTCCAAGTGTCCACTTGTTATTTTCCTTACCTATCACTTTGTGAAGCTTCCATTCATTTGAAACATATTTCCATAGGTTGTTTTTTTTTAATCTATGCAACACCTCTGCTCACTTTTGTTGGATTGAAAGATAACTTTGTGACTGTGCTGCACCATATAAGAGAATATAATTGGATTGGATGAGAGAATACCTGTGTGAGTAGAGAAGGAACTTTTTCAGATGGTTGGAGACCTTTGAAAGAGGTAGGTGAGAAAGGCAACCATGAACCTTTCAATGGCTACTAGGAGCCCTCAGAGTCTTATGAGAAAGCTGGTTTCCCAATATGTCCTTTGATTCTCAGGTTTTTTCCAACTCTTGAGATAGCTAAGAGTAGATTTCCAATGATGAGATTATTCTCTCTCTCTCCCTGAGAACTGAGATTTTTTTTTCACCCCAGCCAAGAACTCTTCTTTCCCTTGGGTGTTCTTTGGTTCATTTTTATCTGTATAAATTCATTAATATTTACTCTTGACTTTGATAAAGAAGTATGCTATTTGTAACAGTCTTTTCTGAAACCAGGATTTGATGGGAAAGAATTAAGCTGATGACAGCAAACTACTTGTTTCTCTCCCCTTGAGAGCCATTAGGGAAAGTACCTTTTGTCCTGCATCTTTTATCATACCCTTAGGTCGTCAATATTTGAGACATTATAGTATAATTCTAGGTCAGAGCCCCTCTTTGAGATAGCTGAGTAAAGGAGTGACTGTCTAGTCACAGTCTTTATCCTGTTCCCTAAAGATGAAAATCTCAGTCTTTGAGAGAAGTGTGCCAAAGCCAAACCAGATATTTGCCACACATAGGTGTAGCCATCTTTAGTATCACAAGGTCCAAACATGTGTCTATCTTACACTAATTTATCATGTGCTCTAAGAGGATTTATTAATCCTATTCCTCCTTTTTTGGCCAAGAAGTGCTCATTTTTTAAAAAATATTTGCTTTGTGGTGATCACCACTCTTGTTAAATGTTGAGTCTTAAGGTCTATTAAATAGTCTAATGTAAATAGTCTTAAAATGTAAATACTCCTGGAAGTTTTCAGGAAACAAGATAACTCTTCAGTGGAGATTTTGCCGGTGAAATGAGAGCAAGATGCTTGAGATTAGAACACAGAATAGGGCCCCTGCTGTCTCTTCACCTATCTTGAGTTTTGATCAACTAAGCAAATGGATGCTTGGTTGCTGGTTTGTGGTGTAATAATCCAGACTGAGGATGGTTAATGGAGCCTGGATAGACCCACTTGTGTTGGAGAAGGTACAAGGGGTAAACTTTAGGCCCTAGTAAGACTGAAGAAAATGAGGTAAACTGTAGTACCAGTCTAAATGGAGTATGAAGACAAGAATACAATGATAAAAGGCTGCCACCATCCCATTAATTATAATGACCAATCTCAGGCCCAGAAAACAAAGGATGAAACACAGCTTAGTAGAGAGAGGTGTGAGATGATGAGCCCAGAGTGTGACAGATGCTGTGATATCTGGGCATAGTGGTTGGTCCTGCTTCTTTTTTTTTCTTTATTGCAAGGGATGGTTCAGTGGCAGGGGGGTGGGGAGGAGTGGATTGTGAAAGGACTAGTGTGAAAACAAAAGGCACGAATAAAGCATTAAAAAAAATCCTGAGACACATAGAAATCACTTCTCATTCTCTGGTCTAGCTATTCTGCCATTGCTGAAGAGAGGCCTCATTTTCTCTACCTCTTTGGTTCTGGTGGCAGCTTTCCCCTCAAAAAGATTAGATGCTCCCTGACCCCTCCTCCTCTTTCGGTAAAGGTGGTAGTGAGTTTACCAAGGAATTCCTCTTCTTTATTCCAGGTGTTAGCCACAGTCTGAACCACCAGTCAGGAAGAAAGCAACGTGCCAAGAGGTGCCTTGAATTTTGTCATCAAGGTGACTGTGATTGCTGGAGCAGCAGTTGCAGTTGCTAACATTTCTCCAGCAGTCAGTGGCTGAAGCATGAGGAAGTGAAGTGCATGTCAGTTCAGTCCCTCCAAAAAACTAGGGAAGTCTCCTCTCAGGGACCTTAATAATCATGCAACATGATAACCATACAAGAAGATCCTGAGTTTTGGAACAAACCCTTTCAGTGGAATTGTACAAACTACTGAAGACTTCTGTCTAATTTGGGTTCTCTGTGTGGGTGTCATTTTAAACATTAGGGCTTATAGAACTAGAAGGAATTCCAAAACCCTCATTTTACAGATTAGTCAACAGGTTCAATGATAAATGACAAGCAGATCTTTAAAAAAACTAATTTATTTTGAGAGGAGGAGGAAATTTGACAATTTGATGAGTGGGAGGTTTTTTTTTTAATTGAGAATTTTTTTTCTTTCTGATTTTGTACTGCATGCATGGTGGCCCAGGCCTAGAAGGTATAAAAATGTGTCAATCTCAGGCTCGTTCTTGTGTCTTTTCTCTCCATTTCATGGACCCTTGCCTTGTAGGTGTGTATCAGTAAGCACCCCAACATACACAGAGGAGCTTGTTATCACAGGTTCTTAGATCTGCATTCATAAAAGGAAAGGCAACTTTCAAGGAGTTAATAGTCACTTTAATCAAGCACATTCCTTTAACCAAGTATATATATCATAAAATTAGTTCAGGGAGTCACCAGTCTGAATTTCAAAGAAAATACAGAGAAATCAAAAGATCAGCAGACATGGCTTCCTCTGCCTGAATTCAACTGGACACCAACGGCCTGACCACAGTTACCAAAGAGGGGAGCCTGACATCTGGATTCTCAAGTGGGGTGGGGGGCTCTTTTAGCACCTTCCCAAAGTCCTCCTCTGGCCAAACACTTCCAATCAGTAAGCCCCAAAGTAACCAAGACATGGCTTCCTCTGCCTGACTAAAATTCAACAGATAGGTACAACTGTCTGACCAGTTACTAGAGAAGAAAGCACAACATCTGGGTCTCAAGGTGGGGGGGCTCCTTGGCAGCTTCCCAGAGTCCTCATCTGACACTCAAACCTTCTTACCAAAATCTAAGCCCCAAAGTCAAACCTCAACTCTCCGAGTATTTATATCTTTTTTAGAGCCAGAGGGCACCCCAATCCTTGAGATCCAGGGCCTCATTAACAACAACTATAAATCTTCCCTAATCAAATTCCCCTTAATGGCAGACTCATTGGTTGTTGTCCTTTGTCTTTGAAGAGGACCAAAATGACATCACCAAGATAAAGTGAAATTTCAGTGTATCCAGCTGTGGCTGATCAGATCAATACAAGCTCAGAACGCTCTACCACAGGTTGGGCACAGATAGTCTGTGAATAGCTGGGGTAGACATCCCAAATTTGTGCATTTTATGTTTCCTTTGTGCTGTCTCAATTCTACTTTGCTCAGTACACTTACTGATGTGGGCACACCATGCAGAGTGGTCCTGTGCCAGTGTTTCCCATGTCTCACAGTCAAATCCAAAGATCTTGAGAGAGACCTTGAAGAGTGTCCTTGTATCGCTTCTTCTGGTCACCATGTGATCACCTGCCCCATGAGAGTTCTCCATAAATTAGTCTTTTTGGCAAGCGTACATTTTGCATTCAAACAACGTGACCAGCCAATCGGAATTACACTCTCTGAAGCATAGTTTGTATACTTGGCATTTCAGCTTGAGCAAGGACTTCAGTGTTTGGTACCTTATCCTGCCAGGTGATCCTCAGAATCTTCCTTAGACAGTTCAAATGGAAGCAATTCAGTTTCCTGGCATGGTGATGGTAGACTGTCCATATTTCACAAGCATATAACAATGAGGTCAGCACAACAGCTCTGTATACCTTCAGTTTGGTAGTCAGTCTAATACCTCTTCTCTCTCCAACTTTTCTTCAGAGCCTCCCAAACACTGAGCTAGCTCTAGCAATGTGTGCATCAATCTTATTGTCAATGTGTACATCCTTGGAAAGTATACTACCAAGGTAAGTGAACTTATCCAAAACATTCAAAACTTCTCCATTTGTTGTAACCAATGGTTCCATGTACAAATGATGTGGTAGTGACTGATGGAGCATCTGTGTCTTTTTGGTGTTAATTATTAGGCCAAAATTAGCACAGGCAGCAGAGAATTTATCCATTTATACTTTGTAGTATCTCAGCTTCAGAGGCTGCATTGAGTGCACAATCATCTGCAAACAGAAAATCATGCACCAACACTCCCTTCACTTTGGTCTTGGTTTGTAGCCTTTTCAAATTGAAGAATTTACCATCAGTGTGGTAATTGACCTTGGTGCCATGTTTATCTTCATTGAAAGAATTTATCAACATGACTGAAAGCATCATGCTAAAAAGCATGGGAGCAAGCATACAGCCGTGTTTCACTCCATTGGTGACTAGGAAGGCACAAGAGCATTGTCCATTATCCAGAACCCAGGCAAACATGCCATCATGTAATTGATGTACAATATTGATGAACTTCTGGGCAACCAAATTTTGACATAATTTTCCATAAGCGCTCACAACTGACAGTGCCAAAGGTGTTGGTCAGGCAAACATGTACAGACTTCTGTTCTGCTCCTGCCATTTCTCCTGGAGTTGTCAGGCAGCAACCACCACATCAGCTGTTTCTTGACCCTTTCTGAAGCCACACCGTCTCTCAGGTATATGACCATCTTCCAGGTGAAGGATCAGACTATTAAGGAAGACTCTAGTAGGAATTTTGCCCACAATGACTAAGAGAGAGATCCCTCTGAGATTGTTGCAGGAAAATCTATTCCCTTTACCCTTATAGAGATGGATAAAGGAGGCATTCTTGAACTCCTGGGGGATAACCTCCTCGCCATATAATCTGGAAAATTTCAGTCAGCTTTTATATGAGCAATGGTCCCCTTACCTTGTAAATCTCAGCTGGAATAGAATCAGCACCAGGTGCTTTGCCACCTGAAAGGAGCCTAATGGCCCTCAAAACCTCTTCTTCAATTTGAAATTCAGCTAAGGAGGGATTGACTTCAACCTGAGGTAAATGGTCAATGGTCTCAGCATTGATTGTTGATGGTCTGTTGAGAACACTATGGAAGTGTTCAGCCATCTCGCTAGGATCATGTCCTTATCACTAATCAATGTGGCTCCATTTTTTGATCCATAAATAGCTTTCAGGGAATCATAAACGTGCTTTGGATTAATGGGTGGGGAAGATCTTTAATCACATTAACCATACAAATACATATACTATTTCTAGTTAAAGGAACTCTTGTTTCTCTATTTTACTCCTAGTAAAGATTTTTAATTGATAAAGGCAAGAGTCATTCAGGTACTTGATAATACTAAAACAAAAACAACAAAAAATTCTAATTTTACCTGCCATTACAATGCAATACCCCAAATTTCCACCATTTTCCTGTAGTACTAATAATCCTTATATAATCAAAGCTCATTCTGGCTCCTAGGTCAAGGGCAACCATTTGTACTAATTAGGAAATTCAGCTTTTATTTCACCTGCTTTTGGGTGAATTACCTGTTATTATTTCATGACTAATTTATGTCTTCAAGCATCATGCCAATAAAAATAATAGTGCTTTATTATAATCCTCTATTCCCAAAACCACAACTAGGTATGTGACAGCATATTAAGGTGGAGACTATTTTTTTCTGAGGGAATTGGAGGTAAATGACTTGCCCAGGGTCAAATTTGAACTCAGGTCCTCATGACTCCAGGGCTGTTGTGTTATCCACTACATTACCTAGCTGCTCCCAAAGTGGGAATTTTCATATGGGAATGAGACAGGGACACAATTACTGAATCTGAAGTCCAAATTTTCTTTTTTTTTTTTTTTAATAAATTTATTTAACTTTTTACATTCATTTTCACAAGATTTTGGGTTCCAAAATTTTCTCCCCCTTTGTCCCCTCCCCCCTCCCCGATACACTGGACATTCTAATTACCCATATCACCAATCTGCCCTCTCTTCTATCATCCCTCCCTTCCCTTACCCCATCTTCTCTTTTGTCCTGTAGGGCCAGATAACTTTCTAT
>CM053770.1:144256247-144371958 GCA_028658325.1 Potorous gilbertii
GCATTTTCCCAGCCAGTTACCTGACTTCTGAGAGTCCTCTCCACCCCCTGGCCTAGATCTGCCCAGCTAGTGCTTGGGGTCTGAGATTCAAATGCTCCCAGACAGTTACTTGACTTCTGAGAGTCCTCTCCACCCCCTGGCCCAGATCGCCCAGCTAGTGCTTGGGGTCTGGGATTCAAATGCTGCTCCCCAGCCTCAGGGCTTTTGGCGGCAGGCCTGACTGCTCTTCAGTGGGAGCTTATCTGCTGGTGCTCAAGTGGGGGGCAGGGCCACCTCTCAGGCTCAGTTCCCTCAGGGGGTTTATGCAGAGATCTTTTGTAATGGAGCTGTGGCAGAGTCTTGCCTGCTCTGGGGGCCTCTGGTGGTGCTGCTTCTGCCTCTGCAGCAGCAGCAGCCTCCCAGGGGGTCCGAGTCCCGGAGATATCCCACTCCCCTCTCAGCCCATCTCTCTCACTGACCTGTGCGTCTGTGGGTGGAGGGACCTTTGTGGTGGCTGGAGATTCAGGTCCCTGAAGCCTGCCGGGCTCTGCTCGCTCCTCTCAGTGCTGAGTGGCCAGGGCAGGGGGAGGGGAGCGCTCCGCAGGGCAGGGCTCCACTCCCGTCCTGGGTATCTTTGCGGTCAGTTTTTCAGGGCTCTCTGCAACGGAAATCTCCTTCACTGTGTTGCTGCGCTGCTTCCACTGTTCCAGAATTTGTCAGGAGTTCTTTTTAGAGGAAATCCATGGGCTGTGGGTTCGGATCTAGCATAGGTGAGTCTTTCTACTCCGCCATCTTGGCTCTGCCCCCTCTCCAAGTTTTCTTAAGAATTCATAGAATGCTAGAGCTAGAATTGACCTAGCCCAACAACTTCATTTTACAGATATGGAAACTGAGGCCCTAGGGAATTAAGTAATTTACTTAGTCACAGAGGTAGTAGAAGACAAAACTATGACTTAAATCCAGACTTTCTGATGCTAACTTTTTGGATTTAGTCACAAGGGACAAGAAAGAAACTGGCTTCTAGATTTTGGCTAAATATTCAGAATAGGGGCAGTTGCAAGAATGAATTGATGTTGATGCATAGTCACCTATGCTCTAGATTCATAGATCCTTCTGTCTTCAAATGGATGACCTCTAAGTTGCTTCTCACTTTAACACTATGGTTAAGTTATGTATAAGATGTTTTATAGAATTATTTGTTATGGAGGACTTAGGTATTAATTGACAAAAATTATTGAGATTCATGTTATTGTCTATGGGTCCAATCAATACTGTGAAAAGGATTTATATTATGATGGCATTGGAAAGTTATCATAAATTTTTGAGTGGGCACTAAAATAGCCGTTGTTTGAGAACAGAGAAGTAGGGAGTTGAGGTGTGCTGAACAAAATGCTGTGGGAGACTAGACTTTCCTAAGTAACAATCCGAGCATTCATCAAAAGGTAGAGATCCATGACACACTCCAGATTTCATCTCTCATAGGTGGTGAGTATAGGACGTAGAATGATTATATGTGTATCTATGGGTTCTCCAAATCTGCTTAGCAATGGCAATGACAGAAGTACTCCACTGAAGTATTCCATCGAAGCAAAGACTGAAGTCATGCTCACCTTTTGATCAACTGTTCTTAAATATGATCATACTTGGGAAACTGGCAACTGAATTACTGGTGCATATGTGAATACTTAAAGACATGTATATAATATTAGTTAGGTTAAATAAACATTTCCAAATCAGAATTCCATTTTCTTGAGTAGTGATTAATGAAAAGGGCCTGTACTATGAGTTTGGAGGTAGATATTAGTTATATATTAGATATCAGTTATATAGGTATTAGATAATGAGTTCCAACTCTGTCATTCACTCACTCACTGTGTGACTTTGCATCAATCACTTCTCCTATTAGGATTTCAGATTTTCAGGATGATTTCAGAAAAACCTGAAAAGACTTACATGAACTGATGCAAAGTGAAGTGAACAGAACTAGGAGAGTGTTATATGCAGTAGCAACAATGTTGCATGATGAAGACTTGTGAATCACTTAGCTCTTCTCAGCAATGCAATGATCCAAGACAATTCCCAAAGATCTAATGATGAAGCATGCTATCTACATCCCAAGAAAAAATTGATATTATTTGAATACAGACTGAAGTATGCTATTTTTCACTTTCTTTATTTCATTCTTTTTCTTTTATTCAAATTTTCTTATATAAAATGACTGATATGGAAATGTTTTACATGATTTCACATGTATACTCTATATCTGTCTCAGATGAGGAGAGGGGAGGGAGGAAGGAATAGAATTTGGAACTCAAAGCTTAAAAAAACCCCAAATGTTTAAAAACTGTTTTAACATGTAATTTGGGAAAATTTTCATATATGTATACATATATGTACATGCATAGACACATACACACATATATTAGTGTGTTTGTAAAAATTTCAGCTTTTTAGTGTGCCTGAGGAAGGACTTTGGTCTTATATAGAAAATGAGGGACTAGTTAACCTTATAAGTCCTTTCCAGTCCTAAAATTCTGATTGATCTCTTTGACCTCCCATTGTATATTTGGTATCACATAGCTAGTTTATACGTACCTGAGTGCAGTTCCCTAAGTCTTACTCTTCTTTAAAGCCCAACCAAGACTCAGGTCCTCTGTACATTCTTCCCTAATATGCTAACCCTGGGATTTTTCCCTTTTTTTATCTCCCACAGTACTTGCTACTCACACTCCAAATAGATCATAAGCTGTTTGAGGCAGGAACTGTATCTTTTATTCTCAATTCCTAGGATCATAGGATCACCAGAACATAGACATAGAGATGGAATGGATCTTAGAGATCAACTAGTTCAAACCCCTTATTCTACAAGATAGTAAGAAGCAGATCTGGGTTTTTACTTTGAGTGCTATGAGAGCCAAGGGCCTGTGATTACAAGATTAGCCCTTTTTCCACTGTCATACTTTGAATATGAATAAATGTTAGTTAATGATGATGATAAGGCCTTTTGCAAAACAAAATTGATGATGTATTATCTTTGTGGCATGGGCTTTGGTCTTTTTGGCAGTTCCCTCTATAGCAGTGCCCTTGTGTGTACACTTGCTATCAACCACCTCAGCGTATGGGGGTAAGCAGGGGGATGGTTGCCAGGAAAGGGGATGTGATAGCAATGCTTCAGTTCTATTTAAAGACTCGGCTTTAATTAGACAGTGGACAGAAGGGATATAAACTAAAAGCAAGGTGCGCCTAAGATTGAAGATAAGAGATGACTGAAGCAAAAGGTCAGGAAGAATCCAGAATACCTACATTAATGAAACTAATAGTCAATTCTGTTCAATATTGTTTCATATTTCCTATTTCTTTCTAACATACTGAATTGAAAATTGTATTATAACTATTTGGGTGCTTCTTTTGTCCTGTCACTAACTGGAAGTTTCCTGGAGGAAGGGTAGGAAATGTTTTTGTTCATTTATGTCTTATTCGTCTTATTTAATGGAAGATATCTTTGTGTATCCCTCAGAAATTTTTAGAAAAGGGCCTTGAATGTACCGGACCCTCAGTTTTGTTGTTGTTGTTGTGTAATTAAAATAACCAGAAGTAGAATGTCCTTTTAAAATTAGATTTTACTTTTCTAAAATCATATTTCAAATGCAACATAAATACATATATGTCAACCCCTTTTTCGGCTGTTTTTTTTTTTTATTTGAAAGGAAAGCACTACATGAATTTAGGAATCAGACAGTAATTCTGTTTACCTGACACAGTTTTTGAAGAGGGGTAGTATGAAAGATAACTAGAAAGATGGTTTGGAATTAGACTGTGTAAGAGCCTTAAATTCTACCCCAAAGTTGGTATTGGTCCTATAAACAATGGGAAGTTAATGACAAATTGTTGATTCACTAACACTGGATCCTGGCCAACAGCACTACAACTCATGCCTGCGTGAGATTTATCTAACACAAGTATTTTCTCTTTAAGGCACATTACAACCTTCTTGAACTTAGGATCACTAGGCTACTCTTGGGATATTTTAAACAGTGAAATCACCAACAAAATCCCCACAAAAATGTGAAAAAACATGGCACTAAATAGACTGTGAAAAAGATACTTGTTAACAGTATGAGAGCTGAAACATGGAGGCAAAGCCTCACCAGGTTTGACCTCATTGGGAACGTGGTCATTAGCTAACTCAAATTTTTGCCAATTCTGTGCACATCCACACATGACCAATAAAGCAATGTGAATACCGATTTGGGGGTTACAAATCAATTTTAGTATGTAGGTAAATTTGCAAATACAGAATCAATGGTTAATGATGATTGATTTTATATTGATATGTGTATATGTATGTATTCTCTGAATAGTTGTGATCATGCATATGATCTTTCCAGACATGTAGTGACCCATTACTAAAACAATGGAGCATTTTCAAAAGACATGGTAAATTCTAAGCAGTCTATTGGTTGTCCCACCACCCTATTATAGCACAGGGTGATAGAGTATTTCATCTGTTAAAAGAAAAGACAGTTTCCATCTGCTTCCCTCTTTGCTTCAGCTCTCTAGGTGGTAAGATGTGACCAGGGAGGTGTAGGAAAGGACTAGATTCTTCTCCTCTTCAGGGTATTGAAAATTTTACCCATGTGGCAGTTAGTGCCAGGATTTTCAAGTAGGTAAACTTTTACTTGGGTCCCTGGAAGTCCCCTGACTCCTTGCAATACCTCATAGCTCTAGAAAGTCAGAGATATTCTCTCCCTAAAGCTTTACCACAACTCTTTTCATGTTCTCCACATGAAGAGACTTGACTTAAAACTGAGTTTCCTGCCTTCTTATCATAAATTCCAAATCTAGGTATAAGAACCAAAAATGATGTATTCTTTCCTTTGGACAGCCTTTATCCAGGAATCCCAACTACTTCTCATCTTCTTTTGCTTAAGAACTTGGATGAGATGAATCAAATTCTCCAAGGCCTTCTGCATTTTTGACTGGTTAATAACTTCATCCAAGGGCAATTATTTATGATGTTATTGTTGCCTAGTAGGGGTCACTGTGGCTGGCTCAGGATATAACCTTATCTTGAAGTCTCCCCTTTTTCTTTTTCAAGAGATGTAGAAAACCCTAAAGGCTCCTGGTGAAAAGCAAACTACCTGCTTTGTGATAAAGAGATTTGCTGGTAAGAATTTAAATATAGGGGAGAGGTTGTTAACTTGGCATCTACGAACTTGGAACTTTTTGATAACTATTTTAATATAATTGTTTTCCTATATAATCCTATATGATTTATTTTCTTCATTTTAAAACATTATTCTAAGAAGGGGTCTAGGAGATGAGAGACCAAGATGACAGAGAGAAGAAAGGGACTCACTTGAACTCTCCTCTGACCCCTCCAAAGACTTTTAAATAATGCTGTAAAACAAATCCTGAAGTGGTAGAACCCACAAAAGAAAGGGATGAAACAATTTTCCAGTCCAAGACAGCTGAAAAGTTTGGTAGGAAAAGTCTGTTACACTTGTAACTCATAAGAACTTTCTCATTATTAGGTCAATTAGAGGGAGTATATACAGACAGAGGGCACAGGTGTGAGCTGAATATGATGGGATGATATCTAAGAAAAATAAAATTAAGGGGTGAGAAAGAGGAACACAATGGAAGAAAGAGAAAGGTAGAATGAGGCAAATTATCTCACATAAAAGAGGCAAGAAAGAGCTATTACAGGGCAGTGTAAAATGGTGGAAGTGTGAGGAATCCTTGAACCTTACTCTCAACAGAATTGGCCCATAGAGGGTATAACACACACTCAATTGGGTATAGAAATCTGTCCAACCCTACATGAAAGTAGGATTAGAAGGGAATAAGAGAAGCTGGGAATGCTCATAGAAAGGGGTTGGTTGGGGGAAACAGTAGTCAGAAGCAAAACACTTTTAAGGAGGGACAAGGTAAAAGGAGAGAGAGAATGGAATAGACGGGGGTTATAGGATAAAAGGATATATAGTTACTAATCATAACTATGAAAAAAATTTTAAAACAAGTTTGTCTAAAAAAGGCCTCTTTCTCAAAAATATAGAGAAATCAGTCAAATTTATAGAAATAAGAGCTATTCCCCAACTGACAAATGTTAAAAAATACGAAGTCCGTTTTCAGATGAAGTAATCAAAGCTATCTATAGTCATATGAAAAAATATGCTGACTATTGAATGGAGAAATGCAACTGAAAACACACTGAAGTCCTACCTCACTCCTGTTAGATTAGCAAATAGGACAGAAAAAGGAGAATGAGAGATGCTGGAAGAGATGTGGGAAAATTGAGACACGAATGCATTTTTGATGGTCATGATCTGATTCAGTCATGCTGAGCATTTTGGAACTATGCCCAAATATTTATAGCAGCTCTTTTTCGGTGGCAAAGAACTGGAAAGTGAGGGGATGTCCATCAGTTGGAGAATGACTAAACAATTTGTGACATATGATTGTGACTGAATACTATTGTGATGTAAGAAATGGTGAGCTAGATGCTCTCAGAAAGAAAAACTGGAGGGACTTATATGAATTGATGCAAAGTGAAATGAGTAAAACCAAAAGAACATCGTACACAGAATAGCAATATTGTAAGATGACTAACTGTAAATAACTTAGTGATTCTCCGCAATGCAATGATCCAAGAAAACTCTGAAGTATTTATGAAAAATGTCATCTATCCCTAGAGGAAGAACTGATGGAGTCTGATTATAGATCAAAGCATGCTTTTTTTAACTTTCTTTTTTTCCTTGAATTTTTATTTTGGTTTATGTTTTCTTTTACAACATGACCAATATGGAAATATGTTTTGCATTATTACACATGTATTACCTGTATCAAATTCCTTGCCTTATAAATGACTGGGGTGGGGAGGGAAGGAGAGAATTTGGAACTCAATTTTTAAAATGAATGTTGAAAATTGTTTTTACATGTAATTGGGAAAAAATAAAATGGGATTTTTTTTTTAAAAAGAGAGCTCTATAAGCTTCACTAGACATTTCCAAAGGGTTTGGGATGTAAACAAGATTCTCTTTCTCTTTCCTTCTCTGAAAGCTAAGAAAAAAAACCTTTAAAACTATAAAGTGAAAATAGAATTCATAAAATGCATTCCACCCTTATGAATCTCTTGATGATCAAGGTGAAGACGATCTCCCAGCCAGCTGAATTTAGCATGCTCAATTATTTATGGGGTTTCCCTTCCCTCTTTCACATTCTCTAAAACATAACACAAACTTAGTTATCTTGAATTTATCTAAGAAAGTAAAAATGTGAACAACCAATAATGAAAACTTTTAAATAGAAAAGAACCCAGTAGTCAGCAGTATGCTGGTACACACACACACACACACACACACACACACACACACACATGCATGCATACACGCGTGCACACATGCATACACACACATACACACAAAGCAATAACACAGAATTTAGCAACTTCAACATTAAAGGATCAGAGCACTTGGAATTTGATATTCTGGAGAGAATAAGAGCTAGGATTACAACCAAGAATCACCTACACAGTAAAACTGAATAAAATCGTTCAGGGGAAAATGGATATTCTTTGTTTCATTTTCTTGTGCCCTCATCACTGAATGGGCACTGTCTCAGTCGAACTGAGACCTGTTAAAGATCTTAGTTTGAAAAGGTCAAGGTCCCCCACTGCATCCTGGGGCATCTCCAGTTGTCTTGATGCATCTCTGACCACTGGACTCAGATAACTCTGGAGGAGAAAGCGAGGCTGGTGACTTTGCACAGCCCTTCCTCACTTAAATCCAATTCACTTGCATATCATGGCATCATTTCCTTCATGTCCTGATCCTCTTTCAGAAGGAAGAACAAACTGCAGCATTTTCATATTAGTCATGCTACAAAAGGAGAAACAGGCCAAAGAAAAGAATCACAAGAAAATAATGGAAGTGAAAATAGTATGTTCTTCTCTGCATTTAGATTCTGGCAGTTCTTTCTCTGGATGTGGATAGCATTTTCCATCATGAGTTCTTTGGAATTGTCTTGGATCATTGTATTGCTGAGAAGAGCCAAGTCATTCATGGTTTCTCATCACATATTGCTGCTGATACTATCTACAATATTTTCCTGGTTTTTCTCTCTTCACTTTGCATCAGTTCAGGTAAGTCTTTACAGGTTTTTCTGAAACCATTTTGTTTGTCACTTTTTAGGGTATAAAAATAACTCATTATGATCATATACTATAATTTGTTCAGACATTCCTCAATTGTTGGGCATCTTCTCAATTTCCAATTCTTAGCCACTACAAAAAGAGCTGGTATAATATTTTTGTAGAAATAGGTCTTTTTTCCTTTTAAAAATCTCTGGGATACAGATGGGTATTGCTGGATCAAAGGGTGTACGAAGTTTTATAGACCTTTGGGCATAATTCCAAAATGCCCTCCAGAATAGCTGGATAAGTTTTCATTGGTGTCCCAATTTTCCCATATCCTATCCAAAAATTGTCATTTTCCTTTTCTATTGTATTGATCATTCTGATAGATGTGAGGTGATACCTCAGAGTTGTTTAAATTTGCATTTCCCTAATAATAGTGATTTAGGGCATTTATTCACGACTATAGATAGTTTTGATTTCTTCATCTGAAAACACACTCTTCATAGCCTTTGACCATTTATCAACTGGTAAATTGATGAGGTTGAGGGGTGATGGAGGACCCCAAAATACCTACAGTCTGGGTCGTGTTTGAATGAATTCTACTCAAGCCTTCTTAAAGTCAAAGGAAACAAAGTTTATTAAAGATTCGAAAAATTGGGTTGCCCCTTAAGGAGCCTAAGCATTTGTAATGCTTGTATTCACAAGGGGGCCACATAGGATCTCAGCTACAGAGTCTGAACTGGATTGAATCTGAGCACCTACATGGAGGCAAGATGGAACTTAACATACAGAAAAGACTATAGGAGGGATCCGGGGAGTGGTCTGGCAGTCCAGGGTGATGGGAGGAGGGGTTTAGGAAGGGTCTTGAGGAGAAGTCCAAGGAGGGAATCCACAGAGGGTCAAAGGCTGGAAACAACTGGAGGTTATCAGGAGATATCAGACAATGGAGGGTTTGGGTGGGAAGCAGATGGGGCAATCCAGAGATCTTGATCGGGGACGTATGGGAATGAATACAGATCTTGATGGGAGTGGTTGGCAGCCTGGGGAATGGGGTTTTGATGGAATCAAGGGTTGGGGGGGGGGGTGACAGAGACCTGAGTAGAATGATAACGAAAAGTCCATGGGCTTCCTGAGACTGCCAGAACAAATGGGAACATTAGATTTGAGTAAGAAAAGCCAGATTAAGTGGGAAGATTCAAGGGGAGCTCAAGGAGGCTCCCAGAGTTTGAACCCCATCAAAATAACTTGTATTCTTATAAATCTGACTCAAGTCCCTACATATTTGAAAAATGAGGCCTTTATTAGAGACTCTTGCTGTAAAGATTGTTTCCTACCTTTCTGCTTTCCTTTTTAATCTTGGCTGCATTGGTTGTTTGTGCAAAACTTTTTAAATTTAATATAATCAAAATTATCCATTTTACACTTCCTATTCTCTTGCTTGGTCATAAATATTATTCCCTACCTCATAGATCTGACCAATAAACTATTTTTTTGCTTTCCCAATTTACCTTTTATGTCAAAATCATGTACTCATTTTTGACTTTATCTTGGCATACAATGTAAGATGTTGGTCTATATCTAGTTTCTGCTGTGCTGTTTTCCAGTTTTCTGAGGAGATTTTGTCAAATAAGAAGTTCTTATTCCAGAAGCTTGGAAGTTTATCAGACAGTGTTTGGCCCTTGCCAGCAGGAGGAAGTTTCAGAAACCAAGACCTTTTTCCCTTACCCCAAAAGATTTTGGATCCCATTTGTTTGAGGGGGGAATGGTGGGGTGATAGGACCTGGAACCATAAAAGGAAAAGATCATATCTTTGAAAGCAACCTAGTCCCTGGATTTCTCATATTTCAGCAGCCTAGATCATTGGCATCTCTGTCCAAGGCAATATCCCACCCCAGCCCACCTAGATCACCTAATTAGCTTACTTGACATTGCTAAATGCACTCCAAACTATTTACCTCTCCTTAATCCTATCCAGATTCTTTCACAGTCCTTTTTGTATATTAGCATCAGTCTCACCCCCCATTAAGTCACAGATTCACTAGGAACTCTGCCCACTTGTGTTGGTGTTACAATAAACTACCCCTTGACTGGAAAAAAATGTGATCCAATTACCTGACCAAGATCAAAGAATACACATGATACTGGAGATTCTACAAAGCCCCATAGCACTTAGGTGGATCCTTTGTCTTTATGGAAGATTTACAAGGGGATATGGGTATCAAACAGGCCCAGGGGATTAGAGGGATAATTGGGTTGTAATCTACATAGTGGGAGAGAATGCCCACATAGTACACATCTTGGATCCCTGGAAATATTGAAGTAATGATGTTTTCCCACAGTGCCTAGCAAGATATTCTGCATTTAATGAATGCTTGTTCAATTCGATTGAATTGCTCTGAAAGTTGGAACTTCCCCTTATTACAAGATTGGAAATTATTCAATTTTTTTGTATTTGGATCCCCAAGGCTCAGCACAGTGCCTGGCACATAGGAGCCACTTAATAAATGCTTACTGATTGGTGCACTTTCAAACTTCTGGCCCTGCCATGTAGCTTTCCTAAAGAAAAAGTAAGTACTTTTAAAACACTGTCCTCTGAGGAGATAAGGTCTTCATTCTTCCATTAAACAAAATGAAATCTAACTTTATAAAATCAGAAGGCAAATTAATTATCTCTGAAATCTCACACCATTGAATTGCCATTCTAGTTGCAGGAGCATCTTTATGATAGAAGTTCTCGAGCATAGACTATTTTTTCTTAAACGCAGGGAGTTCTGCATTTTTAAAATGCCAGCAAAACCCACGTCAAAGATCTTATCCTAAGAAAAGAAAGGGGCTTTTAAAATGAGATTGTGAAGTCGAAGTGTGTGTATGCCTATACCTACATGTAGCAAAAAAGCTGTCAGAAGGAAGGGCAGCTGTAAGTCGACCCAGTGGAAACTCTCTGTAGGTGACCTCCTCTCCCTCCCTCCTCCTCCCTGTCCCTCTACCTAGGGAGGGGGAAGGACGACTGCATACTTGAGCCCTTGTCCTTGAAGGCGATTGAGTGAGAGGAGGGCAGGCGTCTCTCGAGTTTCCAATCACAATAGAGAAACCTTAGAGTCAGTGGAGGGTGGCGGGGCCCCGCCTCCTCCTCTCTCCTTGTAGCTAGGGCACTGCTGGAGAAAGACGTAGCTGGTTCTCTGCTCTCTCAGGGACAGGCTTCATCACAGGCAATCAGCTGCTCTTTAGGCAGGTAAGTTTTGGTCCTGGGCATTAGTCCCTTTGCTCCATCAGGGAGGCGAGAAGGGATGTGCCTTTTGGAGGGGGCGGGGGTGACAGGAGTCGGGGCAGAAGGACCCTGGCAACAAGGGCATCTTGTCCTCCAATTCTAGAGAGCCTTGGCATATCCTCCCCGCACCCCCCTCCCCTTGAGATGCAATTACCGAGGGGAGAGGGAAGCCCTGTAGAATGTATTGGTGGTGGATTTCTTTTTTCACCGCACTGCAGCAAGAGAGGGCCCGGACCCCTGAATCCGCAGCATGGCAAAAAAACCTGTTGCCTATGGGAGTCCGCACCCAAACCCTGAGGGCCCTTTGTGTCTTTGACAGGTTCACTGAGTTCTCATCATCCTGGTGCCCGCTGGCAGAGGCCCAGGGCACTGTGCCCGCAGCACAGGGAGGGGGGCTGAAAGGGGAGAAGTCCAGGGGTGGAGAAGTTTGCAGAGCCTGAGGAGGAGATGGAGGGAAGACCGAGAAATGGGACAGAGGGGTAGGGACGGAAAAATTCCTAACTGGAATTTCTGCCAATTGGAGAGAAGGGTGGAGAACCGTCTTGTCAGGACGCCCGTCACGGATATCGGTAGTGATGGGGTGCAGTAGTCAAGGGAACAGGAGAAACATAGGACCGATCTGAAAGCGAACGCTATACTGCATTCAGGGAAGAAGGCATGGCTCCCTACCCCGTGCTTGTCGAGTAATTGGCTGTCCAATTCTTTCCAGGCTTGTCTTGATGGGTTTTGTTGATCTCTCCATCTCCGTATGCTGGCTCGAAATGGCCTAGTCTCTCTCCAGAGACCTTTTTCTGATGGGAGCTGTGGCTGTTACTGTCTCAGCATCTTCTTCCTCTGCCTTAGCTTCCGTGTACCGGGCGGTGCAGAGCGGAGCAGCACGCGGGCTGTATGTGTGGGAGGCAAAAAAGCATGCAGGCTGCAATTAATGGGCCCCCACAGTGGGAGCTGGGAGAGGTGCCATTTGTTTAAACGCGAGAAAAAGGATTTTCCTCTTTTTTTTTTAATCCATAACTTTTGTTCTGATCACGTACACGCACCTGCAGCAGACTCACTAACCGTGCCCACAAAATCTAATCCTGAAAACAACAGAACCCTTCAAAGTGATTGTGATTAATCATACATGAAACCTAACCCTTTACTCACAGTTTGCAGTTACTTAAAAGTTTATTCTAACTTTACTAACAGTATAGCGTTTATTAAAAGAAAGTGAATACTTAAAAACTTGAATGTTATTATGAACATTATCAAAATCTGTTGTTTGCATTTGACTTTATTTTTATTTTTCGTGTTGCTGTGCATCGTCGTTTCAATTGGTTTTCTTTACCCTGCATCACTGCATACAAGGCTTCCCTTATTTCTTTGAATTTTTCATATCCACCATTGCTGGGAGTGCAACTCATATACCATTGCAGATAGCCATGTTATGCTATTTGTGAACAGATACATCTTAATTTTTTGTACAAGTGAAAGGATTCAAGTAATGGGGATTATGAAAGTAAAAGGTCTGAACAATAAATATAAATATATGTACATAGACACTTATTTTAAAGAACTATACTTGAAAAAGATCTCCTAAAACAAGGAGCTTTGTAATTCAAGTTAATCTCTGGAGGGCTCTTTGAAAGGCCCTAGAGGGATGAGCAAGAGATAATAAGCCTGTTTTGTGCAATAAAAGCCATGGTTCTTAGCACCTTCCTGGCTTCTTTTTATTACTTAATACTCACCTGCTTAGGTCTGTTTTCATTCTAAAACATGTCTGGGCGAATAATGAGAATACATTTATGTAGCTGAGAAGGATGTGGGGGCTGGGGTTGGGGGGGTTGGAGTACAAGTCTTTATCCTGTTTGTATATATGTATACAAGTAATTCTGGGAGCTGTGCTTTCATTAATCCCTTAAAGACAGCAAGTGAGTGCATTGTAATCATCCAAATAAATCCACAAGGAAGATATAATCATTGGTTACGTTAAAATGTCCAAGTTGGGACACTTTGTGCACTTACTGTTACTTACTTTCTATAGCTAACATTTAACAAGAATAAAAACCAACTAGCTTCTTATAGTGCTTTAAGGTTTGCAAATTACTTTACAGATTTTACCACATTTTCTCCTTAAAACAACCCTGGAAGGTAGGTGCTATAATCCCCATTTTACAGATGAGGAAATTAAAAGCAGATAGAAGTTACCTGGTTTGTCACTTGTCATTTCGTTACCAAATAGCTAGTAAGAATCTGAGGCTAGTTTTGAATGCAGATCTTTCTAACCTATGTCAAGTACTTGTTTCCTAACACATACTTCTCCCTACCTCTAGTCCAGTGTATATTTAAAAAGCAATAATAGTCACTTAAATAATAGCCTGGAAGTAGATTATACTTTCACAATTTTCCTAGAAGGGATGTGACATTTTTTCTTAAATTTCTACTCTAAAAGGATGTTTGTTTTTTTATCTGAATATCATAGATATTCATTTTGTTTAGGTAGGAAAACTGGAGTTGCATAACTTTGCCATCTACCTTCCAGAAAAAATCTATTAGGGTATAAGAATAAGTACCAATGTTTGTATTTGAAAAGGCAGTATTCAGCATATTAACACCTCCACAAAGGATCATGAATTATGCATTGGGAGGGAAAATAGAGGTCATTTAATCTAGCACCCTCAGCTGAGGAAACATTTCCTATTTTGGTGCTTGTGGTGTGGAGGTGACCTTGAGATCTCAAAAGACTGCAGTGGAAGACACAAGACCCAGTACGTCACAGAATGCAGGAAGGGGCTTCTGGTATGACTATTTAGGTTTAGAGTTGGGAGAGCTGGTTCTGGTGTGAAAGAATTCACTTGAACCTGCTCTTTCAGCCAATGGGAGCTTTTCTATTTTACTTGAAAAAGCATCATGAGTTTTCTGGCTAAAGGGCTAAAGATATTTGGGGGAATTATTCATATATAGAGGTTTCAGCATGATGTAATTTCAGAGGTTTTTATGGAGGTTAAAAATATTTTTCAAGACCCGACAACGTAACATAGGATTAGAGAGACTAAAGCAGTTCTTTTGGTACCGATTCTAGATAAGGGGAAAAGTACTTTAGGGTGTCTTCAGGTTATAGAATAAACTAGGGGCTTCCCAAAAATACTGGAAAAACAACCCTTAATATTTTTAACCCTTAGGGCACTGTTTGTATCACATCGTTTCCTCACTCAACCACTAGTCAGGAGAAATCATGTCTTTGATCACTTTTCTAGTTGGTCACATCCTGGTCTCCTTTCTCATGTTCTTCTTACTCTGTCTGCCTCAAGCACTCTTTTCTACCTCATCACTATGCCTAGTCATTACATGTATGTCTTATGGAGGACTAAGCTTGAAGTTAATTGTAATAAGTTTGGTCAGTAAGTGATGAGTTTTTTTCACCATAGCAACTCATTAAACCAAACACTAATATTTAGCAGGCCTACAATGGAGGAGTTGCTATCCATCCGAGCTGAAGGAATAACCACAGGCAGGAAACTATCTATCCAAAAATTGCCAAAATCTATTCAACCTCAGCTCTTGGGAAGACAGATAGGAAAACAAACAAAAGTGACTTCTAAGGACACACAGTAACTGCCATAAAGATTCTTGCCCATGGTTCCATAAATCTTCATATAGTTATATTTCTAACTCATACTTTAGCATATAATTTTCTTTCACATTTCAGGTACTTTTATTCTTATTTTGACTACTGTATGTGAAGAAGGAACTCTACCAGTAGCATAGTTTTTTGTTTTAGTTTACAATTTTTAAAAATATTTTTTATTTAAATTTTTGGGTTCCAAATTCTATCCCTCCCTTCTTTCCATCCCACCCCCATGGTGAGGATATAGATTGTACATGTAAAACATTTCCATATCAGTCATGTTGGTACAAAAAGAATCAAATAAAAGAAAAAAATGAAAAATAGCATGCTTCAGTCTGTGTTCAAATTATCAGTTCTTTGGAGGTGGATGAAAGCTTCATTAGTCCTTTGGTATTATCTTGGATTATTGTATTGCTGAGAATATCTAAGTCATTCAGAGTTCTTCATCAAACAATAGTGTTACTGTGTACAACATTCTCCTGGTTCTGTTCACTTCACTAGGCATCAGTTTGTAGAAGTCTTTCCAGGGTTTTCTGAGATCCTGCTTGTCATTTCTTGAAGTACAATAATAATTCTTTACAATCATATACCACAGCTTGTTTAGCCATTCCCCAACATTCCCTTCAATTACCAGTTCTTAGCCACTACAAAAATTGCTACCATAAACA
Source organism: Potorous gilbertii (assembly GCA_028658325.1). Lineage (NCBI taxonomy): Eukaryota > Metazoa > Chordata > Mammalia > Diprotodontia > Potoroidae > Potorous > Potorous gilbertii. The sequence continues at coordinate 144,271,904 of CM053770.1, forward strand.
TTTTTGTACAAATAGGTACTTGTACAAAATGTCTTTTTATGTCTTTGGAATAGACTTAGCATTGGTATTGCTGTTTCAAAGGGTATGCCAAGTTTTATAGCTCTTTCTGCATAGTTGGATGGTTAGATCAAATCACAACTCCACCAACAGTTTAGCATGTAATTTTTAAAGAATTTAGCCCCCTGAAAATACTAAGCACAGTAACAGCCACAGTGTGCAAGGACTGTTTCATAGACTTAGCCCTTCACAACAATGCAAGGATCTAAAAATATTTCCAAAGGACTCATGATGTAAAATACCATCCACATCTAGAGAAAGAACTATGGAGGCAGCACACAGAATGAAGCAGACTATTTTCTTCCCTTGTTATGTTTTGTTTCGTTTTTCTCATGCTTTCTCCCATTTATTTTAATTCTTCAATTAACATGGCTAAGGTGAAAATGTGTTTAATAGGAATGTATGTGTGTAGAAACCATGTAAGATTGCATGCCCTTTCAGGGAGGGAGGGAGAGAACTTACGGAACTTATGGAAGTGATTGTTGAAAACTGAAAATAAATAAATTAATAAATTTTTTGGGAAAAAAGAATTTAGCTCCAAATTAATAAATTTTTTGGGAAAAAAAAATTTGGCTCCCTGGTCTCCCTGAGCACAGCAGATTGGAAGCAACTAACTATTTTAGAAGGGATGTATTTTTATTTGGAGAGAAAAGGGACCGTAGGAGAGGTGACATTTAAAAATAATACTAGAGAATTCAGAAAAGAGTAAAATAATGTTGAAATGACAACCCTGAGATATCATTGAAAGACTATTAGTTCCCTATACACCAAATTATGGTATGCATTAAGGGGTATTTACATAACAGTGGCACAAATAAAAACTTTAAAGCTGAAAGGGGTATCAGTAATTCCCAAAATACTTGTGTGAAACCACTCATTCATCCCATGGATTGTTACCTGTATAGTTGTTGTTCATTTCAATCATGTCTGACTCTTTATGATCATGTGTGGGTTTTCTTGGCAAAGATCCTGGAGTGGTTTGCCATTTCCTCCTCCAGCTCATTTTATAGATGAGACAGCGAAGGGTCACACAACTAGTAAGCATCTGAGACCAGATTTTAACTCAGGAAGAGCCTGATTGACTCCAGACCTGACACTACCTGTTTTGCCATCTAGTTGCCCTATCTCTATAGTATTTGGCATCTATTGATTTTTAGTGCTGATAGGTGGGAAGAACCATTGATTAAAAGACAGATGATTCATACAACCCCCCACTTTTGTACCACTTGCCATTTACCAGAAAGACAAATAATCTTCACTGAAGGAAATTAAAAAGCAGTTTTATTCTGAATATATTCACCACCAAAGCAAGTGTATGTAAATTTATCATCCTCAGTGCTATGGGAAATACATGGTAAGTAAAGATAGTCACTGCCCTCCAAGACTTCACAATATTAAAAAAAAACTCAAAGGAATTGCATCCCTACTTCCAAACTCCCATTCTCTGGTTTGACAAATCTGTCTTCCTGGTAGAATGTTTTCTTTCAAAATAAAATCTTCATTGAAATATTTTATATTTACATCACTTTGATTTCCCAATAAAATACTTCCCCTCAGAGAGTCATCCCTTATATCAAAGATAAAAAGTTCCAAGAAAAAACCAGTTCAGCAAAACTTAACTATCATAGAGAAGTCTGACATCTACAGTGCCTTATATCCATACTCTCCTGTTGGTGAGTGGGGATGTGCCTTCTCATGGCTCTTCTTTGGCTATATCTTGGTCATTATCATTTCACATCATTCAGTTTCCATTTTTTTTCATCTTTTTTCCATTTACATTGCTATGCCCATTATAAAATTATCAGCCTTTAAAGATGTTATCCAAAATTGCCAATTTGCCCTTTCCCTTTTAACATTTGAAGTAACTGTGGATAGAGTGCAGGAGTTAAAATTAGGAAGACTCGAGTTCAAAATCTACCTGATAGTAATTAGCAATGTTACCCTGGGTAAATCACTTAACATCCCTTGTCCTTAATTTTCTCGTCTATGAAATGCACACAATAGTAATACAGGGTTGTTGTGAGACTCAAATGAAATAACCTGTAAAGTGCTTCAAATTATTTAGAGCACATTTTGGCAGTGTTGGTCAAGTTTTCAGAATAGTGACCAGGCTTCATCCAGAAGATGGTGTCAGCAACTGTCTTAATACAGCAGGTAAAAATCAACTGCTGGATAGCAGGAATAAGGAGTAAAAATAGGAAACCACCAGATGGCTAGTTTGAGGTCTCCCAAAGGAGCTCTCCCCAGGCCATCTCCTGTTAGGATATATCCCCCTGTCTGGCTACTGGTTCCACACATACCATGTTAGTTCATTGTTGTGGTATGTTTTTTTTTTTTTAACTCCAAATTTTTACTTGTTCCCAGTCTGCTTTTTTTAGGTCTAACTTAAACTGTTTTTAGTACTTGAACTTCATGTCTGTTTGAGTACATTATAAATTTCTTAATAGCACAACAGAAAGAGTGGTGTCATGGAAGAGTGGATAGATATCTAGCCCTGGCATCAAGAAGAATTCAAGTTTCATATCTGACATATATTGTCAGCTCAGGCAAGTCACCCAGACTCACAGTGCCCTAGGTCAGAGGTATCAAACGTGTACCCTGCTTAGTGCAGCCTAAACCAGATTAAAATAAAATTTGGAAATGCTTAACAAGATAAAAAGTGATACACAGGGATCTTGGTATATGGTTGAGTGGCCCCGTTTATATTTGAATTTGATACCACTGCCATAGGGGACTTTTAAGACTACAGATTTCAGAATAGGTACCCAATGGGAAAGGGACTTTCTTCCTGGTAGGTCTCTATACCAATGAAATCATAGGACTGGTCCAAAAAAAAGTACAGATAAGGACCATCCCCAAAATTAAGGTGCTATTACAAATGAAATCATGTTGAGCAAACTTGTATATTGATTTAAAAATGCAACAAGCAGGTTGAGGTATAAAGGAAAGACTCATGTTGAAAATGAAGGGAAATGAGTAAGAGGAAAAGATTTAGAACAGTGTTAGACTGTTCTAAAATGAAATTGTGAGTGACTCCTTGGGTTAAAATCCTCCTTTAAATGCTTTTTCTATTTAAAAAAATACTCTCTGAATTCCTCATGATATCTTAGGCATATCTGATCTTGTACTTTAGTTAGCAAAATGCTCCAGTAATCATGTGAAGATCCTATCTCAGTTCAAGTATACATCTGCATAATGTTTTTTTCTTTTTTCTTGCAGAACAAAATGGCTACTCTTAAAGAAAAACTGATTGTCCCAGTTGCTGAAGAGGAGGCAGCGGCCCCAAACAATAAGATTACTGTTGTGGGTGTTGGACAAGTTGGTATGGCCTGCGCTATCAGCATACTTGCAAAGGTAACATTTCCAGAATGGCAAATATAGTACATGACTATTGTAACTTGGACTAGTTACACATTATCTGTGCTCTTTTCAGAAATGAATCGTTATTAAAAGGAGAACAATTTAAGCTTATTTTTGATAATCTAAAAAAGAACTTTCTATAGTCCTGTTATTTGGGGCCCAATGAATAATTGAAGAGGGCATAAGCGATCTGTTAAATTGACAATAGGGACCTTGGAATTTTTCTCTCCTACTCTTTCTTGGTCCCTATTAAGGACAACATTTTTTCCATTCCTCGTACCACTTAGTAAGTTCTAGCTAGCACCCTACATCCTTCTAGGCTAAATCTTAAGTAATTTTCCTTTGGTTTAGATTTCTTTTTTAGAGGTATTAAAATACCTATTAAATTTTATTTTTCCCCTAATTTTCTTCTAAAGCTTTGTTTCATTCTAATGGATTCCTTAAATGTAAGGGAAGGGGAAAAAAGACAAGCTTTTTTTCTTCTACTGAATATAATGGATTGTTGTACTAATTGTGAATTATGCCTGCACAATGACTTGACCATGCACTTTTAGTATTTTCAGAGTTCAGATGTTTTAAGTTCTCAATATTTTACTTAGTAGCAGAAACTCAAAACATGAACCTAAAAGGTTTATTATACAATTGGTCCTGATAATAGTTTCCTAATAATTTAAAAAAGTTCTCATATGGAATAATTACCTTTTGAGACACAAAATTAGTTCCCAATCAGTTGAAGTGTTCAAGTGGAGGCTAGATGACTGCTTGTCAGAAATGTTTATTGGGACTTGATGTTTAAGATGAAGGCTGGACTAGATAACATCTATCTAAGTTCATAGGTTGGTTGGTTGGTTGGTTTGTAGTCGTCCTTCACTCTTGAAGAGGAACAAAATGACGTCTCTATGTTAGAGTCAAATTACAGTGTGTCTGCCTGGCTGGTTAGAATGAGCTTTGAATTCTCTATCACAGGTCTGGCACAAGTGGTCCATGGAAACATTTGGGGTAAATTCTATAAATTGGCACATCTTGTATTTCTTTTGATCTACATCAGTTGTGCTTTGCTCATAGAGCATAGCATCTTCTTTGAGGGCACACCATGCTGAATAGTTGTGTGCCATTGTCTCCCATATCATGCAATCATTCCAGAGACACCTTGAGAGTGTCTTTGTACTGCTTCTAATGACCACCATGTGAGCACTTGCCTCATGTGAGTTCCCTGCAAAATAGTCTTTTAGGCAAATGTATATTTAGTATTTGAACAATGTGGCCAGCCCTTTAGAATTCTGCTCTCTGTAGTAGAGTTTGAATGCTTGGCAGTTTAGTTTGAGAGAAAGGACCCCAGTGTCTGGTACCTTATCCTGCCAGTTCATTGCATCATAGAGTTGAAAGGGGTCTTGGAATTCACTACCTCTACCACTACTACCACTACCACTAGTTCCATTCTGCAGATGAGGACACTATCAAAAAGGTTATGTGACAAAGTCACACAGGGAGTGAATAACAGAACTGGGATTAGATTTAGGTCCTTTACCTCTAAATCTTTTTTTGGCATACCATTCTGTCCTTGACAACTCTACGATTTTGGGAAAATCAGGGACTACAAAAAATGGGTTACTTTTTATTTTCTTTTATGTGATAAAAATGTATCAGGTATCTGGAATTTAGTGTAACTACAGAAAAAAAAAACATCCCCAAATCCAAGTTTTCCTGTACAGTTTGAAAAAATCAATTGTTCTAGCTACATATGTATTTTCTCTCCTGGAATTTAGCTATTTATAATAAGATGATAGGACCTAAAAATTTTTTTCCATCCACTTTTGAAAATTTTGTATTTTTTGTGGAGCTGATATTAAGCTTTCCAGATAATGGGGGGAAATTTTTCTTTATTTTCACCAAGGGACTTAATTCTCAGGTTTTTTCAAGTAAATGAAAATATTTGACTTTTCAAAAAAGTTTCTAAATTAATTGGGCTTAATAGACATAATTATGTACCTTCTATGTGTAAAGTATTGTGTTAGGTACTGAAGATCTCCAAAATAACAATGAGTGCCTTATGTTCCAATGGTATTTCTAAGATTTGTGCAAGAAAGGTCCTTTTATTTGCTTTAAGCAGAAGAAAGAATTTATGAAATTGATAGTTCTTAGAAATTGAGGGAACCTTAGAAGTTTTCTAGTCCAATTGCATTCTCTAAAGCATGACATTTTCCCTAAAATGTCCACAATAAGTGGTCATGTAGCCTTTGGTGACAAGGTACCTCAAGTGATAGAGTAAATTCTCTTCCACTACTTTGTATGACTCTTTACTTTAAATTTCTGGTTTACAAAATGAAAATACTCCATGCAGTCTTTGAGAAGAATAGTTAAAATTATTTGCTATTTGAAAGACTAAATATTTGTTCTCGATTTAGAAATTTATCAATATGGTTAATGAGCTAAGGATTATAGTGTTTTTTAAGTTATTTTTAAAAAGTTTTTTAAGTTTCTTTTTTAATTGGAGCATAAGGACTTCAAGTGGAGAGATGAGAGAAGGCAAGGTTGGTAAGGAAGATGGATACTATCCTATGAAGATACTAAGCAGTTACAATGTTGTGTGATTTCAGAAGCCACAAAATGATTGGTAGAAGCCTTAAGTCTAATAAAGAGTGGTTGTAAAGCTAAAGTCTGGTCTACATTGGGGCCAAATAGCTTGAAGAAAACCATTTTTTTAATCATTGCTTACCAAGATCCATAACACTAGTATCATGGCTAATAACCTTGTTTCTTGGTAACAAAATGACCATTCTCACAATAAAAGCTAAATTATTATTCTTTCAAACAGTATTTTGGTAATATAAACATTTCTGTGCATATATTATATAAATATATGATATAATCTATAAATGTATGTATATAGGTAAATACATGCGTATACATATACACACACATGCAAAACCCTCAGCTATATGAACTAATAATAGGCTGTTAAATTTAGGAGTAAAGGAAGGATTTATTTAAAGATTTTAGCACCTAATCATGTTTTCTATTTGTGACTGCAGGCTGTCTAGAATCCTAATGTAAGTGCATCTAAATTCAGAGCTTCAGTGATGTTTTTGAAGTGCTGGATCTCTTCCTTCCTTGGTTGCTGAGTATGAATTTCTCAGCCAACTTTTTTTCACATGCACTGAAACAAGAGAACAGGATCTAAGATCATGTGACATCCTCTCGCGCTTAAAGACTACATTCTTTTGCTCTTTTTATCTTCACCCTCACACATGTGGTGCTACTAAAATAAGCTAACATTCATTGCTGCTCAGTTTCTTGACAGCGCCATGTGTATAATCAAGTGCTCTATTATTTGAGGACTTTGGTGTCCACGTTTTTTAACGAAATAAATGAAGAATTTGTCTAATTGCATCCAAGGCTGCAATGCAGTACATATAGCATATTTTAAGGTAAATTTAAATGTTTTATTTTAAAATAACATTTTGGAGAAACAAATCCAATTGTAAGAACAAATGTTGAAAATAGAACAAAGTCACTGAAAAAAGAAAGAACCCAATTTCTCTAACAATAGATACTGTGTGGTTTCTGGCTGTCTTACTGAATCATATCCACTGTCAATAATACATTTAAGGCATTTATATGCCCTCCGCAATCTGGCTTCAATCTATTTTTCCAGAGAATTTTAACTGACATTTTATATGCAATGTGACCTTGAACACTATACAGAGTTAAGTGCATTTTGGTTTCAGATCCTATAACTGCTATGTTTCTATACTTAAATGGAGCATCCCATCAATGTGGGTATTTATTCTAATGATACCTATCCACACATGTTCATCTAAGGTGACTATGTTCTCCAGTAAATTTTCTGCAGAGGGTCTAGAGACCCTTAGCCCTTTTGAAATCATGTGGCTACCAGTAGTTCATGTGGGCATCTGAACATTATTATCTTTGCCTCTTGCTTTGTTGGACCCATCTCCCTCCCTCCCTTCCTCCCTCCTTTCTTTCTCCCTCTCCCTTCCCCCCTTGTTCATTCATTTCTTTAAGACCATTGTTTATTCAGCTTCTATTGAGCAGGTTTTCATTTGCAGTGTGCTGCAGCCTGCTTCCATCCATTCATCTTTTCATTGCCCTGTGGGTGATCGTCAACTTCAGTTGAACTATCATATGATTTGCAACCATACAGCATCACCAGGAAAATATTGGTGTTAAAAAGATGAGCTTTTGCTTTAGGGAAACATTTGGGATCATTAAAACACTGTAATTTCCCAGAGACAAATTGGTTTGCCCTTTTCCACCTCTTCAATTTTGGGTCTTGTTATTGTACATTTGTAGTATATTTTTATGAATAAAGAATAAGTGCAAAATATTAAGTTTACAGGAGATAGGTACTGAATCACATCGCATATTTATTGGAGTTAAATAATGATAAAAACACAAAAAATAATTAATTCTCACTTCCTCTCCCTTCCCTGTTTTGGATACAATACAGTATGACAGAGTAAGAGTAAATCCAAATACCTGGAAATAAGTCATTATTGAATCCATTCAGTCTCACTGAAGTGCTCTAGGCTTGGAATAATTTTAGGACAGGTCATATTTTTCCTGAATTGTTGGCCATGTCCAAGGGAACTTGTCCTATCCAGACTGGTGCCATCCTTTCTGAACTAAACTCATTTCTAGGCCAAGGCATGGAGATTTCCTTCATGTTAAAATATGAAAAGGACCTTACATTCTACAGCAATGTATTCTCACCAAGTTTGTAATTTAAGTCTCTTCAGTCTTTAAGGAGTAGCTCTTATAAATTCATTTTTGGAATTTCCTTAAATTTAGATAAAGAAGAAAAATAGATCAATGAGAATTAGTTGATTTCTATCTCTTTTGTAACTTTTTTTTCCATTTTAAGTTTGCTTACTATTTGGTGATGACAAAGAGAAAATATGAGACAATTTGTATTAGTGGGAGAGGACCAATTAAAATTAGTGAAAAATCTGAATTAACATTTAAAAAAGAGATGCTGTTTCATAGTTTTAGGTTTTGTACACTCATGTCTGATTCTTCATGTCCCCATTTGGGAACTGAGTAATGTACTATTAGACTCTGATGTAATAAGTAGATATTTTAAAATGAATTCATGTCTAGATGATCCCTAATTCCAAATTATTCTAGTAATTGACTACGGTAGTATTTGCCACAGTTAGAAATCAGCTTTGCTGGAATTAGTGAGGTTTTTCTGTAAAATGATGTGAAATCCTGAAGGATCTTGATTTAGCAAATCCGAGTAATCTACTCTAATCATTAGGACATGTTGACCAAACTTAACTTATTTAGGTACAACATTCAAGTTGACTTAAATCACTTCTCTGCCAAGCAACAAGGTAATGAAATGGAAAGAGCAGTAGAGCACAAACTGGCCTTCTTTCTGTTGCTCAGACATGTGATATTCCATTACTTTTGCTACATTCCATTCCACCATCCTAAAGAATGTACCCCCTCCTTTGCCCTATCTCAGATATCATAGATACAGATAGATATCAGTAGACCTAATCATTGGTTCTGTTATATAACAGTGTGATCTAATGGAAAGCTCTTTATTCACCTCTCTGCATCTTAGCTTTTCCATCTGTAAGCTGAATTGATTAGTCTCTTTCAAGGTTTTAAAATATATAATATTATGCTATCAGGGCTTGATTTTCAGGTTGAAACAGTGATGCAATATCTTTTTATATCTTTTATTTCTCATTAGTGTTGCAGTAGTTTAAAGGGCAAAGTAAATCTCAATTCTTAAGTGTCTGTTCTAATAGATATAATACTGGGACTTTTTAATCTTAGGAGTTTCCTAAATCAATAAGAAATATTTTTCTTCTCATTGATTTGAAATTATTGTTTCTTTTTAAAACAAAAGAAATACAGTGAAAAGTGTATTAATAATATATAAGTACTATTTTATCAGGAAAGTAGGAAATGGAATTAGGTAATTATAAGAGAAAATGGAACTGAATTTGGAGGCAGGTGATATGGGTTTATAAATACTGGCTTAGCCACTTAATTTACCGGTATGACCTTGGGAAAGTCACTGTACTTCTGACCCTCAGCTATCTCATCTGTAAAATGAAGGGGTCAGGTTAGATCCATAAGGTCACTTCTAACTCAAAATCTATGGTCCTTTGAAGTAAGAAAAATGCTGGATGACCATTTATATTTCACTTTATTCTTAGACATTATTGTGCAATTCTTGAGACAAAGTCTTTCTAGGGCAAAGATTGGATTTTCTTAACATTTTGTTACTAAAAGGCCTGCTTTTGTATTATAGAGTCTTGCTGATGAACTCGCCCTTGTTGATGTTTTGGAAGACAAACTCAAAGGAGAAATGATGGATCTACAGCATGGGAGCTTGTTTCTTCAAACTCCTAAAATTGTGGCTGATAAAGGTAGTTTCAACTCTGTATTACTATAAATTGATACTGTAAATGAATTTTTCATAATTAGAAAATACATAGAAGTTCCTCCTCATCCTTAAAAACTTTCACTGTACCCTGGGTTCTCCTCAGGTTAGTGCTATATCTCTTTTTCCTTTCTCAGCCAAATTCTTGAAAGAAAAAGCTTTCTGGCCTCACTGATTGCACTTCCTCTTCTCCAATTCGTTCCTGAACTTCTTGGCAATCTGACTTCAAACTTCATTCAACTGAAAATCATTCAACTGCAATCGTTTTCTCCAAAGTTAACAATGGTCTCTTTTAAATCCCCAATCTGGCCATCTCAGTCATTCTTAGTCATAATCCTTCTTTACCAAGCTCTTCCAGATACTCTCGCCTGATTGGGTATTCAAGATACTCCTCCCTCTCTCTCTCTCTCTCTCTCTCTGTTTCTCTTTCTCTTCCATATTTGTTTGGCTGCTCCTTTCCTTTGCTAGCTCATCATTCATATCATGCCCCCTTATCCATGGATGTTCCCCTAGGTCCCATCCTTCTCTCTTTATGAACTTTAAATTTCCTCAACAGCTCCCATGTTTTAACTATTTTCTCTATGCAGATGACATACAAATCTAGCTCTAATTTCTTACATTTTCCTGTTGGACATTTCAAACTGGATGTCCTAGAGAGATATCTCAAACGTAATCTGTCCAAAACCAAACTGTGAGGAATAATTTTTTTTTAAAGAAAAACTGTTTGGTTTTGGACAGATTATTACATGTTAACATTTTCAAAAAGTTTTGAGTTCCAAATTCCATCCTTCTTTCCCTCTCTTTGCTCTCCCTTCTCCAAGAGGGTAAGCGATCAGATATGGGAATAACAACCATTGACTCTTAAACATGAAACACTTACTAAACAAGAGCAAGAATAATCTTAAATTATCAAGCATTTTTTCTCCCATTTCCCCTCATCCCTGCTCCTACTGGGAGAAAAAGAAATACAAAACCCTTTTATCATATAAGTACAGTCAAGCAAAACAAATCATATTGATATATCCAAAAATATGTTTTTTCCTTCTGCTTATTAGTTCCTCTCCTTTCTGAGGCAGGAGGGAAATAATTTTTATTAGCCCTCTGGAATCATGGATAATTGCACTGATCAGTTTTGTATCAAGTCTTTCCAAATTTATCTTTTTTACAACATTGATGTTATAGTATGATTTTTTCTCCTAGCTTTGCTCACTTCACTTTGCATCAACTAATATACATATTCCCAAGTTTCTCTGATGTATTAATTTCTCATAGTATAGTAGTACTTCATTGCATTCATATATCATAATTTTTTTTATCCATTCTGCAGCTTATGAACATTACCTTAGTTTCTAGTTCTTTGCTGCTAAAAAAAAGAACTGCTATAAATATTTTTATACCTGTACAAACTTTTCCTCTTTCTTTGAGATTTGGGGAAGTAGGCCTTGTGGTTATTGCTGAGGAAAAAGTATCTTTTGTAGCATAATTCCAAGTTGATGCAATTTTTGGACCAATTCAGAACTCTACCAATAATGTGCTAGTGAACTCAATTTTCCAGAAGCCCCTCCAGCATTTGTCATTATGGACTTTTATGGTCAGCATTGACAAAATGATGGATTTGAGATGGAATCTCAGAAACTTAGGATCTTTCCCTACAAATCATCCCCTATTCCAGACTTTAACTATTTCTGTCAAAGACACCAGCATCCTTCTTGCCCCCCAGATTCATAATAATATTTTCCCTTAACAACTCACTCTCCCTCACTACAAATGCTGGTGACCAGCTCTTGCCATTTCCACCTCCACCATGTCTCACAACCAACCCCTTCTCTCTAATAATACAGCTACCACCTTAATTTAGGTCTTCACCACCTCTTACCTAGGTTAAATTATTGTAGAAGCCTCCTAATTGCTCTACCTGCCTCAAGTCTCCCCGCACATCAGTTCATCTTCCATACTGCTGCCAAATTGTTTTTTGACTCCCCTATTCATTCAACTCCAGTAACTTTCTAAGGCCTTAAGAATCAAATATAAACTCCTTGGTTTAGCTTTTAAAGCCATTTAAAGCTTATATCCAACCTATCACTACGTCCTTATTGGATATTACCCCTGCCCCATCCCTTCACTCTACAATCTAAATAAACTGGCTTTCTGTTACTCAAACATATGGTATTCCATTACTTTTGTTTTATTCCATTCCACCATGTGCCCCCTCCTTTCCCCTATCATATAGAGAGGGGACAGAGCCCAAACACCATCTTCTACATGAAATCTTTCCCAATCCATGCCCTCCATCTGCTAGTATCCTACCTCCCTGCTCTGTATTTAACTACTTTGTATGTATTTGTATTTATTCACATTATGTTTATGCATATATTTTTATATGTACTGATCTTCCATTAGACTATATGCTCCTTCAGTGTAGGGATTATTTCATATTTTATACCTATGTATTCCTCAATACATAGTAGATGTATTTATTCCTTCCACATAATAGATGCTTAATAAATAATTTGTTTGGTCACAAGAGAAAGTAAAAACACAATCTGGAAGGAGGGAGATTGGCAATGGTGAAAGAATAGTTGAGCTATCTGACCAATTATTTTAATTTTTAATATTAACAAAATGTGTCTAGTTAAATGTAGTGATTTTCTTCAAGATCTCATACAAAACTTTGCACTGACTTTGGAGTGGCTATTTTTTCCATTTCCATTCTCATTTTTATATCCTGTAATTTGAAAAAGAACACTTTCGCTACTTTACTATCCTCTCACTCCGCAACTAATCCTTTAATTTTATGATCTTTTGCCCTTTCTCAAGGAAATCTCTTAAAAATAGAATATAGTTTAGAGTTAGAATCCTTGACAGAGCTAGCCGCCTGGCTAGAAAAATAGTGTCCACTTTTTGCTAAAGACTAGTTCATTTATGTAGTCTTGCCAAGAGTAAAAGTTTCTTTGACCATGATGGATGCATCTTTCAAGAATATCAGCTGGAATTGGTTGATATCTAAATTTTCTAATTTCTTAAATATAACCTTTACCAGGTGACTCCTAGTTCCTCTTCCATGTCAAAAGGTTTATGCTTATATATTTTGATATTTAGCCAGCACCCAATAATAAATATGCTTTGGGGAAAGGCCATAAAAATGAAGAATTAAATTCTTTCCTAATTGGAAATGAACCAAATAAAGCTAAAGGAGAAAACAGTTATTCCCTGGTAATAGAAAGGCAAAAGCTTCACAACTATATGAGAAATGATAGTATTTGCAAAATAAAAGAAAACATTAGAAATATAAAAGAAATAATGGATAGGTCTCAGTTTCCTCATTTGTAAGAATGAGATGTTCAAAACTTCTAGCTCAAATTCTATATTTGGTCTAATAGGAAAGTATTTAATAAAAGTAATCTGATTTTTAATGAACTAAATTTCAAAATATTTTGGAATCTCCTCACTAGTAAAAGAAATCTAGGTTGAATCATTCCCTTCTACCCTCTCAGATCAGAACTATAGATTAGAAGCCCCAAAGTAGAAGACTTCAGGAATGATAAATAATTCAGTAGAGAGAGCTCTTTGTGTATGGGATTTAGAACTAGAAAAAGACCTTAGCAGTAACTGATTTCAACTATTTCATTTTATAAATGAAGAAACTAGTGTGACTGTGAGAGGGTGGTTCTCTTGAATTACAGGAGTTTAAGAGTCTTTTATTGCTAATGGAAACAATCAAGTCCCAGCAAAGTGCCTTTGAAACATTTAATTGAATGATTGCTTAGCACTGTAGGTTATAGCCCCATTTTATTCTGGTCAGACCACATCTGGCATATCATGTTTGTTTATTTGTTTATTTATTTATTTATTTTTTGTGGCACATCCTAGGAAGGTCATTGATATAGTAGGGACTGTCCAGAGGAGCAAAGCTACAATGGAAAAGGGTCGTAGGATAATGCCGTATGAGGACCACCAGTTGAACGAACTAGGGGTGTTTAGAGTGGAGAAGACAAGATTTGGGGAGGAAGAGATAGCTTTATTTAACTATTTGCATAGCTGTTATGTGGAAAACTGCTTACCCTTCTGTTTGGTCCTAAAGGGAACTATGGGAAGACGCTGAAGAGGCCCACATTTGGGCCTTAATGTAGGAATGCAGGAAGAACTTTATAAAAACAATTCAAAAGTGGAATGAGCCGTCTCCTTTCATAATGGTAAAGATTTGGCTGAATGTGACTCTTCTTTATTCTGATGTAACTGACACAAATAGTCACTGAAAGTAACTTCTGAAGAACTTTCTTGCTCCCAGGCCTTCTTATTAAATCTTTTGAATGAAGTCTTCCAACTATTGGTATACCTTCAGGGTTAATGTATGACTATTAACCTGTTTTCAAAAATTAAATGACAGGTCATTTTCAAAAATGAAAAAATGCAAAACTTAAAGCCATTCCTTCCTTGCTCTTATTTTGTAGAGTTCTGTTGGAAAATCCCATTATAGAGTACAAAGTTATTGGGGAACGGGAAATGTTTCTTATGGTTCATTAATTCATTCATAAAACATTGAGCACTTTCCTATGTTCTGAATACCGATAGTCTTTTTGCAGATATAACCAGTTTAACCCTCTGTCTTTTCTCTTACAGATTACTCTGTCACTGCTGGTTCCAAGATTGTTGTAGTGACTGCCGGAGTCCGCCAACAAGAGGGAGAGAGTCGCCTCAACCTGGTACAAAGGAATGTGAATGTCTTCAAATTCATTATTCCTCAGATTGTAAAGTATAGCCCAGACTGTATCATAATTGTGGTTTCCAACCCAGGTAATTATAGCTCCTTAACTTAATTATAGCAATTTAACTTTGATTCACTAAGTTCCTAAAAACTGCCTTTTAACTTTTCTTTAACTTTTCAATTTAATTAAACCTATGTTGGTTGTCCTCTAGAGACTAAACTGAATTTCTGTGGTGCTTTGTAGTTTACAAAGGACTTTCACACACATTATCTAATTTAATCTTCCCAGCCTTTTGAAGTTTTATAATTAATATCAGTCATACAGTGGTGAACCTAAATGGGACAAATTCAAGTTTTGTTGACTTCCAAACCCTTCCTGTTTGCCTCTCATTAGGAAATAAGTTACATTACATTACTTAACACTATGGTTAACCTACAGAATGACAATGAAAGACTGCTAGAAGTGGAGATACATAAAAGATTTCATCTTTTAGCTATAGTATATTTTTATTGACCATTCACACCTTTAAGTCTCAAATGTGTGTAATGGGATATGTAAGAAAACATTAGAATGCCCCAACCTTAGGTAACAAGCCGTTTCACTTATTGATCTTGCTTTTTTGTCACACAGAGTACAATGAATTTCATGTTCCTACCTGCTGCAAATCTCTGAAAAGTTAACAGAGGTGAATTTTGAAAGAAAATGACTTTTACAATTTTCTTTTATTGATGCTTTTTTCTTTTCAACATCATATCTATACATATTCATTTTTTATCTTACTCTAAATATATGGAAAACTTTTCCCTTAAGAGCCTTCTCTGATATGATTTTTGCACTGAGAAGATCCACAAAACACTCAAATGCATTTTAAAGAACCTACTGTGAAGGTAGCATTGTACTAAACTTTAAAGGAGATCCCAAGATTAGGTAAAGCCCAGTGCCTGCTTTTGTGGTGTTTAGACTCTTAGGGGAATATGAAAATATGCATGTGCCCCATAATACATACACATGTACATAAAACATGCACATAATACATAAATAATTGCAAAATAATACATGATGAGTGCATCAGAAGGAGGTAAAATGAATGTGAGAGAGAAAGAAGTGATCACCAACTTGAGGGTTCATAGGTAGAAAAATCAAAGAAAACTACCTGCAAGAGCAGTGTTTGAGTTGAGTTTCAAAGGATAAATGTTAATTCAGAAGAGAAAAGAAGTGAAGGAATGAGATTCCACTTGTGAATAGTATGAGGAAAAAGTGTGAAAGTCAGAAATCATAGGAAATGTTAGCTATGCTTTTGTGACCATTTTTCACTTCTGGGAAAGGGCATGACAATGAACTAATCATAGATATAATTCTTGTTCACTTATGACATTATTTTATTCTCAGTGGATATCCTTACATACGTCACCTGGAAACTGAGCGGCCTGCCAAAGCACCGGGTGATTGGGAGTGGATGCAATCTGGATTCTGCCAGATTCCGCTATCTTATGTCTGAAAAACTTGGCATCCATCCAAGCAGCTGCCATGGCTGGATCCTTGGAGAGCATGGGGATTCAAGTGGTAAAGAATAAAAAAATGGTTTTATTTTCTTATGGTCTTAAGACAAGGTTCAGAGTGGAGGATTGACAATTTAAATTTATTTCACAGAGTGACTTTAACTTCCCCCATCCTCAACTGTAAGTGGGTGGGAGGGAATGTCAAGTATGAAATCTCATGTGTCAGTGGTCTACATTAAGATAGAGAATATGAAACCTTTGTTACTATATAAAGTACTTAAAAGTCATTTGGAATGGAGTGTATTCATTATTTACAAAGTGACTGGGGAACATTTTATTAGTCTGTCAATAGAAATAAATTACTTTTTCCTACTCTCCTTTCCTATACGCTAATGTACACCCTGCCCTTACAATTGTGTAATATCATTCACTTACCCTAAAGTGTTTGAGCAGTACTACAATTATATGCCAGGCAACATCAATGGAGTATTTACTTTCATTAGAAATTTAATTAAGAAAGTATAAAAGGTTTAAACTGGTAGTATGTTATGGTTTGATGGCATTTAAATCTTTTTAAGTAGATCAAAAGCTATTCTAAATGTTCCAATGTAGTTACTGTCCAAACCATCAAGTCTTTGTGGCACTAAAAAGAGATTTGACAGGTGAAATTTAAATTAATACTTCTTTATGTCATGCCAAAGAAAATTACTGCATAAATTTTTGGGAATATCAATTAATATTTCATGATAACATTATAATATATAGCAATGTTATAATAAATAATATTCAATAAATCCAAATAGTCATCCATCAGATCTATATATCTGTCACTAAAGATTGAAGTGACCAATGATATGATTTTTAGTATTCACTGGCAAGTTTTTTCCTAAAGTTAAACATGATGGCTCCACTAATTTCAGTGATAGAGATAATATAAAACTTCCCTTGAAATTACACATTCCATATGCCTTATAAGGAAGCAGAGTTAGAGAAAAAAATGTAAGCTTAAAGACTTGGTTGTTTTTATTTAAAATAACAATAGTTTGATTCTCCAAGAAAGGACTGCAGAACAAATCAGTTTATAATATACTGGGAAAGCAGGAGCATATTCTGGACTAAAGAGGCCATTGTTATGTAAGGTCCTTCTTTGCCTACCTCAGTACTCCTAATTATAACTCCATGAATTTCATAGTCAGAACGTGTAAGTTCAGACCCACAGACAGATCATTCCAGAAACTTAAAAGTCCCTCAGAGTTTTCACTCAGGTCCAGACTAGATTGGACTTAATGGGCTTAGAGGTCTAAGTCACAATGATCTGGCCCCACTGAAATATTTCTGAACAGACCATCTTCAATCTTGATAGAGAAGAGGGTTCAGAAGCCTTCAAAACAAAAGTTTAGGCTAAGCTAGAACTAGTTTTCCTTGTTCCCCTCGTTAACTTTCTACAAAGTAACCTGAAGCATTTCATGTTTGAATATGAACTAAAAACTTCTTAAATTTGAGACAGCCCTTTGTTGAAAATTTTTATTTTATATGTATATATGTTTATTCATAAATATCTTTTAAATTAAAAAAATCAGCCTTTTCAGAATCTCCACTATAGCTCATTAGATCTCAGGTTCAGTGCAATCATATTTATAAAAGAGGTGAAGTTGGGAGTAGTTAAAATAAGAAATGAAGACTTTCTTCCTAAACCTCCCAGGTAGAGAACATTTTTTCTTTATTTTTTATGCAGTGGCTGTGTGGAGCGGAGTGAATGTGGCAGGCGTTTCCCTCCAAGACCTGAATCCAGAAATGGGAACTGACAATGACAGTGAAAACTGGAAGGAGGTTCATAAGCTGGTGATTGAAAGGTCAGGGGACATACTTCTTGACTTTTTGTCCATTACCTGCCCACTAGATAGACTTGTTTGGTTGTCTTCTCAGCTACCCAGAGAAATAAGTATATGGGATATGGAGTTGGACAGGAGATTATGAATTATCCATTCCTTAAAATCACTTGGGAAAGTGTTTAATCTTACAAATAGTCAAAGAGATGCAAATTGAAACAGTTTTGAGGCACCACTTCACACCCATGTAATTGGCATCTCTCGACACTATATGCAACCAATGAGGTAAGATTGGAAGCACTTTCCCTGCTTATTTAATGAAACCTGTAATAGAACATTATCTTTCTTGTGGAGTTCTTTTAAGTCAGAAACACTGTAAATAACACTAGGAGTCATGCTTAATTAAATTACGTCACTTCTCTAGGTTTACCTTTTCCTGTGTATTAAATTAGGGAGTGGAATGAGATGATGTATTTAGTTCCTTCTAGCAGAGTGCTAGAGCCATCTCATACAGACCTGCAAGAGCTGATGGTTAATTTTCCAGTCTGAGCACTTACAACTCAGAAATTGGCAAGTGTTACAAATCAAGGTTTGATTTATTGTTTTGTTGACTGTCTGGTCTTAAAAAACAAAAGAACTACAGAGGGAGGCTCTTATTTCCACAAAGTATGGAGATCAGAGCTAATTTTTGTAGTGACGTTTTATAACAATGCATCTAATGGCACTATGGGTTAAATGGTGGGCCTGGAGTCAGGAAAACTGAGATCAAATCCCACTTCAGACTTTTGCCAGCTAGAGGACCCTGGGAAAGTAATGTAACCTCTATATACCTCAGTTTCTTCTGTAGAATGATAATAGTAGCACCTACCTCCCAGGCTTGTTGTGAGGATCAGATGAGGTGATAGTTGTCAATGCTTGACACAGCATCTGGCCCATAGTAAGTACTACATAAATGCTAACTATGATAAAGGTGATGATGGTGATGATGACGATGCTTGGATGTCTGCCATAGCCAGGTGATTCATATATGCTCAAAGTGAAGGTTATATTCTCTCCTAGAATGTAAATTTAAGAAAAGTTCAGTGAAGGAGCCGATGAGAATGAAGTATTCCTTTAAAAATATAAAAATATAAGAAGGGCTTCACTATTAAAACCAAAAAAAAAGTCTTTCAACAAACATGGGAATTTTGGATTTGTGTCAGATTGGCAGATGGAAGAATGTCACATAGAGGAGAAAGGGAAGAAAACAGATCATTGAAAACTTGGACCTAAGTAACAGAGAAGAGGTCCTTCCCAAAGCAGGGAGATCTGTTGATATTATACTTCTACTGTGTATATATACTGCCTGTGCCCCTAATACCTTCAGTACCCAGAATTTAAGTTATTTGGTGTGCTTTCTAGCAGTTTGACTTATGACCAAGTTAATTATCATCTCGAGAAAGTAACCATCTATGGTCTTAGTTTTTTTCCCTTTTCTGGGCATTTTCCCAGCCAATTACTTGACTTTTGAGAGTCCTCTCCACCCCCCTGGCTTAGATCCCCCGAGCTAGTCCTTGGGGTCTGGGATTCAAATGCTGCTCCCCAGCCTCAGGGCTTTTGGCGGCAGGCCTGACTGCTCTTCAATGGGAGCTTATCTGCTGGTTCTCAGGTGGGGGCAGGGCCGCCTCTCAGGTTCAGTTCCCTCAGGGGGTTTATAGCGAGAACTTTTGTAATGGAGCTGCCTCTGCCGCAGTGGTGGCCTCCCAGGGGTTCCGAGTCCCAGAGATACCCCGCTCCCCTCTCAGGCCGTCTCTCTCACTGACCTGTGCGTCTGTGGGTGGAGGGACCTTCGCAGCTGCCGGAGATTCAGGTCCCTGATGCCTGCTGGGCTCTGCCCGCTCCTCTTGGTGCGGTGGGGCCGGGGCCGGGGCAGGGAAGGGGAGGACTCCGCAGGGCAGGGCTCCGCTCCAGTCCGGGGTACCTTTGCGGTCGGTTTTTCAGGGCTCTCTGCAACGGAAATCTCCTTCACTGCATTGCTGCGCGGCTTCCACTGTTCCAGAATTTGTCAGGAGTTCTTTTTACAGGAAATCTATGGGCTGTGGGTTCGGACCTAGCATAGGTGAGTCTTTCTACTCCGCCATCTTGGCTCTGCCCCCCCAAGTTAATTATCAGAACTAAGAAATGGTCATTAAGTTTCACAAATTTTGGGAGATTTTCTATTACATCATGGATACAAGGACCAAGAAGTAAGCAGGTCTGTTATAAAATTGACAAATAGCCTGCCTCAGAACCCCTCCCCAGGGAGTCATCAACCACTGCTACTTTTCCCTTTTTCCTTTGACCCATGCTGGATATTTTCCATCTAACAGAAATTGTGAATATACATCATCATGCCAAAGGGTCCTTTGAGAGAATGGATAAGTAATACTTTTCTTTTTTGAAGTTTAATTGTTGCCTATTTGTATTTATACCAACACTTTCCCCATAACACTTTCTCTGTCCATATTTAACCTCTCCTTATATCAAAGAAAAGCTTTTAAGCAAAGTAAATGCAATTCACAAAACAAACTCATAGTCCCAATCTCTCTATTGCAGCAAAAGTGCATTTTCCTATCATTTGCTCTTGTGTTCAAGATCTTGGCAAAAAGCAAAATAATTAACTTTTCCTTGAACAATAAAATTTACAAAATTTTATGTGACATTTTCCCCTTTTGCTGCATTTACTTGTTTTACACAACTTGGCATTTGAATCCACAAGATTTTGACCCCATTTAATTCTTTAGCATTGATTATAATGCATACTTTCAATACAGCTTAATTAAGGTGAGTTCTCAAGCCACTGAACCTTCTTTTTGACAGATTTCTCAATCTTTTTGTTAAATGTAACATAGTATGAGATGTGTTGCAATATTACATCTCCATTGGGGAATTTCTGTATTTTAGGCAAATTTGCCTCTGAGTTTATGAATGTACTTTAAAAAGTTCATCATCATTAAGGACAAGACTTTTAGACCTACTAAAAGTAAAAAAAAATCCCAAAGTATATTTTGGGGTGGATGTCTTACAGTGTAACTATGATGCCTAGATCTTGCAGGCTCACCTAGACTTCTTTTTGACAGTGATTTTAATAGACACTTGAATGAAAAGGAGTTTCAGCTATAAAAACTACTCTTTCCTAATGTTTAAAGTATTTCAAATTTGTATTGTCTTGTCCCGTGGCCAATGCTTTTTCTTCATAGTAACAGCAGCTGTTGTTATTTTAAACCATCTTGATGTTTTTCCAACTTCAGGAAGCCTACACCATTCTCTAAAGGAATCTTGCAGGTGTTTCTGAAGGTCTTCGCTTGTTCTTGGAGGGTGAATTAGGCTGTTTTGAAGCAGTGGTCTTTCACTTCTTGGCATTGTTTTTATTTCATTTCTTTGACATCACTTTCCTGTGTACTTTAGTGAGACCGATCCTGTACCAGCATGATCTTAAATGATCTTCAAAAACACTTGACTTTCCTACACCAAAAGATGCTGCAGTTTTTCTCACAGTCATTGAAGTTTGCTCTGTAAGATTACAACTATTGCCTGTTTTCTTTGCATAATATTCATTTTTTAAAACACAAGAATTAAAAACAAACCACAATATCATGGAGAATAGGAGAAAAATCATGGTACTTGTCCTGGTGTCCTGATTTCCAAAAAGAAGAAAATGGAGTCTACACACTATGGCCCAATGATTTTGACTTCAATTAAAATAAACATTTCAGAGCATTTGGCTAAAGGGATCATTAGTTATTATCTAGAAAAGAAAGCAGTGATCACAAAGAGCCAGCATGGCTTTATCAAGATCAATTTATGTCAGGCTAATTTCATTTCCTTTTTGGATTGCTTTATTATTAGGCTGGTAGATTGGAGTAAGACGATAGGTGAATTTGGTGAATATTTTAGCAAAGTGTTTGACAAAATCACTCATGCTAATGAGGGGAAAGATAGGGATAGTACAGTAGCAGCATTTTGAACAAGATTTGTGGAGTTTGGTGGACTTGAAGAAGCCCAATCTGCAGTGGTACAGTAGCCCCTAATACTTAATATAATCGTAGATAGCTTTAAGAGAGGCATAGTTTACAGGATGAGTGAGTGATAGCCTAGCCTATCCTGGTCAGATCAGTAACATGCCAACTCCCTGAGTCCTAGAACTGTCCTGTTGCTGTCATTTGTTTGTATTTTACACCTAGCGTAACTCGTGTTCACTGATCAACTGAAGGGGTAATTGATTGGTTTAGCTGTATAGGAAGGACACTGATAACGTGGAGAATGTTCAAAGGTGGGCAACCAGGGTGGTGATACTGAAATGACTCCAGATTACACTATATGAGGATCATTTGAAGGCTCTGGGGATTTTTAGCTTGGAAAAAAGAGAAACGGCCAACAGGAGGGAGGAGATAAGAGGCAGCTGTTACAGCTGTCTTCAAGTATTTAAAAGGCTATCATCAGAAAGATGATTTATTCTGCTTGGCACCAGAGAACAACATTAGGCGTCATGTGTGGAAGTTGTAAAAGACTGAAATTTAAGCTTGATATGAGGAGGAATTTTTCTCAGAATTATAGCTAACCAAAAGATGCATGGTTTTTCTGGAAACATAAGGATTCACTCTCAGTGGTAAGCTTTAAGCAAAGGCTGTATAATTACTTGTCAAATATGTTGTAAAAGTTTTTTTTCAAATTAATGGATTAGAGTTGATAATTTCCAAGATCCTTTAAAAAGGGAAATTCCAGGATTTTGCTTCTAAGCACTTTGTTAAGTTATAATACTATACTTAATGATGTTGCTTCATTTTTGAAGAGGACTGAAATGGCATCACCATGGTAAACTGTTTGAACAAGTAAAGAGAGATTAATTAATTCAGGTCACATAGGCAGAGATAAGTTTCTGTTTTGATTGTTTAAAGGTATTTAAATAGTTTACTTCTTCAATCTCAAACTATTTTTTTTTGGCAGCTCTTTGCACTTGTGTTTGCCATACAGTAAGATTTAGATTTTTTGTTGTATAAGATGGCAGTGGGAAAAAAAAAAACAAAACATTCCTTTGATTAGATTTCTTTTTATGGAATTATGATAACCAAGCCAACAAATCCCTATTACTGTGGCCTATATCCTTAGATATTTGGTGAAATTTTATTTTAGGGACATTTACATTATAGCGAGATTATTATAAAGAACCTGATTTTGGTGTAGAAAAGAGAATCTTAGCTGAAAGGATCTTACAGATCATGTTTAATTGAGTTACTAAGGGGTTACCTACCCAAGCCCCCACAAGTAATTAGTGATAGAATTGTGCTTAGAACTCAAGTCTCCTCATTCAGGTTACTGTCCCAGAGTAGCAACATGTTATCATTTGGAAGTCAGACCTTGGATTCAAATCTCAGTTTTGATACTGTCTGATCAAGTTATTTCAGCTATCTGGTCTTTAGATGCTTCATTCGTAAAATAAGGGCTTGGACTAAATTATCTTTAAGGTGCCTTCTAGCCCTAGATTTTCTATTGCTTCACTATCCCTCCACCCATTAGAATGTGGACTCTTTGAGGACCAGGGCATTTTTTCATCTCTCCTTGCAGTCCTGTTAGTACAGTACCTGGCACATAATAAGTACTTAATAAACGTTTGTCAACTGACTGATTGATTGATCACATAATAGCCCATATTTACATAGCACTTTATAATATGCTCTCCTTGAAATATTCCAATGAAGTAGGTAATGAAAGTATTATTGCCCTCTTTTTATAGATAAGGGCATTTTATAGATGAGGCATGGAGAGATTAATTGATTTTTCCCATAGTACCAGGATTTGAATCTACATGTTTTGATCCCAGCATTGTTTCTCCTCCACCATGTTTCCCCTTCTACCTCTGATTTCAAAATTCCCCAGTACATTTCTGAGGCGTAGATCAGAATGACTGAAAATTGTCAGGGAAGATTTCACCTTGCTGGAAAGGGTTTCAAATATGCTTAACTCCAGTAAGGTCTTTGCTTCAAGAAAAGGAAATATTCATTCTGTTTGGGGAAAAAATGTACCTATCACTCTTATCCTTTCTTAAACATGACGATTTTGGTATTTATGTATATGAATCCGATTTTGCAGTGTACCACAGTTTCACCATATCCTTTGAATGGCTTTACTTTTTTACATTCTAAAAAGTTACGGAGTTACATAAAATTATAGACTGAATGCTGGATGGGATATTAATGGTCATCCAGTATAATCTTTCATTTTACAAGTGAGGGAATGAAGGCTTAGAGGCTAAGCAAATTGCCCAAGGTCACAAAAGTGAGCTGGGCAGAGCTGGCATTTGAACCTCAGACTCCAAAACCCAGTTTTGTTTTCCTTGCCTGATCTTACTTTTTGAACCACTGTGAAATTATTCTTGATCAATCTCTTCATAATTATGCAAGAAGCAGAGCTATTTATAATCTTAAATTAAAATTTCACAATTTAAAATTATTAAGCTCTCTGGTTACATCTTTATTTAAAACATAGTGATTACTTTGACTTTTTAGATAACCTTCATTTCCAGACATATACTTCCCTCTCCTCTACCCAGAGAGACATCCCTTGTAACAAAGAATGAGGTAGGGGAGAAGGCATTTCTGCCTTCTGGCATGTTGGCAAGCTGCCAAGGTATCAACTAAATCTAACCATAATGCAATGAGAAATTGCATTTTAAGGAATATTTTAATTTTATTTCAATGCTCTCTTTCATTATGTTTTAGTGCCTATGAAGTGATCAAACTCAAAGGATACACTAACTGGGCTATTGGATTAAGTGTTGCTGATCTAATTGAGACCATGTTAAAAAATCTCTCCAAGATTCATCCTGTATCCACTATGGTGAAGGTAAGAAAAACTTGTAGAGAAGTAACATGTTATTTTACTCCTTTTTGTTAAGAGATGTTTAAGGACAATAGTGGTCTGACTTCTCAGGCAGATCTTCAAGGGTTTATTTACAGTGGTGGAAGAGTGTTAGGCAGGGGATGGGGTAAGAAATCCGGGTTGTCATTAGGCATCCCGAATCTGGTCGTTAGGTTTACATATTCACTTGATTTTCATTACTCCACCCAAAGATAATCACAAAATTCAAACTTCAAAAGAGATGTAAGTCCGTGATGCCGATTTATGCTGAAAGATGTAACTCACGTGAACCAGAAAGCTTATGCCAGTTGGTCTGTGCCTTCTCTTTCCTTTGAAAACAATTTTCAGGGAAACTAAAATATCATCAGAAAGTCATTTGGTAAGTATAGTGTCAGAATGAAGGAAGTCAAATGAATGAAATAAAGAGTGGCATAAATCTCTGAGGTCCTAATTTACCTATTTTGACAAGTCTACCAACTAGTTGGTGTTCCCTTTTTCCTGAAAAATAATAGTAAACTCTGACAGATTTTTACTTTGAAGTGTTCCTTTTTCTAGGTATTAGACCAGTGCCCCAGTCTTAGCAGTAATTCATTTACAAAATCATCTTTTAGAGTAAGTTATTTCTACAGGTGGTTAATCTTATTTTTGTATTTCTTATTGGCTTTGATTTGTACAGTTATTATATGCTTTTTATAATATAATAGGATACGAGTGACAGTAATTTTTGCTGGATTTGGTAGACATGGCCTTTTCTTTTTTAAGTTTATTTGATGCCTTTTATACATCTTAACCATTTCTGGGTATACCTTCCCCAAACCTATCCTCTCCACTCTGCCCTGGAATTGAACTCTCCCTTGTAACAAAGAAAAACAGTTAAGCAAAAGAAATAATGGATACAATGACTCCTGACAATGTGTGCAATATTCTATCCTAGTAAGAGGGATGTTTGTTTCATTAAATGTTTCTTCGACCATTTTTAGTTTTCCAGTTACTCAGAGTTTGGCTTCCTTTTAGTAGTCTTTTCATTTGCATTGTACTCTTTGTCTAGCTTGGTCTGTGGTTCTACTTATTTCTCTTAGCAGCATAATAAATTAGCCTTTTTCATATTCACTAATTATTTTGCCTGATGGAGTTTTGCAAAAATCTTGTGAAACAAATTACTTGGGGAACTTGAAAAGCAAGATGTAAGCATAGACTTAAATTATATTTGGCAATGTAATTTGCCTTATTTACTGGTGTTCATATTTTAGAAAGAAGCAGTGTGCCATAAATGATTGTGTACTAGACTTGAAATCAGGAAGACCTGGATTCAAATCCTCCCTCTAACAATAACCGTGTGACCCTGGGCAAATCACTTAACTTCTTTGTATCTTATACAGCTTCTTAGGGCTAATATACCAAGACAGAGGTTCTAAGTGTGGGCCTGGGATCCCTGGAGACTACTGAGACACAGTCAAGAGATCCATGAGATTGCAACTCTTTTCATAAAAATACTAAGATGTTTTAATTTCTAATACAGAAAATATCGATAGATGTAACTCAAATGAGAGTTCTTTAAGGGGTTCTCAGTAATTTTTAAAAGTATGAAGGGATCTTGGGGCAAAAAAAATTTGGGATGAACTGAACATAGATTCCAGTGTTAGTAATCAAGTCATAGCAAATCAGTCCTATTTACATAATTAATAATTTTAAATGGAACTCACCATTTTAACCTTACACTCATTATTTTTGCTTCTTTCTCACTTGCCTAGGGAAATCCACAGCAGAGATAGCATAGAACTGAGGCAAATTAATTCATCCATTGCTAATACTGAATGACTTCTTATTAGAAAATGTGCTAAACTGTAATGGGAGTTTTTCTTCCCCTTATTATCAGTACGTCATGGAAATGGTGTGTTTGTTCGAAACATTAACTTTGATTTTGATAGACAGTATCTGTTTTCTGGGTTTGTTTTCCCAACCTTTTTTCCTCTCATTTGGAAGCAAAGGGAAATTGAACTCTCTGAGATACAGTAGCTATCCAGGATGATCTCTACCTTCTGAGGGCTCCTTCCCTTTTGGAATTCTGTGACAGGGTTTTTATTAGTTGCACACATTGGTTCTATTTTTCCACATAGACAGGTTAGTTACAGAGAAAATATGCAACTTTATGAATACAATTATCTAAGAAGATCTTTGGTGCCATATTTCCCAACACTGGAAAGTAATTTGATTTGTCTGTCTGTCCATTTCTATGTATAAAACACCACCACTGGGTTGGAGAGATTTCAGGGAAATCTGGTTCTCTAGTTCATCAGTATAATTAAGTCAAGTTCAATTTTTATCCTTATGGGACAGGTGGGATTCAATTTTTCATGAATAGCCAAATTCAGCACTAATAGAGGATTATAGATTTAGAGCTGGAAGTTTAGAGGCTTCCTAGTTCAACCTCATTTTAAATATGAGAAACTGAAACAAGGTCACACAAGTGGTACTTGAACAGCTAGAATTTGAAAGCAAGGCCTCTGACTCCAAGCTTTTTATCATAGAGTTGTTCATACTTTTGATGAGGACAGGATCTCTGTGTCTTGATCTAGTTCCCAGTAACCCTGTTCTTCTATTGAAATATGTGAATGAAACAATGTTGGTTCAATTTTTGAACTTACTCCTTCGAAAATATTTTAAAGTGCTTATCATTTTATGCCTTTCTTAGACTAATAGATAATATTTGTTTCCAAAGGGGATGTATGGCATCGAGAACGAAGTTTTCCTTAGCCTTCCATGCATTCTGAATGCCCGAGGACTGACCAGCGTTATCAACCAGAAGCTGAAAGATGATGAGGTAGCTCAACTCAAGAAGAGTGCAGATACCTTGTGGGACATCCAAAAAGACCTGAAAGATCTGTAACATTTATAGTAATGTTCTGTAGATACTCAATCAACATGATGAGTCGCTGTGCCCACTTAGTAATTAGCCATCTTGGTGGATAGAATTTTTCTCTTGAACTCAACTCTGGCCACAGCATCAAAGTACATAATTAAAAGGCTTATTATATGAACCTATGAACCAATAAATATACTACTGAAGTGTGCTTTCTTCCCCAAGATGCATTCTTTTAATATTTCCAGTTACATAAATAGCTGTTTTTCCTTTTTAATATAGTAGTATGATTAAAAAAAATAGAGCTATAATTGCTAGACTAAATAATCTGTCTCCAGCATTTGGTTTTTCTTATTTTTTTTTTAAAGAAAATTGTACTTTTTATGCTATTCACTGCTCATATTTTTGTCAAATATTGCTTTGTCTGGTGGGGCTGGAACATAATACTTTACAAAAAAATGAAAATGGTGTTGAGGTGGAAACATCCTTTATCATGGTGTTAAGGCCTAATTCCTCTTTGACTGTGTTCAGAGCCGGAAAGAAGTACAGAGTTGAGGCAAGGAGGAAGAAATCTGTGACTGAGAAGGGAGGGTGGGGATAGAAGGTGAATTATTGGTTGTTTGCTAGACAAATCAAAATAACAAGATTTTTGGTACCTGGCTACCTCAAACTCAAGGCAAACAAGATCACAAAGAAAAATCCTGCTATACTATGTAAGTTGCTGATTCACACAGTGAGAACTACAAAGTTGTTGGAATTTCTGTACTTCACTTTTTTTGTAGGAAAGGCCCCCTTAGCTGAGGTTTGAGGGAGGTGGATCTTGCCCCTTGTTTTCTAGTTTAATTCCTTGATTCTTTACAGCTACAGGGTCTTTTAGACTCCAATTAGTCAGATTATTAATTTGGGGTGAAGATAAAGTGATACGCTTTACAATAACATCAAAAAATTGTATGGGAGTGATTGTTTTAATTATCACAAGAAGTCCAGATGGTCTGGAATAACTGCCTCATCCTTAAGGGGACTGGGTCAAGATTTCAGACCATTTGCTCAGATCCATAATTACTGCCCTGGGATCAGTTCAGATGAAGATCTTCTCTGCCTCATCCACATGGTTCTCTCATGTCAGCCCCACACCCAGGAACTCAGTCCAGTGGAAGGATTTGCCAAAACTTCAATTCTCTAGGGTATATCTTCTATCCAGATTAGTAGCTGTTGATGTTAAGCTGCATATGCCTGTCTTGTACAATATTGGAGATATTGGTAAACCATGCAAAATTGTGTCCTGAAAGAGGCAGATTGTAATCCATCAGGTCAAGGTAGGAGGGAGGGTTTCTGGACCTTCCAAGTTTTAGGACCCAAGGTAATAGAATATGTGTCATAATTCCTGGCTCTGTGAGTCCTTTTTTCCCTTCAAGAAGTGGAGTCTCCATTAAATTCACTTTGGTGACTAATGTTTTCAGTGGATGGGTGAGCACTTTGCTCAACTGGGCTGGCTTTTATCAGAATAAGGTAATCTCAGCTGACAGGTCAAGGAGGTCACTTGGCTCTGGTGGTCATTGCTGTTGACTCCCTTTGCTGAGGGGATCTTCAAAGTTAATCTATTCCATTTCTGAATACTCATTCATCTAAGATCAGCAATCTTTTCATACATATATCATATGTAACCCTGGGGATAGATAAAACAAAGTTCCTTTGCCCTCACCAGCAGCTCTCAACAATCTTCCTCATTCTGCCAAGGAAGAAAGCAATGGATAGTCTGTTTGAAGCATTTTGTATGCATGTTTAGTTCCTCAGCATCATCAATTCTTCTGATTTCTCAGCCAGCCAGAAGACCCTTTCAATCCATAGTACAATTCATGTCTTTATAGAGATACTAAGATCATAGGAGGAAAAAGAACATGGAGCTCTAGAACTTGAAAAAACCTCAGGGATTAAGTAGTCTGACTTTACAGTTAAGTAAACAAGTGATATCTACATGTGAATGTCTGATCTCAGATTGAAACTCAGGTTCCATATCTCCAAATTTATCAGGAGAGTTAAGTGGATGAATAAATACCAGAACTTGGTGAATGCTGAATTTCACAGTTAAAGGAGTCAAAAATAACTCCCAATATTTTGAGCCTTAGTATTTGAGAATGGATTATTGAGAGAAATAAGGAAATAAAGAATTCTTCATACAGTCAAATTTTAGCAGCTATATGCAGTATGGCACACCCTACCAAGTGTTCCCTGTTACCCCCCAAAAGAAGATTGGCCCTAAAACTTAGGAAGTCATTGTGACACAAAATATCAGCAACTCAGTGATACAAAGATTTATTAATTACCTATTGTGTTCAAAGAATACTGATAAACTTGACATAATAAGGGAATCCTGTAACTTCTCAACATTTTTATGACAATTAGAAAGCAAACATGTTTTCTGTTATGCAATTAGCAACTACTATTTATGTATTTTAATATCAAGAAAGCAGGTAAGAAGTGTCATGTGATCCATGTACCACAGAGTGAGAGTAAGAAAATTAGTTACCAGAAAGCATATGCATACAGTAAAACTTTGAGGGATCATGTGTCTTGCTCCTCCCTTATTAAATTTCTGTAGCGGCAAGAATGCTTACTTACCTCCTGGTTAAACTTTGGGACATAGCCCTTATAGTCACTAACCTAGTACTCCTCAGGTAGAGATTGAGATAATGTAGTCTAAACAGTGTAGTAACTGGTTGGTTTTATGTGTATCATTTGAATTAGCAAGGAATAACATCACATAGGCAAGCAGTTGGATGCTCCTTGTTAAAAGAAGCATGCAAATAATGGCCTATTTTCATTTGTTACTTTCTCTACTATGTATTAAAGTTTAATCATAGAAATCTAGGAATGCCAAATGGCATTCACTTACCTTGGCAGGGTACTTTCCAGGGATGGACACTGTACACAGTGATAATTAGGTTGACAACTCCATTGCCATTGGAAGACTCCAAAGGAAAGTATGGAAGAGAAGAGGTCTTACGCTGATTACCAAACTGAGCCATTGTGCTGACCTCATTCTTGTATGCCTGGACAGTATACTAGAGCCATTCCAGGAAACTGAATCGTTTCCATTTGAATTGTCTTGGGAAGATTCTGAAGATCACCTGGTAGGATAAGATACTAGACACTGAGGTCCTTTCTCA
The DNA here is from genome assembly GCA_028658325.1 of Potorous gilbertii. NCBI lineage: Eukaryota > Metazoa > Chordata > Mammalia > Diprotodontia > Potoroidae > Potorous > Potorous gilbertii. The sequence goes on from CM053770.1 coordinate 144,302,682, forward strand.
AACTAAACTGCCAAGCATTCAAACTGCTTTAGAGAGCACAGCTCCCATGGGTTGGTCACATTGTTCAAATGCAAAGCATATGCTTGCTAAAAAGACCATTTTATGGAGAACTCGGGACAAGCATTCACCAATGGTCAGGATTTTCAAGGTCTCTCAAGAACCTTGGAATTGATTGTGTAACATGGAAGACACTTGCACAGGACTGCTCAGCTTGGCATGCCTAAGTCAGAGAAGGTGCTGTACTCTATGAACAAAGCAGAATTGAAATAGCTCAAAAGAAACACAATCATCATGCACAGATTTAGAGAATCTACACCAAATGTTTATACAATTTGCACTCGTATTGGTCTGATCAGTCATAGATGGACACACTGAAGCTTGTAACATAGTGATGTCATTTTGAACCTCTTCAAGGATGAAGGACAACAGTCAAGCAGACAGGAAATAGAAGATGACTTCAAAGGGAAGGAAGGCACTAGCTCTGACCTTTTGTTTTGTACCACCTACATTTCACAATGGATCCCTTCCTCTTTTCTTTACCTCCAGCTCTTACAAGAAACAATTAAAAAAAAAAAGTTCAGAAAAACTAAACAAGACATTAGAAAAATCTGACATTATGCCAGTGTTCTACACACATGGTTCTTCACTTCTGCAAAGAAGTGGGGTAAGGTACTTTTTCATATTTCTTATATGACCAAGCTTGGCGATTACAATGTCGTAGCACTAAATTTTGATTGTTTCATTGTCATCCCTTCCAGTTACATTGTTGCAGTCATAACTTGTAGGTAACGTTCAAGGTTCTGCTCACTTCAGTTTTCTTCACTTCATGTCTTCTCATGCCTCTCTGTTATTTATTATCATGTCTTACAATGTGGTAATATTCCATAACAGCTATGTACCAGAACTTGCTTAGCCATTCTCTAATCAATGGACTTCTTTGCTTTCATTTCTTTGCTGCTTCAAAAAAGAGCAACTGCCATAAATTTTCTGGTGAATATAGGTCCATGCTTTTTGTCACCGGATAGTAGTTTTTGGTATTAGTGTGGCTATTGTTATGATTGCACCAGGTTCACCTTAGTTTTAATATTGAGATGGAAGATATCTTTAAAGGACTGGCTTGAAGGTGGTGGAAGTCGACAAGAGACAGTTGCCATTCCCTCCAGGTGAATTATTTAAAGTGAGTCATCTTAGGCCAGGTCCCTGCTGGCAGACCGTTACAGTGTGAAAAATAACTATAGACTTAGCAGAAGAGCATAGACAAAAAACATCTTTGGCCTCTCAGATAAGGTCAGTTCAGTTAAAAAAAAAACCACAGAAAGTATTTCAGTTAAAAAAATGATGCCTGAGCAAAAGATAACATGACACAAAGTTGTTAGTATAATGCAAGCAATTGTTACTACCAAATATACTATGGACTGTCACTCCCTTAAATGTTCCTTACAATGTGAGCATTTCGGTAATGTCCTTACATGCCTACTCCTAAGTTACTTACTCTTGGTTAGGTTGAGCTGAACCACACCCTAGTTACCTTCAACCAGAGATTTGACCTTGTAAAGGAACCCAGCACATATTGGATCTCAGCTTCTAATGTCCTTGGCCCCTTTCTGTTGCAAATCATGGTATTAAGAAAAAAACAGCCAAAATGAAATGGTTTTGAATTGCCAAGACCCACTGGGCTCTCATGACCAAGTCTTGCTCCCTGTTCCCTTACTGCCTCCTCCTTTCCTCCTAAAGTCATAAAAAAGCTTTTGCATGAGTCTTTGAGTGGGGAAATCCATTGTGCTCTGCACTCATGGGACAACCCCAAGAGTGGCAAGTTTGCTATCCCGTTATCTCAATTAAAGATGTTTTATTCCTCAATTCATGGCTTTATTTCAGGACTTGAAAATGAAAGTAATGCTAGAGTTTTGTTTTTGTTTTCTGGTGAAGAAAAGCAATACTTATTTCTACAGCTTCCCCTCCTATAGTTTCCTCTTCCTCCTGCTGCATAGAAGAAGAGAACAAGAGAAGAGGACTGATCGTAGGCTGAAGGTTAAAGGACAGGGGAACGGGGGCAACAGACTTCTTGTTTTCAGCGCCCATGACTGAGTTCATTCACACACTGTTCCATGAGGGTGGCCATAAAAGAGGTCTCACCTCCCTGCCAGTGACAAGACAGCCAGGATTACATGTAGTGATCCAGGATGAACCAAGACTCTCATCCACTCAGAAACAACAGTACATTCCTACATGCTAGGAGATCCATGTCTACTCTCCTCCAAAGTTACTGTGTTGGTGTAGTGGAAAGAGCATTGGCTCTGGAGTTGGAGGAGCTACTTCAAATCATGTTCCTGATATTTATTACTCATGTGATCTTGGACATATAACTTACCCTCCTTGGGCCTGCAAAATGAAGGGTTTGAACTGCATGGCTTCCCTTGGCTCTAGTTCTAGGATCCTGTGGCCTTTGTGTTCAAGGGATGACCAGTTCTCTGTAAGTGTAAATTGAGCATCCTAAGGAACTGGGTTGCTCTGCTCTTTTGTTCTGTAGTTCAGAGAAGAGCACACGCTGTACAATTCCTAGGCCAATGCAGCTTTAATACTATCTGGGTGACTTCCAGGGTATGAGAGCCACAGGCTCACAGCATTGCTAGGTAAATGTTTTGTGTGCTTATTATCTGGAGATACTGTGTGTGTTTTATTTGGTTATTGATTCTGTACCAGCAACAAAGGCTGCATACATTATTTAAACATGTTTATCTGTTTCTGTAGAAAGTCAACATTATTATGTCAAGACCATGTCACTGACACCTACTGAAAGACTGAAAGAAAAGTTTCAGTTGGTTAGATACACAAATTTGCATGCCTCTTGGTGTGGGCTATCCACAGAGGGAGGCAATGCTGAAGGTTTAAAGGTCTCATATCTCTGAGGACCAGAGAGTGCAAAATACTGAGGTCTCCCACCTACTAGGAGATATACCAAGTCCCAGAGCCAGCATCATACTTGCTAGTAAATCATTATCAGAATTACCTACTGGCTGAATTTTAACAAGAAAAATGATAAAGATGAAACAAAACAAGATATTCAACAATGGGGAAAGTTCTAAGGATTAGCAAGAATGTAAGTCTGACAATTCCTGAGACACAGGAAAACAAAAGGATGTATTTTCTAATGGGAAGCAAAGCAAAAGCAATCTTAGAAGTGCTAAAAACTCAGATCCCCAGGGCTTCTATTTATGTACTGTACTTGAAAGAAACATAGGAGTCAAATACCAGAGTCTGGGTTTTGGGCACACCAGCTGGGTAGTGGCAAAAACGTTTAGTCCTCTTTGTCTCTATCCATACCTATCAATATTGCTTGTTTTCTCTCAGCTTCAGCTCATTCTGAACTTTAGTGATACTGACAATCTTTTTTTTTTTAGTTAAATTTATTTGTTTAACTTTTTACATTCATTTTCACAGAATTTTGGGTTTCAAATTTTCTCTGCATTAGTCACCTTCCCCCACACCAATACACCAAGCATTCTAATTTCCCCTATCACCAATCTGCCCTCTTGTCTGTCATCCCTCCATTCTCTTGTCCCCATCTTCTCTTTTGTCCTGTAGGGCCAGATAACTTTCTATTCCCCATTAACTGTATTTCTTATTTCCTAGTAGCAAGAACAATACTTGACAGTTTACTGACACAATCTTTACAGGACTATGCCATGCTTTTGTATTAATCCAGTTACTGGTTCTTACTTCCTATCCTCATTATAAGATTTAAAAAAAAAAATCTGATTGGATCAATGAGTTTCTAGCCACATTAGTCTCTTTAGAAAACTCCCTCTTTTCTTCCTTCTCAGAACTGTTGACTTTTCTGTCTTTAGAATTTTTTCCTTGATGTCTTTCTCCCACTTCTGGGCTGATTTCCCTTACAGAATTTTAGTCTATAAAGTACTGGAAATCTGGTCTGCAAAAATAGAGGGTGTTCTCAGACTCTGCAGTGTTGTCTTATCACAAACTCTAAGATGGAATGATGATGGAGTGGTCACTTCCTCTCTAGCAACCATTTTATCCTTATTAGTGAGAATCAAGATTCTTTTTCCTGAATTCAGATCTGACCTCAAAAACTTTCTAGCTGTTAGTTGGTTGTTGTCCTTCATTCTCAAAGAGGACCAAAATGACATCACCATGACAAAGTGAAGTTTCAGTATGTAGACCATGGCTGATCAGACCAAGACAAGCTCAGAATGCTCTACCACAGATTGGGCACTGATAGTCTGTATGAACATTTGGGGTGGTTACTCCAAATCTGTGCATCCTATGTTTCTTTTGTGCTGTTTCAATTCTTCTTTGCTGACATAGCACAGCACCCTTTCTGATGTGGGCACTCCATGCTGAGTGGTCCTGTGCCAATGTCTCCCATGTTGCACTGTCAAATCCAAAGTTCTTGAGAGAGACCTTGAGAATGTCCTTGTATTGCTTCTTCTGACCACGATGTGATCGCCTGCCTCATGTGAGTTCTCTGGAAAGTAGTATTTTTGGTAAGGATAGATTTTGTATTTGAATAACATGGCCAACACGTTGGACTTGCACTCTCTGAAGCATAGTTTGAATGCTTGACAGTTTAATTTGACCAACGACCTCAGTGTCTGGTACCTTATCCTTCCAGGTGATCTTCAGAATCTTCCTAATACAGTTCAAATGGAAACAATTCAGTTTCCTGGCATGGCACTAGTAGACTGTCCATGTTTCACAGGCATACAACACTGAGGTCAGAACAACACCTCTATAGACCTTGAGTTTGATAGTCAGTCTAATACCTCTTGTCTCCCAAACTTTTCTTCAGAGCTTCCCAAACACAAAGCTAGCTCTGGCAATGTGTGCATTAACCTCATTGTCAATGTGTACATCCTTGAAAAGTACACTATCAAGGTAAGTGAACTTATCCACAGCATTCAAAACTTCTTCACTTGTTGTAACTGATGGTTCCACGCATGGATGGTGTAGTGGTGGCTGATGGAGCACCTGTGTTTTCTTGGTGTTAATTACTAGGCCAAAATTAGCACAGGCAGCAGAGAATTGATCCATACTGTATTGCATCTCAGCTTCAGAGCCTGCAGTGAATGCACAACCATCTGCAAACAGAAAATCATGCACCAATACTCCCTTCACTTTGGTCTTGGTTTGTAACCTCTTCAAATTGAAGAACTTAACATCAGTGTGGTAGCTGACCTTGATGCCATGTTCATCCTCATTGAAAGTATTTGACAACATGACTGAAAACATCATGCCAAAAAGCATGGGAGCAAGCACACAGCCCTGTTTCACTCCACTGGTGACTGGGAAGGCACTAGAACATTGTCCACCATCCAGAACCCAGGCAAACATGCCATCATGGAATTGGTGTACAATGCTGATGAACTTCTCTGGGCAACCAAATTTTGACTGTTTTCTATAAACCCTCATGAATAACAGTGTCAAAGGTCTTGCTCAGATCTACAAATGTTGTGTACAGACCTCTGTTCTGCTCCTGGCATTTCTCCTGGAGTTGTTGGGCAGCAAATATGGTATCAAATGTGCCTCAGCCCTTTCTGAAACCACACTGACTCTCAGGTATATGACATCTTCCAGGTGAAGGATCAGCCTATTAAGGAGGACTCTAGCAAGAATATTGCCAGTAATGCCAAAGAGAGCGAGTCCCCCTGTGATTGTTGCAGGGCAATCTATTCCCTTTACCTTTATGGAGATGGACTATGGAGGCCTCCTTGAACCTCCTCTTGCCAAATAACCTGGAATAGTTTAGTCAGGTTTTGTATGAGCAAAGGTTCCCCTACCTTGTAAATCTCAGCTGGAATAGAATCAGCACCAGGTGCTTTGCCACGTGAAAGGAGGCCCTCAAAACCTCTTCTCAGTTGAAAGTTCAGCTATGGAGGGATTGACTTCAACCTGAGGTATGGCTTCAGCATTGATTGATGATGGTCTGTTGAGAACACTATGGAACTGTTCAGCCCATCTCTCTAGGATCATGAATGAATGAATTAAACAATAAAAACAACCAACCAAACAGAACCCTTTGTCAAGCACTTAGTGTGTATTAGGCACTGCTAGCCCCTGAGTATAAGAAAGTGCATCCTGGGTCATCTCCAGTCATCCTGATGAATATCTAGTCACTGGATTCAGATGGCTCTGGAGGGGAAGTGAGGCTGGTGACCTTGCCCAGCCCTCCCTCACTCAAAATAAAGTCAAAGTGCAAGTCATGTCATCATTTCTCTGATGGCATGGTCTTCTTTGGCAACAAAGGACAAACACATTCACCTATCAATAAAAACTTTGGCACCAAGAAATATGAAAGCAGTATGGGAATGTCAGAAAAGGCTAGAAGTAGGAGGGTAGAGTAGGGAGGGAAACTAGTCACTCTTTATCTTGAATATGTCTTTATTCATTTTGCAGTCTGGAAAATGTTTCTAAGAACAATTCATTTCAGTACAGCCAATCCATTAGTTACAGCTTGTTCTATTTTGTTTTGCAAATATGTTTTCATAAAGTGCCTTTCTGTTGCGTAAAATTTTATCAAAATTATAACAGTATTCTTTGGGTTTCACGTTGATGTTTTTGTATGGGAAGTGGGGTTGTGATTTCTTCCCCACTGAATTCCACTAATGTAATCACTGAATATAGTTAAGTATGATGAAGTTTTAAATGTGTCAATAAGATGAGTTTATACCCTTTGATCCTTTTATGAGTTACATAACTCTTTGATTGCATCAAGAAGAGAATAGCCTGATTGACTAACCATGCATGTTAACCATGCCCCTGGGAGCCTTAAATAACTGGAGGAAATTCAGCAATCATTTGATTCAGGAGTGTAAGAATTCCAGTTCCAAGTTTTTTCAGGTCAGTTCAAGAGTTGGAGACAGAAGTGGAGGAAGCAGGTCCCTGAGAGGGAATGGCTCCAGGGAAGAGCCATTTTTGACTAATTTTTTACTTTCCTCCTTTTCAGTCCCCATAATAGATCATATCATCAGAGAGACTAGGCCAGTAAAAGACTATGCATCTGGTTGAAAGAAGAGAGAGGAGACACAGGTACAAGAGGCCCAAAAGAGCCTGAACATATTAATTCCCTTTCCTGAAGAGACATGGCAGCTATTGATTTTAGAATGAACAGTGCCAACCGACTTGAGAGTAGCTTTCTTTTGCTCTATTTCCAGCATATGAATAAAAAATAATGAAGGGGGAAAATTATTAAGCATTTACTATATGCAAGACATTGCATTAAGGGCTAAATACACAAAAATTAAAAAAGGCAGTCTCTGACTTGAACAAGGAGCTTACATTCCATTAGGGGAAAACAGCATATAAGGGGTGACTAGGGAAGGGAATTTTGCCCTGGGGAAGAAGGAAGAGCAAACTTACAGTGAGCTGAACTGGGTATTTTACTGAATAACTGGATGGGCTATGAGGTTGAAGTGTGGTAGTAATAGTCGACACTATTACTAACTAATACACTAGTTAGTACATACTCATTCAATCAATAGTATAAAGCCCTGGGGTGGGAACCTGAAATATGAGTGCAATAATTTTCCCAGGGACTGGGACATGCTTTCCCAAAGATTTCATGTATGGAAATCTAAGCCTCAGTTCTATCATGGGAGGCTGGGGGTTCAGGTGGGGTACTGGTCTAGGTGGAGGAAAGTAGACCAGCAACAATAGGCAGATGATGAGATGGCCTTGATGGAATATAAAATGAAAGTTCTGGCTTGTGTCTCACCATCCTTGTAATCTGAGTCTAATTCTACTCTTTTCATAGGCATTGTGTGTATTTGTGGGAGATTGTTTCCCAAAATTTTGGGGAGGATGTTTTATTTTATTTTTTATGATTTTTTTTCTCCAAATTTATTTGTTTTCCATTTTTAACAATCACTTTCATAAGTTTAAAATTTTCTCCTCCTCCTTCCCCCATCCCTCCCCAAGATGGCATGCAATTTTATATGGGCAATACACATGCATTCTTATTAAACACATTTTCACATTAGTCATGTTGCATAAAAGAATTAAAACAAATGGGAAAAAGCATATAAAACTGAACAAAACCAAACATAACAAAAGAGAAAATAATCTGCTTCATTCTGTGTTCCAGTTCCACAGTTCTTTCTCTGGATGTGGGTGGCATTTTGTGTCACAAGTCCTTTGAAAATGTTTTAGGTCCTTACATTGCTGTGAAAGACTAAGTCTATCTAAAACAATCTTCACATACTGTGGCTGTTACTGTGTATAATGTTCTCCTGGTTCTACTCACTTCACTCAGCATCAGTTATATAAATCTATCCAGTATTTCTGAGGTCTGTGGGGAGGATTTTGTAAACAGACTCTTAGTAAATAACTTTTTTTTGTTGTTACTAAAAGTTAATTGAATCTACTGACTGTTAATGGGAAGTGTACTGGTGAAGGCTAAGGAACTACAATATTAGAAGTAGTCTCTCATAACATTAACCTACAACCTGAGAATAGAAGGTACACTGTGATCTAATTTGCCATTATGAATGTGAGCTAGGGGAAGAATTCCTAAAGAAACTTCTATATTTTGATGAACCTAAGATTTCATCTGCTCAGGATCTTCCTCTACTAATGCAGATCCCAATTCCTAAGCTTGGATGAATTTCATTCACACCTTTTAATAAATTCTCCAGAGATAATCATTCAATATGCTGGGGACATTCCTCTTGTTCTTTTATTATTTGTTTGTTTGCTTATTTATTGACTTATTAATTTATTTATTTATCTATCTGTTCATTCACTTACTTGTTTAGTGTGGCCTGATACCCTGTTCTAGTTTTATTAATGTTTCATAGTTGCAAGTGCAGCATTTTGAGTTGTGTATCTATTATCCTTCACTTCCGTTATGGGATATCATGTATCCTTGGTGACATCTTTCTGTTTTAACAAGGAATAATCAAAGGTCCTCGCTTATTGATTCATCACTTTCCTTGGGGACAATGTGTCAGAATACTGGATGATCTGACTATGATATACCAAGGAAAAATGGACAAAGATCTGCACAGTAGGATAGAACAAATTCATCTCTGGTACTCTTGAAAGATTAAGAGTTATTGGTGCACATCAAGCTTAGATGGCAAATATTCATAGATATCCAAAAAGGTCATATCATATTAGAAGAGAATAGAGTTAGATGGACTATTTTGGGGTTCCAGTTTAGTGTTTACTCACAGAATACCAGCATCCTTCCTTATTAGATCTCCTGAGCATCCCTACTCCCTATAATGTAATTGGCAAAAGACAGTAATTATGCTTCAGGAATCCCCAAATTTACAAACTTTAAAAATGAATCCATTCTATCACATTTCAGGAGGCTCCTTCCATTGATACTATAGATTTTTTATGACATATTCTTTTAGTGACAAAGGAATATGAGTCTGTTCCTTGGGTTGCTGTGACACTTGCAATGCATCATGAATTAAATGTTCATCCTTTGGTAAGTATAGTAAGTCTAAATAATCCAGAGGACAATAAACATAAAGCATTTTCAACAGATCAAAAGTTACATTTATGACATTCAAGGATTTTGCAAATGGATACAATGATATTATAACTTCAATTCATCCTGCTACTGTGGGAATTTTCAAAATTGTTCAATCTGCAAGTAAAACCACTGAGGCAAAGCTCTGCGCCAATGCCACTTTATGAAAGAGCTCATGATTGCTTCTAATGAAGTGGACCTCAGATCTTCTTCATGATCTGAGATACCCCCTTCCTCCAGGGCCTTACTTTTATAGTGTTTGATACCTGGAGAATACAGGTGGAGCAGGCCAAAAATACAGTCTGATTGATAGATAGACCTTGCCCCTGACCCTCCAGGAGAATCTGTATCCCTTTGGTTGACAAATAGTCTGGTGAGCAGACATTACTAGATCTATCTTGACCTTCCAGGAGGTCCTAACGAAGTGGATGAGCAAGCTCATGGGGTTGAGCTGATGAGAGAATATTGTAACATCTACATGAACCAATGGACTGGTAGAAGGGCACGCTGCAGACCAGCAACCAGGGTCATTCATTGGCTACACGTTCACGGTCATCTTCCCATGTTGGGCAATAGAGGGATGACAAAGGATGAAAGGGCAACAAAGGTAGCGGGGGGACTTTCCACATAACTGAGTTACTTCTGTCATACTGGATCATCATAACAAGGAAAATCAAGGATGGCGGTCCTCTAGTTAGCTTTCTCTGATTAATCAAGTGAATTTTCAATCTGCAGTTCGCAACTCTGGGGTCTAATATTAGAACTAATAGTCACCACCCCTAAGGAATCATATCAAACTGATTAATACTGACTGGAATGAAATAGGGATACAATTAATCTTCTATCACACCATCCTGCTCCTTCCTCGTGCCAGGTGCCTTACCAGCTACATCTCTAGTTGCAACTCTGGGACCCTGATGATTGGCAAGAACTCACTTCATACCACTACTCCACCAAGCATGTCGATCACCCCCACTCCCTCCCCAGCATCTATTCCTTGCTCTGGGAACCAAAATCAAATCAACACTTCCGTTTTTTCTGGAAAGGGTGTATCATTCTATTGCCTTATGCCTCTACTTAAGGATATTTATATATGTATATGTATGTATGTGCACAAGTATGTATGTATGTATATTCTTACTAATAGGTTATTTATCCAACTGCATATTATACTTTGGACAACATTCTTTATCCACTTGATTTCTTTTCTGTATGGATTATGCCAATCTCCTCTTGGTGATTATGAATCTTATTTAAAAGATTTTTTCAGTGCTGTAGGGCTTAATTTCAATCAGCACAAAGTCATCCTCAGACATTATAAGAACCTCATCATCTACAGTTAAGCTCTCTTCTATTTGAACTTTCTACTGGACTTTCTTCCTTAGAGTAGTACTGTGGTGAACTAACATCTCCCAGATGTATATCTTGCTTAATATGGACTATCAGATAATCAAAGTTATTTCTGTTGTTGCATCTATTGAGAATTTTCTAAAACAATCTTAATATATTCACGGAAGAATCACCATCTTCATTAGGAAGCCTTTCCTGATTTCCACCCCCACCCCCAATTGCTATTTCACTCCCTCCAAAAATTACTTTAAAAATTGTTTTTTTCATCAAAGAGAATGGAAATGTTGCACCTGGACTTAAACCTCAAAATCCTGAATGTGCTTATAAAGAGGTAGAAAAGGCACTAAAGAGAACAAATATGGAAAAAGCAGCCAGATCATATCAAATGTCCATTAAGGAAGCAATATTTTTGGGAAGCAACACAATTGTGAAAGAACATTGATGGGTCAATTCAAGGTATATAAAATTATCTGTTATCTACACATGGTATCTGAAGGAGGGGAAGACACCAAAGGTATGGAGAAAAATTCAGACATTGTCAGTACTGAAAAAATGAGAACATCAATAGCTAACAATCTGTATGCCTACTCTCTAATCCACGCAAATTCTTTATGAGTCATCTATACATAAATTAAGGGCATAAATTAAGATAAGATATTAGTAGGGGATGAACAGACTTTCAAAAGAATTATTCACAGTGGACCACATTGTTTACATATTATATTTATTTGAAACGTACAATAGATATTAGACCCCATTATTTTTCAACATTTGATTCAGTATTTGATTCAACTGAATAAAATTCATCCTTACAGGCTCTTTTACAATAAGGTACTCCAGCACTGGCTGTGAGATGGTCCCTCCCCACCCGCAACTCACTTGCCCTCTAAAGACTTCTCTTTGGCTATATTGGCTGTTTTCTCTTTAATTCAGGTTGATGTGTGTGTGTGTGCATGTGTGTGCATGTGTGCGTGCATGTGTGTGTGTATGCATGCGTGCATATGATTTTGCCTTATTGATACATTCACATTCTTAACTTTCTGGTTCTAGTGAGACTGGCACTTGTGGAAATACTGAGGCGATGTCAGCATAAGCAAATTTACAACTCAAAAGCAAGGTAATAATTTAGATAATTCAGACCGAAACCCTTGTATTTTGGAAAACAGATTCTTTCAAACCCAACTGTTTTTCTACATAGGTCATAATTCCTGACTAATTATTAAACGATCCACTTTGCCTTTCAGATGCAACTGGATATGATGTTTATATAAATTCAATTTAGAACAAAACCCTTTGGTTCTCTTGATTCATGTGGCATAAACTCTGTTGTAATGACAGCTGATGGGACCTGGTTTTAATGATGCTTACCATTTGTAAGGATTTCAAGCCCTATTTCGAGTAATAGACTGCTAAAACTAAACACTGAACATCGACTAATACCTGAAACAGCTAAGAACTATGGGAACATTAGCATTTCAGAATTTGATTCATAGTTTTACTGCAAAGAATAATCTTTTGTTGGTTCAATAAGACTTTTAATCTTAATTATAAGTATTAATATTCCAAAGTACTGATTGACTCTAGGCTGGAATATGAAATAAAAGACAGATGAAATTTGAAATAGAGCAAAAACACAATTGCTAATGACAAGTGCTAAAGTAGTCCTGTAGACCTTGCTTGTTCAGATCAAATTTTTCCATTTTGAAATTTTTACTGCGGTTCAATTGTAGTTCTTTCTCCTTCGCCGTTCCCAGAATCCTACTAGGCACTAAATAGGGAATGAGATAGAGACATTGCTGAGACATTGGTGACCATTTTTTTCTGCTTAATTTCTGTGAAATTGGATTCTAGTTATAGCAGAGATTAACCTGCCTCCAAGATATCCATGTGACAAAATGAAATCAGCTGGTTTATGTCTGCCTAATGCTTAAAGTTGCAGAGATGCTAACTTTAGAATTCCTTTACCCAAAGAGTAGACAATGACAATTTACATTTTTGGATCATTTCAAGGTTTGCAAAGTACTTTCGTCACTACAAACCTGAGGGATGTTAGCAAGTACTACCATCACCAGCTTTGACATGAGGTGTTTGAGGTGAAGCTTTGGCCAGCATATCACACATGTAAGTAGATGCTAAGGTTCTTCACTCCAGTTGGGGTTTTCTTGGCAAAGATGCTGGAGTGTTTTGCAATTTCCTTCTCCAGCTCATTTTGCAGATGAGGAAATTGAGGCAAACAGGGTTAAGTGATTTGCTCAGAGTCACATAACTAATAAATATCTGGGGCTGAATTTGAACTTGGGTTTTTCTAACTCCAGGCCCAACACTCTATCCACTGTGCCATTTAACAACCCACATACATATGAAAGTCTACATAAAAATTCTACAAATTAATTCATAGTAATTTGTGGGGGAGGAAGTACTAGCAGCCAAGGAGATCAGGAAAGAAAAAAAGCAAATCTTGGAAATCCAAAGGGATATTAGGGAAGAACGAAGGATTCAATTCATTTTTAATACTTCTATAAAAGTTCCAAAACTTTATAGAGCAGAGAACTAGAACAAATGACAGAAAGATAAAAAGAGAAGGTTCTTGTAAAATAAAAGAAAGATTGAGTGAAGACAAAAATGAAAAGACTCCTTCAGCTGATAATTTCTTTCCAGGGGAAATATTAAAGCAGAGATGCTGGACAGAAAATTCACTCCATTAGCGCTGGGATTCAATTTTTCTCCAGAGGCTCTTTACTTGTCAGAAACTTTCTAGGAGCATCTGATATTGTTTCTCATTCAAAATTATGAAATGAAATGTGCTCTGAAATGAAGTGGTATGTATGTGAGGCAGGTAGCTTGGCCAAAAAAGGCAGGACTTCCATCAAAGGATGAACCTATTGGGGCTTCACTGAACAGGAAGATAATTACCTATAAGTTGTGTGTTCATGGGTTCTACTTGTGTTTGAATCAGGTGGCTTCAGAGAGATGTGGGGAGGGAATTTGTTCTGCATGGACCTCCCTCAGGTGGCCCAGAGGGCAAAGAGGAGCTTTAGCCTGGAGCTCTCCAAAAAACTCATGGAATTTAACTCTGTGAATTTACTTCTCTAAGGCAAACAACCTCGACCTGGCAGCAGGCAGCCCGTGCACACATTTCTCTGAGTGTGTCTACCTCTCTGGGAACCTGGGAATTTTAACATTTTATTTGAAAGGGGTATAAAGGAAAATGCTACGAGGAAGATCGTTGTCTGTGACCTCCCTGGGTGGGCTTCCTTTGTGGGACGTGCAAGGACTTCCAATAGAGGATTTACTATTATTTGAAGTTGCTTGGGAAGTGACCAATAAAGGTTTGTAATATATATTTTTTTTTAAAACCACTTACTTTTTTGGAAATAGATTAGAAATGATCATAACAGGAATGAATTTATTGGTGGGCTGTCAATAAAATATTCCAAAGAACTTTGACATTTTGGAGCAAGTTTAGTTATTTTTGGTAGGTAACAAAAATTTAAGTAAGTGACTAAATTTAAAAAGGGAAAGAATTGAGCGTCTTGGAACTAATTTGAGAGTGTGTGCATTTCAAGTAGATACAGAGACCAAGTGATTTTAAACAGAAAATGGAAATATGTAAGTTTTGGGGGTGTTTCTATGTGTTTCTTTTCCCCTTCCAAGTGGATTTCTTAGCCAAAAGAATAAATGAATGGTTTTACAGAGAGATTGCCTCTAATTAGATCAAATTAGAATCTAGATTACTTCATTATTATTCATTATTTATTTTTTATTTTTCATTATTTTTTTTCATTTTTCATTTATTTTTATTATTAATTATCAATTGTGTGAATTATTAAACATATTTCCTAAACATTTAAGATGAAAGTCTATTGAAATAGGAAGGGCTATGCATTTAAATTCAAAATTCTAATTGTTAGAATGTCTAATAATAGAATGTCTAAGTTGACATTCTAATATCAACTTTCCTCCTATGTGACCTGCCTGTGTGACCACAGACAGTCATTTAGCTACTCAGGCCTCTGTTTTGTCTTCTGTAAAATGAGATGATTGGACTTGATATTCTTTACCGTTCATTTCAGCTCCAAATTCTATTATTTTGATGAAAGTGGCAGCTAAACTCTCATTCACATAAGTCTGTATAGGAAAATGTTGATGTTTGCGCTAATATGAAGAAACGATTCTCTTCTCATTGATCTGATTATATCAAAACCATTAAAAGGAAAAGAGTATGCTAATGAAGTGATCTACTAATAATTACTGATACCAGCTTCCTTTTGGATTCCTAGAAAATGGGATTCACAGTTTATAACGATTTTTCCTTATGGAGATATCATAAACGAGTACTAAACCAGTGGCTTCCTTAACAGATTTGACAAACAGAGAATGAGAGAATATTGACAATAATATTCACAGCAAAATTTCAGCTCCTTTCTTGATCATATATTTGAGGGGGACATGTATTCTACAAAATTTTGGACACTGTTCTAAGTCATTGATAGGTAAATGTCAATCAGGATCCGAGTGATCCAAAGATTTCTACATGTTAGAAAATAAAAATAAAGTGCATGACTTCCATAATTCTTTCCAGTTGTAAGTTCTGTAATTTTATGATAAGATGGGAACCAATAATAATTACTACTAAATATAAATTAAAGTGCTGTAGTTCTATGCTGCCTATTTAGGATTTTCACCTTCAAACTGGCTTATAAATATTAATCCATTAAGGTTCCTATCAGTATAAATTTACAAATTAGAAAGTTCTACTTAGAGAAAGTACTGTGAAATCCCTTTAGTTGTCTAATTCATAGGGAGACAGACACATGGATGGCATAGATTTATGGAAAACTTCAGATCTTTGCATTATGAGTTTTGTAACATTCACTTAAATGCTAATTGCTCACATTTGAGAGGAAGCAAGCCATGATGGACAGAAAGTCAACCTTGGAGTCAGGAGACATGATTCAAATCCTACATTTTAGACATAAAAAAGTCACTTAAAATTTTAGTGCCACAGGCAACTCTTTAAGACTGTTTACATTGCTAATAAGACACTGATGATCACAGCACAGGTTATTTTCACAGATTTGGGCAACAACAGAAAAAGATAATAGTTTAAGATTATGTTGTGTTTTCAGGATTCTGAAGTCCTTTCCTGTAATTAGTGTAAATAAATATTATTTTCTCTTTTTAAAAGAGGAGTAAACTGAGGTTCAGAGTGATTGAGTGACGATCAATGTGATACAAATAGTGAAAGACAGAAATAGGACATCGGCCTCTCCTGAGTCCAAATCCTAGCTTTTCTTCCACAACACCATGCAAGTCCTAACTCTGAGATATTTAAACACTTTCTGCCCAAAGTCCATGTTTTCACAGTCAATCTCTGGGGTACATCAACTCCAGGTCCATGCAGTACGTGTGTGTGTGTGTGTGTGTGTGTGTGTGTGTGTGTGTGTGGGGAGTGGAAGGGGAGAGGGATGTTGCTGGCATTGGGCAAGAGCTCAGGGAGGTGGGGAAGAAGGATGTGGCGCTGCCAGCTGGAACCAAAAAAGAAAAAAGATAATTTTTTTTTAGCATCGGCAATCAATTCGAAAGTAATTGTCTCGCCTCCCCCCCACCCCCTCTGCCCATGCTACCTACACCATTACCCAGACTAAGCCAATTCTACCAATCATATCCCTCCATACAAGCAGTATATCACTTTTTGGATATATCAGTTCCGTCAATCAGTTAAGAAATTCTTTTTATGCATGTATTATGTTCCAGGCACTGTGCTAAGCAACAGGGATAGAACATCAAAAGCGCAATCCCTGCCCTCAAGGAGATCATATGAAAATGGATGAGACAATATGTTAACAGTTACGTGCAGACAAGATATACTTTCCAGGCATGGTGGACAGTTAGTAAAAAGACTGAGTCAGATAAAGAAATGGAGTGTTCATGGGCTGGCCAAAACAAATGTGGCTAGATGCTTGAATTTGTGGAATTAAAGGAAAAAAACTGGAAAGAAAAGGAGTCAGGTTGTGAAGGATTTTAAATGCCAAGCAGAGCATTTTATATTTGATCCTGAAGGCAATAGGGACCCCTCCCCCCGGAATTTAACAGGGCCAGGTTTGGGGTGATTTTCATCCCTAGGACAAAGTTCTCAACCTAACCTTCAACGGTGTTTCCCTAATCACTGCTCTGACAAATTCTTTCCTTTATTATGTTTATGTGACCAGCAGTAAGTTTTCCAGGTTTTGTGTCACAATACAGATTGTGTAGGATATTTAGCCATTGTGAGACCTCTATTATTATTCACTAGTTGGGAAGATCCGGGTCACCTCATTAACACATCACCTCCACTGGATGGATCCATTCTTAGGGCTCCATGTTTTGTTTTGGAGATCAGTTGGAGAACATGGCCTATAGTTTGGGGAAATTGATATTATGTTTATGGTAATTATTTTCCAGTACTCCAACTATTCCTCTCCATCACATATGGTCATAGTAGAGGTGAGGGAGTCATGACTATGGCCCTTGAGAGTATTTGTTATAAGGGTTGTTTGGCATACTTTCTTTTTTCAACCACAAAGAGGCACTCTCCTTCCTAATAATTTGCCCAGGGGGGAGGGAGAGGTGGAGAGGGGGAAGGGGGGGAGGGGGAGGAAGCTAATGTAAAGTACCACTCACAGCAAACCAGACAGAGTGAAGTCTCATAATTACTAAGGGAATTAGCTTAATAGAGATTTGTTTCATTGAATCCTAAATGTTAACCAACAAATGAGTTCATTTGGATTAGAAAGAGTGAAAAAGTAAACTTAAAATGAATGAAACCATTATAAATTTTTTAAACAGTTGGTGGCATCTATACTGTAATCCAGACCAAGGCAAAAACAACTGCAGATGAATGGGGAGAAAATTATTGTCTGATCGGTCCATATTTTGAGCACAATATGAAGACTCAGGTGGAAGAGTGTGAGCCTCCAAACTCTGCAATTAAAAAAGCAGTGGATGCAATGAATTTGCATGGGTGTCAGGTACTGTGTTTTCCTTAGAAACTAAAAAAGAACAAAGAAAACATTCAGTTGATTTAGTATCATTTTGATGTCACTTGAGACATGAAGTCCCACCTGAAGTTTCACCTATTCAGCATTAGATTAGTAAAGATAATTATGTAAAAAACGTTTTTTAAGGAAGTGAGTAAAGTTATATCCCCTACTGTAGAAGGAATAATAAAGTATCCCTGATACTAAATAAGTTAGGTTAATTTTTTCCTAAAAAATATTGAAACTATCCTTCAGATTTCATTGACTTTTAATTCAAATTTAATTTAATTTAATTTTTAAATTTAATTTTAAATTAACTGTAAATATAAATTAATTTAAACGACCAGGTGTTCATGTCTTGCTTAAGTACAAAACAACCACAAGGAGTTTCAAGTACCTGGCTGGTGAAAGACCATGGACAACTCAAGCAAGAGAGTTCAGCCTTGAGAGGTCCTCTGTGCCACTCTTGTTGCATATCTTTCTCCAGCTATGGCTAAGTAAATGTCCTTTTGTTAGCTGTTGAATGAACTGAGTGTCTCATTTTGTTCCTGTATCAAACGTGCACTACCACAGAACTGGCTGGAGATGGGCCCAGTCAGAACACCTATGGAAGTCTACCTAGTTATGTTAATGAGCTACCTTTTTTGATCTGCCCACAATAAAATTGCAATAGATAGAAGACTGAACAAAGACTGAATTTCCGTATCATGTTATTTCTAAAACTCCTTACTAAACTTACATTGCAGAATAGTCCTTCAGGAAAGGCAGTATTGCTCATTTTATAATCATGATTTATAATAATAGAAATCTGAAAGTTTGAATTCTGAGCAGACAAAAGGAACCATTCTATACTCTTGAGATTTTTCTTCATGCTCTTCACTGATTTATGAACATATCATCAGAAGTGACAGGAACAAAACATTTTCTGGGTACAAAGCACTCTAGGCAGCTTAGCCAAGGATCTAGGACAAATGTCATTTTTCTTCTTTTGTACAAAGAAGCAAATGTGAAATGCCAGTATAGACGATATGTTAGAGGACTTCAGAGAAAGGCCATTGTGGCCTATAGAGGGCAGCCATGTGAAAGATGGGGAAGAGTAAGGGAGAAAGGTTCTGAAAGATTCTAACCGAGGAGATGAGACTTAAGAATCTGGCAAAAAAACCCAAAAAAAACCCCCACAACAACCAACCAATAGGATTTAAATAAGTTGATGGAGAAGGGAAGTCATTGTATACAGGTCTAACTACATATGAGCAATATGTGCTTTGGAATGCTCAGAGGAAAATGAGCATTGATCTCATTAAATGCATGGCTACAACTTGGATAATGAATGGATAATTAGTGCAGTTCGTTAAGCTGTCTTTTTCAAATAGATATTTCAATCAGGCCTAAAAATGATCACCACAGTTTTCCATTCAAGTTAAAATAATTTTTTACTCAACAAAAATAATATTCACTAATCACAACTTTTTCTTACTTGCATAATGAACAGGTTCGTTTTGGAAGATGGCTCATAGAAGGAAGCCCTTATGTGGTGCTGTTTGACATAGGATATTCTGCTTGGAATTTGGACAGATGGAAAGGAGACCTGTGGGAAGCATGCCACGTAGGAATCCCTTACCATGACCGGGAAGCTAATGATATGCTTATATTTGGATCATTAACTGCCTGGTTCCTAAAGGAGGTACTATTTCCAGATAGCAATATTCCAGGGCTGTAATGAAGCTGCTTGCATTTTCAGACACAATAGATTAGTGCACAAGAATGCTTTTGCAAGAGGCACATGGTTCAAGAGGAATCTGGCAGTAGTGGAAAGAGTACTGGGTTAGTGGCCAGGGGTCATGGTTTCCAGTCTCAGTTCTACCACTAACTCATGATACTACCCGGGGCAAATAATTCTCTCTCTATAGCTCTCATTTATAAAATGAAAGGGTCAAATTAAATGATGTCTAAAATCCTTTACTACACTGACACTTATTTTCTGGTTAAGCAAATTAAATGATGACATAATTATTTACTCACCTAAGACCTTTTCAAAGGAATATGAGAAGATAATTTTAACTGGTATAAATACTAATATCTGGAACACAGCCCAAAACAGAAATATCATGTTACTGTATCTCTGTTCTAATCTTTCTCTTTATTTTAGAAAACTATAGATATACAAACCAAACTAGTATTTTAAATCCTTTTTCAGAGCCCTAGCAGCTCATTGGTATGATGCTGTTTTTTTTTTTTAATCTCTAGGTCATTTTTTTGCTGATATAAAAGTCAGCCTATATAGTCAGCAAAATAATGAACCTAGAGATTTAAAAAAAATACTTATAAATCATCAGAGAGGCAATAAGAATTAATGAACTGAAAACTGACCTTGGAATTAGGAAGAGCAGAGACCCACTTTCGTTGCTACATGGGTGAGCCTAGCCAAACCATTTGAACTTTCTATGCCCCAGGCAACTCTAACACACTAAGTTATAGATGAATTGCCCTTCTGCAACAGTGGAAAGAGCTACCACACCAAGGAACATGACACCAATAAAATCATAGGTCTAGAAAAAAAATACTAGCAACAAAATGTCAATATTATTTTCTTAAATTATCAAAAACATCTATTCATTTAAAATTTACAATATTATTTTTAATTTTTGAAAGTAGCGTCAATAAGATATTTTTAAAAAATTTTCATGGTACTCAGTGATGATAGTGATGATGATATAGTATATTAAAATGATCTGAGTTAAGTACAAAACTTTGAGGTCCTTATTCAATAATTTTGCTAATTTTTCATTCAGAACTATATTAACAAATGTTTAAAATTTCAGACTTAGTACTATATCACACATACTCAGAAATGACTCAGCAGCAACAACAAAGAGGACGTACCGGAGAGGGGAGACTTGAGGCAGGTAGATCAACCAGAAGGCCATTGCACCAATACAGGAGTGAAGTGATGTGGCCTTCACCAGGGTGTTGGCTGTATGGGTGGAGAGAAGGGGAGGTATACAAAGGGATGTTACTGAGGTAGAAACAATAGGTCTCAGATACATTTTGTTAATTTTTAATGAGGCACTCGATCATGAAGGTCATGTCCTCCATTTCTGAAAAGTGTATATAGACGCTGAGGTGAGGTTTTACTTTTGGATTTATTTTTTGGGAAGAAGGTTGGTGTGCCAGATGAGACCCTGAGTAGCCACTAAGGAGCCTCCCTAGCTTTGATAACCCAGATATTGGTGCTTCTATCTCTGGTAACGATGTATGTATTATCTGTGGTCAGACAGCAGGAACCCTGTCTGTTTGTCTTTCTGTTTCACAATGTCACCAGTTGCAGAGAGGTAAAAAGTGATGAGGACTGAGAAATAGTCATTAGATTTTGCAACTGAGAGATTACTAGTAATTTTGTAGAGAAGGGTTTTTAGGTCAAAAACCAGACTGAAGAGAATTTAGAATATGAGAGGAGAGGAATTAGAAGCACAGATTCTTGCTGGCATTCTCAAGTTTAGCTATGAAAGGGAGGAGAGGTACAGGGCATAACTATAGGGAATGGCAGAACCAGTGAGGGTGGTTTTAAGGATGGGAAAGGCATGAGTATACCTGTAGACAGTGTGGAAGCAGCCATTAAACAGGGAAATATTGAAGATTAGTGAGAAAATGAAGATGATAGGAGCAAGCATGCTGTAGGAAAAAAAGATGCTATTAAATAGAATCAACAGCTGTTGGCCTTGGTAAGGAGAGGTGCTACCTCTCTCTGTGAGAACAAGGGTGAAAAATACAGAAGGGGAAATCTGCTGATGAGGGAAGATGAGGGAAAAGATGGATGAGTTCTAAGAAAAGTTCCAATTTTTTTCGGTGAAGTGTAAAGCAAGGTCTTCAGCTGACAGAAGTAGTGAGGGTTGCTACCAGGGAATTGAGTGTGGATGAAAAAAATTTACAATAGTACCTGTGATAACTAGGATAATGGGAGATGTGTTTAATTAGACAAGTGTAAGAAGATTGCCTTGTTGCAGTGAGGGTCCAGGTAAGACTATGAAACTTAAACTTTTAGTGTCCCCAGTTAGCATGGTTTTGTGGTTTTCCTCCACTTCCATTCAGCAATATATGGATAACTTGAAGGCAATAGATTGGGACAGCAATCCAAGGATGAGACTTGACAAAGCAAGATGATAGGATAAAAGCACAAGGGACTCAAGTGTACAGGATAGAATAAAATTAAACTTGTTCATTAAGGCAATAGTTTCAAACTCGCATAGAAATGGGATCCACTGTGGGTACATGTTGACTTCGAAAATTACAAATTAACATTATTTATGTTTGATTGTATTTTTATTAATTTTGTTAACTATTTCCTAATTATATTTTAGTATGATTCAGGTCATATTTGGGAGTGTTATGTGCAGCATAGGGCCCATGAGTGGCATGTCTGACACCTCTGCACTAAAGGAGCAAAGGGAGGAAACTGAAGCTTGATCATGAGATAGCCTAGAAAAAGAATTGAGGCATTGTAGGTCATTGTAAGAATGAAGAATAGGATCATGGGTTACAAGGTAGAGAGAAAAAATAAAATGATAAAAGATTATAATTGAACAAAGGAATTTTGTAGTTCATTAACATAGAAGTGGAAAATTTATGGATGTTAAGGTTATAACTACCCCTGTGCATGACTGAGGTAGAGGGCAAGAGCATACCGTATTGGTCACGTGAAATGAAAACATTGATGAATTGGAACTTTAGGGTGTTTGAGGGAGTATAAATATATGTGCTGAAGATCTGTATTATGAAGGCAGGATTTGGAGTAGAGAGAACGAATATGAGGCAGGCACTGAACCCACTAAGGAAGGAGAGAGTGTATCCTGGTCATCTGTAGATAATAGCTACCGGAATCTTGACTGGATCATAAATTTGGATTGAATGAATCTCAAAGGGGGAAAGATTACTGAGATGTAGTGGTAGTAGTCAGTGTAAGTGCAGTAACTCTAAGCAACTACGGGGAGCAACTTTTTTGTCTTCCTCACCATGACCAGAAAGTCTGGGAGTACGAGTGAAAGTGAAAGTGGTATTTGAAAGGGTGAGAGCCAGGTGAATCTGAGACTGAGTTTTATTAATGGCTTCTCTCCTCTGTAACTTTAATATGAATTAAGCACCAACTCTGAACAAGGCCTGTGCTAGGAGTTGAAGAATTTGAAAATCTTCAGCTAGAGCTCAGCTTTCCTTGAAAACTATCAGTTAATTTAATGCATTTGGAGAAACTCTGACATCAAAGACTTAACATAAGAAAGTAACTCTCTGAATGGAATAATGTAGCTTTAGATAATCTTGTCACTGGTGAGTCGTGATCGCCTTAAGACTTGGGGAACTAAAAGGGTCCTTTCCCTCTTTATTCTCTTTTCTGACTACCCAATTTTATACCCTTTTATGACTACCCAATCATGTCAAAGGGGACAAGGAAAGAATGCTTCACTCAGAGCTCAGACCCTGGTTCAGATTTTGTCTAAACTACTTATTAGTTCTATGACCTTAAACCTAATCTCTTTAGGTCTCCTTTTTCTCACCTGTAAAGATTTCTTAAGGCCCTAAGTGTGATTCTCTGATCATAAATGCCACCGAGGTAAGCGCCCTGCCACCATAAGATTTATAAAATAATAAAGCTGAAAGGAAACTTAGAGACTTAAATCCTACTTCTTACTTTACAGATGAGGAAAATAAAGTTCAGAGAAGGTTAAGGTAATCACCCAAGGTCAGATAGCTAATTTTAAATTATTACTAGAACCCAGGATTCTTGATTTCTAGATCAAAAGCTTTTTTCCATTCCATTTTGGTGTTCTTTTCAAGTGTGTTACTCCCATCAGCTTAGCATTGATCACAATGTGGGAAGACCAGTATCTTAAAATACACCAACAAATCATCCCCATCCCCTCCCAATGCAGGTTAATATTCAACTATACTAACCATTTAGTCTCCAGGCTTTCTGAATTATGTTGAGTGTTTGTGATTATAATTTGTACTCTCATCTCCCTTCACATAAGAGACAAGTCAAACCAGAAAGAAGGATGCTTTTAGTTCCACTATAAAAGTGGAGGAAGGAGTGGAAATTGATGAAATAGCCTGAGCCAATGGAGTTAGAAGACCTAGATTTGCTACTAATTGTGTGGTCTTCCTACTGCTACTACTACTAGCTAACATTTATAATGCTTACACTATGCTAAGAGCTTCACAATTATTACCTCATTTCATCTTCACAATAACCCTCAGAGGTCTATCATTATTTGCATTTTAGAGATGAGGAAACTGAGGCATGCAGAGGTTAAGTGACTTGCCCAGGGTCACACAGCTAGTAAATGTCTTCCTGACTCCAAATCCAGTGCTCTCTCTACTATACCACCATCTAATATTTGTTCTTCAGTTTTACAATCTATAAAATTCAAGAACAATGAATACCTACAAGCAGGTTTTTGTGTGAATAAAATTATATAAACCTGTGAAAATATTTGGAAATTTTAAGTTTTATTCTTTTTCTTTCAATGCCAGGTGACTGACCATGTGGGTGACAATCATGTCATTGTTCACTTTCATGAATGGCAGGCAGGGACTGGACTCATTCTTTCTCGAGCCAGGAAACTTCCTATCGCCACAATATTTACAACTCATGCAACACTGCTTGGAAGGTACCTCTGCGCAGCAAACGCTGATTTCTACAACCACCTTGATAAGGTAAAATCATCCTCTCTTGTTCCCTCCTCCCTCTTCTTCCCACCTCTTCCCTCTTTCTTTTTGATTCTTATGATAATCAGAATTATTGATTCTAATCAGACATCTAGTAAATGGTTCATGAAACATGGCATAATTGTAATCTTTCAAAGAGAATATCATTGGGTGCCATGCAACCTAAATCATAGGAAGTATTTAGAAGGTTTGTGGAGGATCCAATATTATGGGGTGTCCTCAGCTTCTCCCACATTTTGGTAATGTGATGGGTATGATGATAGGTCTCATTATCCCATCAGTGGAGAGAATGATACAGAATGCTCTCAGTTTCTCACTTTCATTGATATATTGTCATTAATATAAGCAATGATGGGGGCAGCTAAATGGCAGGGTGGATAGGACCAGGAGTCAGGATAACTCCCCTTCCTAAGTTACAATCTGGCCTCAGACACTTACTAGCTGTGTGATCCTGAGCAAGTCACTTAACCTTGTTTGCCTCAGTTTCCTCATCTGTAAAATGGGCTGGAGAAAGAAATGACTAACCATTCCAGTATCCCCAAATGATATACACTAGCTAGTGGAAGTTGGGGACGTCTCTCCTTTTTTTTGACGGTTTAACAATCACTTTAATCGAGCACATGTATCCATCCTTTAGTCAAGCATTATCATTCACCTAGTTCAGGGGAGTCAACAACCTGAACCCCAAAGTAATCAATGGACATGACTTCCTCTGTCTGACCATAATTCAACAAACAGGTACAGCTGTCTGAGCAGTTACCAGAGCGGGAAGCACGGCATCTGAGTTCTCAAACCGAGAGGGCTCTTCAATAGCTTGCCAGAGTCCTCATCTGGCACTCAAACCTTCTTACCAAAATTAAGCCCCTGCCTCCTCTTTACCTTTAGTCTTGATGATACTACCTTTATCTATACCCTGGACATCAAGGAGATTGTAGGCACCTGCTCCTCAGTATGAACCATCTCTCCTCCCAACCCTAAATAAACAAGTGGTTGAGACTTCATAGGATGGGGTATTTACTCTTTCCTTTGAATTCTTTTGGGGGTAAATATGGTACGTACATAATAGGAAAGGGGGAATGTCAAAACCTGGGTTGTAATTCAAGGAGGGCAAACCATGTATGCCTCAGTGGCCATACCTTTATGTGTACTCACTTTAGAATATGAACCCAACACCATTTCCATTATAATTCCATTTGGCATTCTTCCATTTTGCTTGACCAGTGGAATAGTTTGTCTTTCTGCATATTTATTTAGTTCTTCAGAGTAACTATGTGGTTCTCATCTCAAATTTTCTAATAACTAAATTGGCTAAATTATCTCTTTTACCTGATGCATAGATATTCTCACTTGTCAAATAAGGAAGTTATAATAGATGAACTCCAAAATCCCTTCCAGCTCTAATAGTCTATGATTCTATGAGGTAGAACACAGGCGTGTTTTGGAGTTGGATGGATGGGGGCATGTTCTGATGATGAGAATTAAAAGTGGTATTTTCATTTAAAAAATATTCATCATTCAGGGGAGTTAACATTCACAAAGCAATCAGTGACAGCTTTCCTGGATAAAAAAGGTCAACATGACCCAAAGGCCAGATGGTAAAATTTAAAATATGCTCATTAAGGAATTTGATAGGCAGCAAGGTCTTCAGAGAATTTCTAGCTGCTTCCTAGAAGGTTATTACTAAGGTCAAACTAGTGATCCTTGACAAGCATAGGGGATGTATCTGACTTCTGCGTGAGACAAGATATCTGAAGGGCTCAGGATATTTTTAAAAATTATTTTGTTTTCAGTTTTCTACAATCACTTTCATATATCTTAGACTTTTTCCCCCTTCCTTCCCTTCCTTTCCTTCTCCCTTCCTCCTCTCTCCCTGAGACGACATACAGTCTTATATAGGTTCTACACATACATTCTTATTAAATACATTTTCACCTTAGTCATGTTGCATAGAAGAATTAAAATGAGTGGGAGAAACCATAAAACAAAATATAACACAAGAGAAAATGGTCTGCTTCATTCTGCGATCCAATTCCATAGTCCTTTCTCTAGATGTGGAAGGCATTTCACCTTGTATCCATTGGGAATTTTTTAGGTCCTTGCATTGCGGTGAAGGGCTAAGTCTACCAGGAAAAATTCCTTGCACACTGTGGTTGTTGCTTTGTACAAAGTTCTTCTGGTTCTGCTCATTTCACTCAGCATCAGTTCATATAAGTCCTTCCAGGCCTCTCTGAAGTCTTCCTGTTTATCATTTCTTATAGCACAATAGTATTCCATTACCATGGCTTCCCCTTGATTTCCAGCTTTTGTCCACCACAAAGAGAGCTGCTATAAATATTTTTGTATATGTGGGACCCTTTCCCATTTTTATGATCTCTTTGGGATACAGTCTTAGAAGCGATACTGCTGGTTCAAATGGTATGCACATTTTTGTAGCCCTTTGGGTATAGGACATTTTTTTCTTTTAAAATCAGTTATGGTAAAGTAAATAATACCAATAAATAGTAAGTCAAAATATACCTTGGACCTACTTAATTGCTTTCCCTTCTCTTTATCTCTAGTTGTCAGGAAATTTTTCTTGACATCAAAACTAAAGCTGCCTTTTGGCAACTTGGGATCATAGCTTTAAAGCTGAAAGGGATCTTAGATGTCATTTAGTCTCCCCGCCAACACCATATTAATTTTATAGATCAGGAAATTGGGTCCCATAGAAGTCAAATGACTTACTCTGGGTAACAACTATTAAGTCCCCAACTCCCTTGTTAAATCATGGTACTTAACTGTTCCAAGGAATGTAAGTCCCAGGATAAGAGCAATAACTTATGTAAATTTTATGGTTTTCTCACATCCATCCTATGACATAAGAAGTAGGATTCTGTCACCATTTTGCTGATTTGGAAAGTGAGCGTCAGAAAGTTGAAGTGACTTGCCCAAAGTTACACAACTAGTAAATCCCAAGACACTTTGTTCAATCACTGTGTTTTACTGCTAATTTCTGTCCACACAACTTTCCTTCATAGGCCAGGGTACAGCAATGGACTCTAATGTTGGTCAGGCCTTTGCTTTTCTACTTATACCCACATTCTTTATTCTAATATGTCAGTTTAATGACCTACCCAGCATCAATGAGTTTCAAATTATGGCCCTGCCTTGCAATAATGTTTTTGGGAGGAATCTCTGCTTCCTTTTTTATATTAAACCCAGATCAGCCTGCCTAGCCCTATCTGAAATGTTCTTGTCCTATCTCACCTCAAATTTTCTGATACCTTCTTTATCCTCACCTGAGAAAGTGCTTACTCAAAACCAGCTCCAATTAGCCATTCTGAACACAGAATTCAAAGTGCTTGAAGTGACCTGACATAACATATATTCCAGCCTATTTATTTCAAAGATGGAGAGAAAAACAGGTCCTGAAAGAAGTGTTTCATTGAGTCATAAACTGATCATTGGCAGGGCCAAAAACTAGAATTCAGCTCTTCTGATTCCTAATCCAGTGACTTCCAGGGCTCTTTTTGTTATACCACATTCCTTCTCAATAATTGAATTGGTTGTTGTTCATTCTTTTCTGATTCTTTGTGGCCCCTTTTGGGAGGTTCTCTTGGCAAAGATACCAGAAAGCTTGGCCATTTCCTTCTCTAGGTCACTGGGGAAATTGGGGCAAACAGGGTTAAATGACTTGCCCAGGGACACACAGCTAGTAAGGATCTGAGGTCACATTGGAACTCAGATCTTCCTGAGTCCTGCTAGCCCTGTGTTCTATCAATTGAGACTGAGCCACCTAACTGCCTTCTCAACAATTGAGTAAGGTCTATCAACCTCATTTTTGCCTAACCATTCACAACTGCAGGCCTAATTGGGCTCACACCCACCAGCACAGAAAGAGCTTCAGAGAATACAATGGCTCATCTTACTTTATCCAAAGTCTGAGGAGGCAGATTATCTCAAATAATAACTATATTTGAATTTATGTTATTCCCTTCCTGAAATTTAAAATAATATATGTACACAGAATCTAACATCTCTCATTGTCATAAAGGTGTAAAAATACCCATGAATATAATGAATATGATGACTGTGTAACCTTGCCTGCAGAGTAAGGAAGAAGGGTAAATAAAACTGGCATGAACATGTTGACAGGTATCACCATGGGTATTGACATGGCCTATGTTATAAGGTAACTTTGCCCCTATCAGTAGAGTTGAGAGCAGAGACATATTGTTGGTTGCTATTTGTTATAAGTTCAAGATTTTTTTATATTGTATGCCTGCTTTTGAAACATTCTAGTAAATCATTTGTATGGTAAAGAGATATGATTTATGACATATCAGCCTAGGAGCACCACCTCATTGTAAGCAACAGCTCCTCCCCAGGGGCCTAATATGTATCAATGAATTAAATAGCAGATTGACTCTCCACTTACATGTACCGGTGAACCATGTACATTAGAAACTCGAATCACTGTCTCATGGAGTCACTAAGTAGCAACGGTATTTTTAACTGATATTTATCCATCAACCAAGCAAGACAACATATCCATTCATTCTGATAGTCTTTGAACTAGTGTTATTGGCACCTGGAGCAAATTAAGTAGAAAGAAATGGAGAGAAATGGGGAAAAATCTTAGAGAAACCATGTGATTATCCTGTTCCATGAAAGACAGCAAAGATGCCAGGGTGTTTCTTGTAGGAAGAGACCCTGTGATACAACTGCTGGGAAGGAAACTGAGGGAGGGAACAAGGCTGGATGAGGCCAGGGAAAGCTACTCTGAAAGAAGGGCTCTAATTATCTCATTTTAACCTTCATATTTTGGTATTTTCTGAGGTGACCAATTCCAGGTTTTCTGGCCATGTGGAGTCATGTTGAGGACTCAAATCCTAGAAACAGGAAGAGGAATAGGCATCCTAGGCCCATAAGAGGGATCAGAGATGGTCACATTACACAGTGCTGAGCTGGAGGAGAATGTAAAGTGTGAGCAAAGTAGGCCTTACAGATGTTGATGCCCCAGGGCACCAAAAGTCCTCCTTGCCCACCTTAGTGACTTCACTCCGCATTATGGCTCTGCATCAGGAATGATCAGAGTCAATCCAGTGCTATACATTGTTTCATCTACAAAGTTAGCATTATATCTTTTCCCCTATTTTCCTGATATTTTTTGTCCCCACTTCTGATTTCCTAGGTATAGGGAATTAAGAGGTAGAAACTCCCCTTTCACAAACACACACACATACACACACACACACACACACACACACGCATGAAAGGGGAGATCTATCTATGTAGATATATACATACATATATATGAAAAGGGATATATGTATATATATATATAGAGAGAGAGAGATACACATACATATATATACGTGTTTATATATGTATGTGTGTATATTTATATATACATATATCTATATGTCTATATGTAAATGGGTGTGTAACTTAAAGTCAATGCCCCAGGTTTTGAGAATTTAAGTGACATTTCCTCCCCCTTTAAAATTTGGAGAATTATAAAACTAAAATGACAGATTAGGCCCAATGTGTCCATTAAAGCCCAGGAACACGCTCGAAATGACAGCTCCTTATTACTGAGGAGACACGAACTCTCCCTCATACTCCCCCAAAATGTCACTGAGCTCCAGACCAAGCTGCAGTGAACAGCTGCTGCAGTGTAAAATGTTACTTTAAATGATCATTTTGTAACACCTGAATGGTGATTTACATTTTATAAGGTACTTTCATATGAATTATCTCCTTTGGTCCTCACAGCAAACCCTTCCAGGTAGAGCAGGGGACATCATTGTCACTTATGGTTCTCAGCACCTACCACACCATGCAACCTTCAGCAAGAAACTTGACCTTCCTCATCGTTTACTCCTTCTCCATAAAACAAAGGGGTTCCTTGCAGTTCTAACAGCCTGTGAGCTCATAGTATTACTAGGCAAAGCTTAAAAATCATAAAACTATAGCAGGAATCTTAGAGGGATAATAAGGCAGTGGCAGAATTTAATAGCATCCACCATGACACATGACCTTTTTATATTGTCACTACCCAAAAGAACTGCCCCTTAAATAAAAGTGAAAGTTAATTTTTTAGAGCCTCTTAAGGTTACCAGGGAAAATAGTAGGACCTAGCAACTTATTTCTATGTAAATAACTAATAGTAAAATGCTTTACATTAATTTAATGAAGCATAAGATGATCATGAAGGCCATAAACTTAGGAAAATCATCTTACTTCTATGAAATAAGATTAATGATTATTTCTTATGCTGAGTTGAATTTTAGTCTGTAATGTTTTGGGGCAATATCCTCAGACATCATAAGAGTTTAGGGTCTTGAGGGTAAGAATTAGTCTAATTTCTTTTTTTTTTAAGTGTGGGAAATGAAGGTGGTAGGCAGCACTAGAGTATTAGCATTACATGCCAGTTTTTTGTTAAATAATTAAAATAGGAAATGAACAAAATATTTTTGTAGTTCTTAACTTTTTTTTTATTTTTCATTACAACCCTCCCTCCCCGCTGCAAGTCTGGGAAAATTTACGAACCTCTTCTCAGACTCAAGTTATAAAATAAAATACATGAAATTACAAAGGAAATTGTACTGAAATACAAAGTATATTTTTAAGCGTTAAGTTTTGAGACCTCAGGTTAAAAAGCCCTGATTTTGCTGAATCTTCAAGAATTGCACTTTGATTTCATTCTAATATGTGTTTCCTTTTTCTATATTTGATTAAATCGGTTTCAAAGGTTTTCAATATATCTGTGGACCTAAGATTTGATAGAATAGGAATTACTATCAGAAGGGGGAAATGTGTGTGCGTGTGCGTGTGTGTGCACGTGTGTGTGTGTGAGGGACATATAGTGAGTTTAAAAAGAAAGAGGGAGAATGAAGAGGAAAAAATGGTATTTTTTGGATGCCCATATGTTATTTTCATGTTAAATACATTCATTTATTAACTACACATATACATATATTACATACATTCATGTTAAATATATTTAAATTAAATTAAATTCATTTAAATTTCATATTGAATACATTTAAAGTGCTAATAATACAAGAAACCCATATTAAACATCTGGAAGATCCCTTTAGATTATCAATTGTCCATATTTTACAATTTAACACTGTTCACCACACAAGTTTTGGGGTCACAGGCTTTAATAAAAATTCAACAGTAGGCAGATGACTTCCATATTCCACATAAAGGAGGGCTAATATGTCCCAGTGGTTAGGTGAACAGTCAGACACAGGAAGACAGTTCTAGCTTAGAGGCAGAAGGGATAGATTTTTTTCAAGTACTGAAGTGAATGGGAATAAATCAAAAAATAGATTCAGGTCAGATTGATACCGGTTTATTTAGGAGATAAGTTAAAAGGACTGAGATGAAAAAGAAAACCAGTGAAGGAGAAAGGATACAGGCTGGAAAGCTAAGATTAGAAGGCAATATATAACAAGGTATGCCAGGGAACTGAGTTCACCTATTTCAATTTGTCTCTAAATCTTTTTTTTTTAAATTACAGCTGCTTATTTATACAAGAATGCTCTTATTTGCACATGATCCTAGATTGGGTCTGACATGCTCTCTCCTAATTGAACCATACCTGTCTCACCATATACCCATATAATTAGTCTCAGGATTACCTATATCTAGGGTGGAGATTGAGTCTTCATCTGGGTGGGCACCCTTTATCCTCATGATTTGGTGTACCATCCCTATACTTTGTGGTCCTCTGACTGTCTGTACTGCCTGGCACAACTATTCCTGATCCATTATCTGGCCCTGGGCCACCACCCCCTCTACACTTAGGGTCTCATTACCAAGAAGCTTGTCTACTGGCTCCCAACTTTCTCCATTACTATGCCCAGGAAAATTCACTTGTTAGTAATGGGTGGTAGGAAAGGCCAAAGAACAGCCAGCCTTGGTAAGATAATTGTATCTATCTTACCTGTCTGAGAGGCTGGTACATGAGCTTCCCAAAATTCTGTTAGTGCTAATAGTTTTGTTTTGTTTTCACTATCGGAATAGAAACTAAAACAAAATGCAATTTAGATTCATCTTGTTAAACTTTCAGCATGAGAGGGAGCCTTACTGGAGCTTTATAAATCTCATTCCTTTCCCACTCCTATCCAAATACATCAGGCTTAAGAATTCCGAGTCGTGGTTCTACTAAGGCTTGAAGCACCACAATACTTCTGCCCTATCAAATAACCTTGAATCAAAACAGGGATCAAAAAGAGAAAGGTTTGTTCTACTTTATTTGTGTAGGAGTTACAACAGAGGCAAGTATTTCTGCCTTTTTTTTTTTTTTAAACAGTTTGATATAGACAAGGAAGCTGGAGAGAGACAGATTTACCATCGGTACTGTATGGAGCGAGCTTCCGTCCATTGTGCTCATGTATTTACCACAGTTTCTGAAATCACTGCCATGGAAGCTGAACACATGCTGAAAAGAAAACCTGGTAATTATCATCTATACAGTCTGTCGCTGGGCTCTGAGGGGGATGGATAAAAGTGCAGGCATGGAGTGATGGAGAGGAATGATACGGTACCTCTTATCTTACCTGTGACAGGCAGGTGGAACAGCGGGGTGGAGTTCTGAGCTAAGTATCAGAGAGATCAGAGTACAAATCCAGACTCAGACACTTACTAACTGGGAGACCCTGGCACAGTCACTTAATCTCTTCCTGCCTCTGTTTCTTCATCTATAAAATGGAATAATAGCATCTACTTCCAGGGTTATTTTGAGGATAAAATCAGATACTTGTAAGATACTTTTCAAAACTTAAGGTGCTATATAAATGCCTGTTATAATCATAGTAATAGCCAATATAATTTCCATTCAAATTCCTATATTCCATCATAGATGATATTTTATACAAAATACCAAAATGTTACATAAAAAATGTTATAATGGTATTTATTGTTGTTGTTGTGTAGTCATTTCAGTCATCTCTGACTCTTCATGATCCCTTTGCGGGAGATTTTCTTGGCAAAGATGCTGGAATGGTTTGCCATTTCCTTTTCCAGCTCATTTTACAGATCAGGAAACTGAGGCAATCAGGGTTGAGCCCAGTTTTACACAGTTGTTAAGGTGTCTAAGGACAGATTTAAACTCGTCTTCCTGACACTCTATCTGTTGCACTTCCTAACCCATTTTAAAATGGTATGAAATACCATTCTACACGTATATGTGGCATAATATATACTTAACCATTTAGGTGCATCTGTGAGCCCATCTGCCTGGGTGCTCTCTCCCCATGTAGATAATATCTCTATACTTTTTCATTTTGGATAATTTTGGTCCATGTTTTTCAATAAATTCTTCAGGAAGAGCCCACTCTCCTCTCTAATCCTTCCTCTTATTTTTTTTTTTAATATCTTAAGGATATCAATGCCATAATTGAACTCTTTCATTGTATCTTATCCTTGTTTTGTGATTGCTTTATCTCATTTTCTAAGCAGATCTTTGATGATATTGCTATACATATGATGTACATAATTCTTGTTTTCTGCAGCATCTAACAGAAATCATCAGATTCCATTCATCCTTTAGATTACTATCTCTCTGAGGGCAGGAACTGTCTTTTTCTTATTAATTGTATCCCCAGCATTTAACACAGTGCCTGGAACATAGTAGGTGTTTAATAAGTAATTATTAGATTAGATCAGAAATCATGGTTAAAATTATCTCTGGTATGAAGGGAGTTTTCCCAACGAGTTTAAGAAAGAAATTCTATTTAAGGAAACTTAAGCCTGAGTCTCCACCTAGGAAAATGGAAGTGAAGGTCTATTTTTAAAATGGGCCAGTTATTGTGAAAACACTACCCTTGGCTTCTTCCTACTTTTTCCATCTTCTTAAACCTTGCCCCCTCCACATACTCAGTAATCCAGCGACAGCATTCTATTTGCTGTTCCTCAGACATGACCCTCCCTCCAACTTCATGCATTTTTACTGACTAAGACACTCTCCTACCTTTTCTTCTCTCCCCCCTCTCCCCAGTCCCCATGCCTGGAATGTCTCTCTTGTTGCCTCAGACTACTGGCTTCTCTGGTATCCTTCAAGTGTCAGCTAAAATCCTAATTTCTTCAAGAAATCTTTCCTGACCCCCTTTTAATCCTAGTGCCTTCCCTTTGAGATTCTCTCCAATTTAGTCAGTACTTATTTGTTTGTATATAGTTGTTTGCATGTTTCCTCCCCATTAGGTGGTGAGTTCCTTGAATGCAGGGACAATTTTTTAACCTTTCTTTGTATCATCAGTGCTTAGCATCATGCTTCACATAGAGTGGCCATTTAATGAATGCTTATTGACGACTCCTACATTATGTGAATTTGCCATATTCTTCTTGCATCTTCACTATCCTACTATGTACCTGACATGGTGCAAAGCCCAAGATGTATAAAGACAAAGAGTAAGATAGTTCCTACTCTCAAAGAACTTACATTCTTCCTCTCCAAGTGCACTTTCATCTGAAATCCACATTCTCTACTCCACTGAATATTGGATGTATGATCCAATAGTGGTATGATGTATATAAAAAGCACCTTGGAATACCACAAAAATGTAAATTTATTATTATTGAACCTACTCTAAGCTCCCCAATGACTACTTTATTACCAAATATATAATTTCCTTTTTGCTCAATCTTTATCCTTCTAAACCCATATAAAATGTTTTTTCCAGCATTCTTCTTGAAGTTAACTCTTCCTTTGGCTTCTGTGATTCCGATTCTCCTTGAGGCTCTCTGACTATTTCTTCCTTCTTTCCTTACCTAGCTCCTCTTTATTCTCTTGACTCCTAAATTTAAGCTCTGTCCTTAACCTTCTCTTTGTGCATCCTCACTGAATAGGCTTCAACTATTCTGACTCTGGACAAATCTTATATCTCTATTTCTATCCCTCTTACCTCTATCTTTACCTATCTTACCTCTCGAACTCTACCTCTCATATTATAGTCTCTTATTTCCAACCATTTTTATCTGGTGGACATCTCCCCCTTATATATATCATTTCATAATCCTTATCACCTCATATATTAATTATTGCAACAGTCTTTAAGTAATCTTTCTCTTCCCTTCCAACTCTCATCCATCCTATAGACTGTTTCCTGATTAATCTTCTTAGAGTATTTTTGATACTGTTAACCCTTCTGTTTAAAAATCTTCAATACCTATTTATTGTCTACTATATAAAATCTGAATTTCATAGCTCGGCATTCAAGGTCCTCCACAATTTAGCCCAAACTAGTTTTCCTACCATATCTCTGACTATTCTTTTGGTGTACCATAGCTCCAGACAAATAGGATTACCTTCGATTTCCTAATAAAAGTTTTCACTTTCACAGCTCCATCTTTGTTTGTTTCTTTGGCTTGTGAGGCATTCCCCTCTATTACTAGCTTATCTTTTTGAAATCTTATCTATCTTTCCAGGCTCAGCTCAAATGCTGCTTAATCCTTGTTTTCCTATGCCAAAAATAAGATGTCTCCTATGACTATGATTATCTCTATATTCAATTATAGATGATAGTTTATGCAAAATACCATTTTTATACCATTGTTTTTGTTATTTAGTCATTTCAGTCATGTCTGACTCTTCATGACCCGTTTTGGGATCCTATGTTATTTGTTTTAACAATGCTTACAACATTTACTATAGCCTGTCTCAGGTCACATTTATTTGTGTACATATCCTATCTCTCCTGTTAGTTTGAAGGTTACTCATGATAACGTTTTGTGTATTAGAAAAATACCTTGCACACTGTTGTTTAGTAAAGGTTCCCCAAATGAACACATTATATTGTGATTGAACAAATCCTTAACAAAAAGTCTTGGAATAGTAGAGAGACAGAGAAAGAGGTCTTTCTTCATTCCTAGCTTAGAGAATCAGCTGAACTACTGTGGTGGTTTTTGTTTTTTAATTGGAGGGAAAAGGAAGACTAGAGAGTTGTTTTAGAGACAGAATCAACAAGATATGGCAACTGATTAGATATATGGTATGAGGGAAAGTGGGAAATTGAGGATTATTCCCAGGTCGGGGTAGTTAGAAGGATGTTAGCACCCTTGAAAGAGATAGGGAGATTCTGAAAGGCATTGATTTCTGGGGAAAAGAGAATTGTTCCTATTTTGGATGGACTGAATTTGAGATGCCTACGAGATTTCTACAACATCTACAACATTTACAATATCCGGTAAGAAGTTGGTGATGTGGGACCGAGGCCCAGGAGAGTGACTAGGGAGAGTCATCTGTGTAGAAATAATAGAAATCATGATTGTTGATGAATTCTCTGAGAGTGTGTAGAGAAAGATGAGAAGAGGGCCAAAGAGAGAACCTTGAGAAACACCTACAGTTAGGAGGTGGGATAAGGATGATGATCTACCAAAGGAAACTGAGGATTGATAAGACAAGTATAAGGAGAACCAATAGAGCAAAGTCACAAAACCCTAAAAGAAGTAATATCCAGGAAAAGAGAATAGTCGACAGTGACAAATACTGCTAAGAGGTCAGGAGGGATGAAGATTGGGGGTGGGAGTGGAAGGTGGAAGGATCCAACACTTTTTGGCAATTAAGAGATCATTGATAACTTTGGAGACAGCAGTTTCCCTTGAATGAAGGGTAGAAAACAGATTTCAAAAGAAAAGGAAAAGAGACAATTCCCCTCCCTCCCTCTACCCCCCACAGAAGTTTATTTGTGAAAGAAAGAGATATAGAACGAAGACTTAAGGAGATGGTATAATCAAGTGAGAGTTCTTTTCAAAAATGAAGGACACCTGAACATATTTGTAGGCAACAAGAAATGAGACAATAGATTAGAGAGAAATGTGGGGATGATGTTGTGGGAGAAAGACAGGATAAGGAAAGTACATGAGTTAATCTTGTATAGGAAGGAGAGGGACCATCTCTTCATCATGGACTAGAGTAAAAAAGAAGAGAATTGGGGATATTAGCAGCTTTTGAGATTCATAGAAGGGAAGAAGAGGACATGATCTGAATGGCACTGAGAAGGCCCTTTCTTTGCCTCTAAAACTTCCCTGCCTTCTCACAAATACCAGAAATTCCACCATCTGCACTTTATTCCATTGCCCAGAAGCTAATATGTTCATCAGGGAATGAGAGAAAGAGCAAAAAATACACCTGTTGAGAAAGATACAGAGGAAGAGAGAGAGAGAGAGAGAGAGAGAGAGAGAGAGAGACGGAGACAGAGACAGACAGAGACAGAGAGATACAGAGAGAGAAAGAAAAAAAAGAAAAAAGAAGAGGATGGGAGGGGATGGGAGGAGAGGGGAAAGGAAGAGAAGGGAGAAGACAGAATAATTGCTTATTTCGGGGCCATGGCCCCAAATATATATATTTGATATATTTACTATTATACTAATTATAATACTAAATTATACTAAATAATATTAAATTTAGAGATAGTAACAAAGTATCAGAAAGTATTAGGAAGTAAATCGATACTGAAAAAATTGAAAAAGGAGTAAAAATCTTAGAGTTTACCTTTACTATTGCTATTTTTTATTTGAGGAATACATCATTAAAACAATGTGGACTCAGATCCATGTGAGACAGCATTTTGGCATAGTAGGAAGACCAGACCTTCAAATTCCTGCTTCCTCACTGATGAGCTATGTGACTCAACTCCACCTGTAAAATAGGGACAATACGTCATAGGGTTGTTAGGATGAATGGGATAATGTATATAAAGTACTTTTCAGACCTGAAAGTCTATATGAATGTCAATTATCATGGTTCAAATATAGAATTAGAACTTTAGAGCTCAAGTGGAATCTTAGGGCTTTATTCTGAACCTCTTCTTATGACCAGTGACATTTCAATCAATTTCACCTCTGACTAGTGAGAGAAAGGTTAGGACTGAAGTTGTGAAATCTTTGGGCACTCATAACTTTAGAAGGTCAATGGACTTTTGTTGATCATTAAACCTGAAAAGCTTTCCCAAGGGCATTTTTCTTAGTACTCACCTCATGTAGCATGGCTGCACTTGTGTTTTTATTCAAATCTCCCCCACCCCCAAATTAATGTTACAGTCACAGTAACGGCACTGAGTCAATGAAGGATTACACAATGAGATAGAAATAGAGATTTGAGATATCAGGCAACTAACCATTTAGTAAATACCTGCTATGTG
The DNA here is from genome assembly GCA_028658325.1 of Potorous gilbertii. Classification (NCBI taxonomy): domain Eukaryota; kingdom Metazoa; phylum Chordata; class Mammalia; order Diprotodontia; family Potoroidae; genus Potorous; species Potorous gilbertii. Next base: position 144,341,402 of record CM053770.1, read on the forward strand.
CTTGGGACATAAAGACAAATCCTTGCTTTTTAGGGGCTTACGTTCTACTGAAATGGCATTTTGGGTAAATATTCACAAGTTATTGTTGTGTTTGTCTCTCATTCTCAAAGAGGACCGTGATATCAAATGATGACATGACTTGTAATTGACTTTGATTTAAGTGAGGGAGGTCTGTGCAGGGTCACCAGCCTCACTTTCTCCTCCAGGGTCCTTTGGGTCCAGAGGCCAGATATTCATCAGGATGATTAGAGATGGCCCAGGATGCAATGGGATATCCTGGCCCTTTTAGGCTAAGGTCTTTTCAGGTTCTCACTCTGAATGAGGTAATGTTCATTCAGGCAATAGGCCTCTTTAAGAAGTTAGTCAAGGGATGATCCTTTTAATTAAAAAAAAAAAATCAAACTGGCAGGGAAAGACCACCAGGTTTGCTGGTCAAAAGAGAAATAGTTACTATTGATATTCACTCTGAGCCAGGAGGGCCCAAAATATAGCCATTAAGTGGAACTTGGGAAGGGACCTATTGTGGTCTGATCTACCAGCTCCAGAGTGAAATGGGTTCAAGGTTTGGTCTTTTAGAAAAGAGAAAGACAGAAAGAAAGATAAGAAGGAATTATGGAAGGAAGGAAGGAACGAAGGAAGGAAGGAAAGAAGGAAGGAAGGAAAGAAGGAAGGAAGGGAAGGAGGGAGGGAGAAAAGGAGGGAGGGAGGGAGGGAGGGAGGAATCTAGCCAGTTAACCCCAAGTTAGCTGGGCAGTTTCTGGCCATCAAATTTACCTTCCTTTGGAGAAGAGAGAGGGAGAAGGAGAGAGTGAGCTGAGTTACCCAACTGGCTGGGTTCCCCATTCAGGGAACTCAGACTATTCATAGGTTGTGTTTGTCCTTCATTCTCAAAGAGGACCATGACATCAGGGAAATGATGACATGACTTGTAGTTGATTTTGATTTGAGTGACTGAGGGTTGTGCAAGGTCACCAGACTCACTTTCTCCTTCAGGGCCATCTGGGTCCAGGGGCCAAATATTCATCAGGATGACTAAGTACACTTTACCAACCTTTTGAGGTACAGAAAAGTTGGGAGAATATTTGCCCCTCAGATAAGGATTTACCTGAATTTGGAAAGTTTGCCTCAGGGAAATGAATCTAAAGCATCCTCTAACGGTGCTGATATTCCTAAAGTACGGTTGGAGCCTGCTTGTGGGGGAGAAGAGCAGAGAGACTGATGAAATGGGAGCAGATTCTTGGTGGGAGAGTAGATCAACTGTTTCTCAGGGTCATTTTATTTTCCAATAGATTAAAGCAAGCAGAGGTTAAGTGACTGGCCTGTTCTGAGGCCAGATTTGAACTCAGTCAGGTCTCCCCAACTCCAGGCCCAGGACTCTATCCACTGAGCCACCTAGCTACCCCCATTATGCTTATAGTCTTTTTTCCAAGAAGCTGTAGCATGCTCAGTGGCCACACTCTGTAAAACTGTCTCCACAGAAGGTTTAAATCAGGTTGAGGGCAACCAACAGGCCTCAAACCTACTGGTGAGTTAGTCATATTTCCACCTCCCTGACCGAAGGGTGAATGAGAACAACTTGTTCCAATGGTCATGAATGCAACTGAAGCTGTCAAGTGCTTAAAAGCTTGGTCAGACATCAAAGATCTCATGGTCATCTGCTGCATCCCACACTATCGCCAGTCATCTTGACTTTTATCCTGCCACTGGACTTTGGTGACTCTGGAAGAGAGAGTGAAGTTGACCACTTTGTGCAACTTTACCTCAGTTAAATTCAATTTACACACAAGTTCAGAATCACCCATGATATCATTGGTCCTCTTTGAAACGAAGGATGAACATCAAACATTGCAGGATAGGCTATGGTCAGTGAAGTGAGGGAGAAGATTAGATGGGCCAAGATAGAGTGGAATCTTTACCATTCAGTAGAGTCTGGGGATGTTGGAGTCAGGCATCTCTCAGTAGTTTTACCTATAACACTCCCTTATCTCCCAGAAATTTGCAAGGAGGAGAAACATGAGGATGAAACTGCAAATGGCAGGTTGTCAGTCCCAAATCCTCAACTTTCTTGTGACCAAGCTAAATACTTTGACATGGGGAGAATGGGAGAAGAAAATATGGCTGCTCCTCCCACCCCACCATGGGGTTCTGGTGAAGCCTTTGCCTTCCTGTTTAGAGTAGGTAAGACCTTTCTCCTTCACCATGTGAAATCTGAACTAGGCAAGGAAAAATGACTGGATTACTTGAGGAACAATAGAAGTCCAGGGTTTGAATGAAGTAAGGTCCTTTTCCCTTAGCTCTTCTCAAGAGAAATTGTAGTGGTTCTGGGGATGAGGATGTATATATTGGGCCTGGTGCAGACACTGATTGTACGTAATCATTTCCAGTGCTCTCTTTTCACCTCATCCCTAAATACCCAGTAGCATGAGACTATACATATGATAGACCAGAATTTCATGTACTATCATCTTAAGGAGGGGTAGATGTGTGTCAGAAATTGGATCTGCTTGTCAATATTGGTGGGCATGTTGGGGAGAGGCAGTTGGGTGAAAAGGTATATTAGACCTTCACATATTCCAGATTTGCAACATTGACAAGTTGTGTGTGTGTTGGAGACCATGCCATCGGAGAAACAATGACATGACTTGCACTTGACTTTGTTTTGAGTGAGGGAGGGCTGAATTGACAAGTTACATGTGGCGTAATCAGCACATTTTTAGTGAGAATAATTTAAACTGGAAGATATTGGCCTTTATGTCTCCTCATTTCCATAACCTCAAACTCAGAAGCCATCTCTGCTTCACTTACTTCTCCTTCAGCCCCTTGTCATATGGCTTCCAAGCTCACAAATGAATGAAAAGGCTAGTTCTTGGGTTTTTAAGTCATTTCAGTGCTAAATCCAACAACTTTTTCTAAGTTCTCATTCTTTTTTATCTCTATGTAGCTTTTGACATGGTAAACACCCCTCCTCCTAAATTTTCTTGCCTCCCTCAGATTTCTTTGATAATGCTCTCTCCTGGTTCTTCTAGCTGTCTGCTCCTCAGGCTCCTCTGATAAACTAGTTTCCATGTCCTATTCTCTTACCACACAGGATCCCAAGATTCTCTTCTGGGACCTCTACTCTTTTTCTACTTTCAGTGATCTCATCAACTCCTATTGACTCTCAGAAGAACACATTCAGCCTTAATCTCTCTCCTGACTTCCAGTTCCTCATCATCAACTGCTTGTTTTATGTCTTGACTTGGATCGACCAAAGACATCTCAAAATCAACATGTCCAAAACAAAATTCTATCTTGTCCTGCCTCTCATCTATTTCTTTAACCTTCCTAGCTCCTGTAGAGGGCACTTCCTGGTCTCACAGGTTTGTAATCCTAGCGCATTTTTGACTCTTCCATCTCCATAACTTGCTGTATCTAATCAGTTGCCAAGTCTTTGCTACTGCTGTTTTTCTTCCACTGCCCTGATTTCTCTCCCATCTATCCCCTTCTTTACATGACCACTGCCTCAGTTCAGTTCCTCATCACCTTTCATGTGCTCTGCTGTAGTAGTATTTTACCTGGACCTCTAGCTTTCTGTTACTCTGCTCTCTGATTTCCCCCATAAATACAGCTACCAAAATGACCTTCTTCTAGTACAAGTGTCAGCATATCATTCCTCTGTTCTCTGACAGTGTTATTATCCTGCTTAAGAAACATTGATAGCTCTCTATTGCTCTACCTTGGCCCTTAAAGGTCTTCATAGTCCGGCTCCCACTAATCATCCAGGATTATTTCATATTACTCTTTTTCTTGCACTATGTTTCACTCTAAGGAGTCTATTTGCTGTTCCTTGGACTCTGCATTCCATGTCCCACCTCTTTGCCATTGTACATGCTAGAAATGCATGCCCTAAGGCTCTTCCTTAGACTCTTTAGTTTGTCCTTTTCAAGATTTGGTTGAAGCAGAGATTGATGCTGTGGGAAATGTGCTGAATTTGGAATCATGTGAACCTGAGGATTTTCTGCTTTATAAGAGATCACAGAATCTCAGAGACAGAAGGGGTCTTAAAGGTCATTTAAACCTGTCTGTATGTAACTAGAAATCTGTATCTGTCAAGTAGTCTTTTTATTGATAACTCCACTATTTACTAAAGTAGCCCATTCCACTTGTTGACAGCTTGAATTGTTAGAATGGTTTTCTTTGTGTTGAATTGAAATCCAGTTCCTGGCAGCTTCCACTGCTCCTGGTTCTGCCCTCTTGGATCCACTACTACAAGACTAATACATCTCCATTTGATAATATATATATATATACATATATATAATATATTCATATCATATGAATATATTTGAAGACAGTCAGCGTGTTCTTGGTAAAGTCTTTCCTTCTCCAGGCTAAACATTTCCAGTTCCTTCACCTAAGCCCCTTTATTCTTGGCATACTGCTTACTGTTCTGTGGACATGCTTCAATTTATCAGTGGCCTCCCAAAGCTGCTACAGTAGCCCTGAAAGACAAACACAGGACCTTAGATGGACTCTAACTCGGGTAGAATCCAGCAGACTTTTCACCTCCCCTCTTTGGATACTATGCTTCTATTAATATAGCGTAAAATCATGTTGAGTTTTGAGGCTGCAACATCCTACTATTGCCTCATAATGAGCTTAAAGTTCACTAAATCTCTGGCTCTGACCTCTTTCTGCCTTTCCAGATGTTGTTACTCCAAATGGCCTGAGCATTAAGAAATTTTCAGCTGTACATGAGTTTCAAAATTTGCATGCTTTGTACAAGTCCAGGATCCAGGATTTTGTTCGTGGTCATTTTTATGGGTATGTACACAGGTGGCAGAATCAGAGGTCTTGATGGTGGAAGGGACCAAAGAGGTCATCAAGTACAACCTTCTCCCTTTACAAATGAGGAAACTGAGCCCCAGAGAGTGATGTAGCTATGTCTTACAGGTAGCAAATGCCAGAGCTAGGATTTGGACACGTCTTCCAATTCCAAATCTAACACTTTTCCCATTGTACCAATATGCTTTCTCTAACCCAGATCAACACATGAATTTTAATAGTTGTCCAGCACACAGAAAATAGGATTATAATCATAGATGAAAAAGAATTTCATGTTTTCTCACTATCTATTCCTTTCATCCACAGAGGATATATTTCATGTGTCTGAGAACCATGATTTCATGGCTATAGGGAAGGAGACTCCTACTAATGTATATAGTCAATTGTTCTGCAATTTATAGTCTTAGAAAGTTGTCTAAGGAATTAAGATTAAATGACTGGACCAAACACAGATGGTCAGTATATATGGGAGGCAAGACTTGAAAGATCATCCTGACTCATCTACTGGGATATGCTACAATATATTTATAGGAATCTGTCGTGAATCCTTTACTGCACCACTTGACACAAACTTCAGTTCTGGATCCCCAAGACCCACCAAAAAACCCCAGCATGAAAGAGTTCTCTTTTCTTTTTCTAATTGTAAAAAATAGACTTTTAGTGAATCTCCTTTAATGAACTCCATTGTAAAAGAGGGATTGTTTATCCTTCTCCCACAATGCCCTTTCTAATTATGGAAGAGTATTTATGGATGAAATAAAATTTGTTATTTAACTCAGAATTCAATCACCAACAAATCCCCTGGGGTTCATTTTGAGAGTGTCTGACTGGGCTCTTTGAACTTCAACATTAATAGTTCAGAAAAAATGTGCTTCCATTAAGGTGTCATATCTTTCTCAAAGATGTTAAAAACCTCAAATGACATTGTAAGAGGAATGGATACTAGTTAGATCATCCAAATGAACCCATTTTATTATTTTGTTTCATTTCAGTCATCTTGATTTCGACCTTGACAAAACTTTATTCCTTTTCATTGCGGGGAGATACGAATTTTCAAACAAAGGAGCTGACATCTTCTTGGAAGCTTTATCCAGACTAAACTTCCTCTTACGGGTAAGAAAGCTTTGGGTTCTGAGATATGTCATAGTACTTGTGGACAGCGCTATCTGTTTTTATAAACAAGTGGAGTGACTTTTAGCACTACCATAAGAATTTTCATGAAAGCATAAAATTATTCAATTAAGAGGATTCTACCTTCATTCTTACTCTGCATTTCATGTTATTTATTAAGAAGGTCACGCTAGTCACTTGAATGTTCACCTTCCATTGCCACAACACTTACTTTTTCTTAAAAGATACTCTTCAAAGTTGTATTGAATCATGTATAGGACAAGCATATCCTAAAGGAAGCCTGTCCCAATTCCCCTTGATTCTAGTGCCTTCCTTCATAATGTTGATTATTTTCTACTTATCCTGTATATCACTTATTTGTAGTTTTTTGCAAGTTGTCTTCCCCTTTAGTCTGTGAATGACTTGAGTTGGTTTTTCTTTGTATTACCATTTCTTAGCACAGTGCCGAGTATATAATTGTTGTTCAGTCATTTCAATTGTATCTGACTCTTCATTATCCTAGTTGGGGTTTTCATAGCAAAGATTTTGGAGTGGTTTGCCCTTTTCTTCTCCAGCTCATTTTACAGATCAGGAAACTGAGGCAAACACCCTTAAACCCTGGGTCACACAGCTTGTAAATGTTTGAAGCCAGATTTGAACCTAGGAAGATGAGTCTTCCTGATTTCAGGTCAGGCATTCTATCCACTAGGCCATCTAGCTGCTTGCCTAGCTTATAGTCAGCCCTCCCTCACTTAAATCCAATTCACTTGCATGTCATGGCATCACCTCCCTGATGTCATGGTCCTTTTCAAGAACAGCAGACAAACAACACTAATAAATGATTATTAGCTGACTGACTGGCAACAACTATAGAAAGTTAAAACATATCAGAATCCTATATTTTTTTAATTGTCTCAAATATTGTTTCCTATTTTTTTACACTAACTTTGCTTCTAAATGTATCCCTTTCCCTTTACCACCTAGAGAGCCACTCTATGACAAATCTAGCCTATCCTCATTGTCTAAAAACATACTCAGACCTCAACTCTCACAATATTTTCATTTGGTTCTGTCACACCCTCAAACTATCATTATATATGTCTCCTCACTTTAAGTGCCAAATTCTTAGATCTGCCAAGTCTAGTGACCTTTTCTTAGTTTTTAGTTATTTTTTCCTTAGTTTTTTCACGTCTAACCTCTGTAGCTTTCATTATCACTTACCACATTACTTCCATCTGGATACTCTCTGCATCCTTTGTTTCAAAATGATGAGGAAGCAAGTACATGTTGAGATTAAAGGTATGAGTGAAGGAATGCCCAGTGGGACAAGGGGAGTTTGTAATCAAGAACAAAGGAGGAGAAGATGGATAAAATATAAGAGAGATTTTAAAGTGTAGAGAAGGGAACATGATAGAACTCACAATAAAGAGTCTCCAATTTCTCAGTAAAATAGGGAGATAAATTACTGCGAGGAAAATAGGGTAGGGTGGCATTGATGACTTAGGGAGAAAGAAGAAGTATAGGAACAATCACTACAAAGGATGTAGTAAAGATTCAGTTGTGGAAAAAATAAAAGGATTGCCTTTTATCAATCAGGGCTTAGCTGAGATTTTTTTCAAAGTGAATTTGTAGTGGACCTTATCAGTATGGTAATATGACATTTTTCTAGTAGTGTTCAGTAGTTCATAAGTTGAAACAGCGAAGATGGATGGCAAAGTAACCCAGGGCAGAGAATTTTCAGGGAAGGAATCATAGAAGGACAAGTAGAAAAGGGGGATTCAAGGGTAGGAGATGACTTGACTTCTTATGGAGAGCATCAAGACTATGAAGGGAGGAAAGTAATGTCAGATGAAGGATAATAGATTGAGAGAATAGAGAGGAGCTGGAAATCACAGCAGGGATAAATAGTAGATTTAGGAAGGATGAGGCAGAGGGAGAAATGGAAGGACAGGAGATCATAATCAGAAAAGGGAATTCAAGATCATGAAAGTGGAATAGTTTGAGAAAATGGTGGGAAATTCTCTAAGATGTGCTCAACCATTGAGATGTAGGTCATGAGAGTTGAAGAGGTTGATGAGGTGATGTAGCTCTTGAGAGCTGAGGAAGACTAAGGTGAGGAGATTTAAACTTAAATACTTAGATCCCCAAGTGTGAAGGTAAATTTGGGGGTATAAATGAAAACTGCAATCTAACCATATGTGAACAAGGAGATTCCTTGTTGCCTGATGCCTGAAAGCTAATGGATGATTTGGTGACAAGGAACTGAACGAGGTGATACAGATAGATGGAGTAAACTTCAAACAAAATGAAGTTGCTAAATGATAGTACCAGACGTAGTATTGGGAAATTCTAGTGGAGAGGAAGAAATAATTTAATTCTTCCTTTAGTTTCAGTTTTTGGCACATGACAGGAACAAAACAAACTTGCACTTGAGACTTGAACAAGGGATAAGGTATATTCTGGAGAAAGCTTTTTTTTTGTCAGCTCGGAAGCAATAAAGAGCTAAAGAGTATAAGACGAAGAGATGATGAAAAGTTTGTTAATGATAGGAAGTTGTTTTCAAAGGTACAATGAAAGGGGAAGGCAAAGAAGAATAGTTACCAGGGAAAAAAAGAGCTAAACTACATTCTTGAAAATTGGGATGAGGGAAAAGTGACAGGAAAGGGTTTTTTTACCTTGAAAGAAAGTGACTGTGCATCTCTTTTCACAGTCATAATAGGGAATTCAAATTCACAGGAATAAGACTATCAGGAAATGAGAGTTTGCTAACAATAAGATAGGAGAAGCACCAGTTGATAATCAGAGTGTGGAAGGGTCAGCTAACACAGAAGCTATGAAAATTGTGTAGTGAAGATGTCCTAATCCCTATTTTTTCCACTTCTAACTTTACAAAATTGTAAATTGAAAAGCTGCCTTTGAAGAAAACATAATCAATAAGCTAGTCTATGAAAGGAAAACTCAGAAGGCTAAATAAAAAGGGCTTATATTTGGCTAAAAAATTAGACACTGTGGATGGTAAATGAGGATCTTTTTCCATTGAACTGATTGAAATATAAATGCTGTTTTCTAGGGCTTAAAAATCAATTTATTATAATTTGCATTTTATCTTCAACATTTGGCACTTCTTGTTGCTTTTTCTATTGTCAGGTGCACAAAAGTGATGTCACAGTTGTGGTGTTTTTCATTATGCCTGCCAAGACAAATAATTTTAATGTGGAAACCTTGAAAGGACAAGCAGTGAGAAAGCAACTATGGTAAACACTGTTCTTGTTAATGTTCTTGAGCTCTAAGCCTAAAAAGATTTTCTTTAAAAAACTACTTTCTGCTACATATTCTTGAGCAGTCTTTTCTTGGGTCAAGATTATTAGGGAATGGAGCCTTGCTCCATTGATGCATTATGCTGAGTTATGGTTATCTATGTGGCTGTGTTAATGTCCTACACTGGAATGAAGACCGTCTGGAAACATTTTGTGAGATACTTCTTTAAAAATTGATTAAATTGTTTCTGGTAACATAGAGTGAGAAGCACAACTCTTCAATATCCCCAATACAAATAGAGATAGAAATACTAATAATTAGATAGACAGGTAAATGGAACCACCAAAGGACTTAAAAAAAATAGTCTCTCAGAGAAAGAAACAATAAAGAACAAGAAAATGAACAAGTAGAAAAATAAAACCTCCAATATTAAAGATTGAAAAATCCTGAAAAGTCTCTAGAAGGCAAAATAACAAATTACTTCAACAATGACTCAGAAAAAGAGCTGGATCCAGTATAATACAATCAAATTGACTTTCTTCAAAAAAAAAAAGCTGACACTTTAAAAGAACAAAATAATTTTTAGAAGATCTAGTAAATAAAAGCAAAGAAAAATCTCAATTTAGTAATGCATAAAAGCTAGTATCTATAGGAACAAGCCAAGAAAAAATGATAATGAAAATCATCAATGTGAAGAAAATGGTAATAAATATGAATAAAAGCATGGAATTGATAAAAATTAAAATTTCATTTTGGGAGGCAAACCCACCAAATGTGATGGTAGGATATCTCAATTGGAAGAAAATTTTAAAAAACTTTACAAGCAAAGATGATTGGCTTAGAAAACAGTTCAAAGATCATCAGATCAAAAGGAAAATATGGTAGTAAGGAATCTACCATTTTCAAGAAATTGCATGTGGCTGTTTCTCAAAAGTATTAAAATTTAAATTCAGTCTATTGATGGATAAAATTCATCCTATGCCATAAGAGAAAAATCTCAAATTTGGTTCAGTAGGTACAATGTTATTAAACTAATTTCACTGATTTAAAAAAAAAGAATTTTGCAAATAGGTAAGAATGACTTGTCAAGGAGACCCATTTTTAGCTACAAAGGCATACATACCTAACATCGGAAAAGAAAAGAAAAATCTAGAATATGTCTTAAGTCAAGGGAAACTAGTCTTCACCTGACAATCTGCTAAACTAGGAATACTTCTGAAGATAAATATTTTCCCTACTATTGCTAAGTGTTTCTATAGGAAAAAGAAAAACTAGATGAAATCTTTGATAAAGGTTGAGGGAAAAAAAATTTGGGTAATTCCTATTCTTCCATCTTAGATCACTATTGGAAAACTTTGGAATATTTGCCCCTGGCTTCCTGGGACTCATTTCTGTCATTGGAGAATAGCCAAACCTATTCAATCCATATTGTCAAAATTCTGTATATAAGCTGTCTGTTCAGTTTTGGCCCCCAAATCTACCATTCTCCATCTATTCACCCAATTAAGCAGGCTACAAGAGGGCCAAATGCAATTCAATTTCACTTTCAAGCTGTGGACAGACACTTTTTAAAAAAGTGTAGAATAAAATGTTATTATTTAAAAATGAAACATTTACTATAAATTACTGAAAGGAAGGAAGAAAATAAGCATTTATTAAGGGTCTACTATGTGCTAGGCACTGTGTTAAGCATTTTACACACTATTATTTCATTTGATCTCACAAGAACCCAGAAAATTATGTATTATGCAAGGAAACTGATTATTTGGATTAAAATTTACACTGTTTGATCATCTAAATATGCTTTAGATTAACATGGTTCTGTAATTGTACAACCATCTTCCTCTCTCCATAATTTTGGAAGAAAACTCTTGGAACAAGTTAGAGTCTCATTTATCTTTGTAGACTCTTAAGAATATCAGAGCTGGAAGGTTCCTTCAAGATCACTAAGTCCAAGTTCCTAATTTTACCCACTACAGATATGTAGTAGAAAATCAGAACAGTGTCCTCACTGCTACCAGTATGGGCAGCTACTTTTTGAGAGAACAAAGAATTTTAAAAGAAAACTCTGCTCCTGGGTAAGGAAAAAGCTAAAAGAAAACTATTCTTCCACAGAGGGAAGATTCTCCACTAAACCTAATGGTACATAACAACTTATAATATAACATATGTTATATAACATAATATAACATAACAGCTGCCAGTGCCATTTGCTGCTTAAACAACCGTAACTGTTTATGACTCTTCCCTCCTTCTCAACAAGTAAAATAGTAGTTGCTCAAAGCTTGAAAATACAACTAAATTGTGTTTTACCATCTTGTAGCCAGCTTTGTGGGTAGGTAGATGGAGAATGGTGGACTTCAGCTCGTTTCTACCCTATTTCAGGCTCTCACTACCTCCCATACAAACAACTATAGCAACCACTTCATTGGGCCTCTTGCCTCCTTTATCTCCCCTTTCCAATCCATCCTCCACTCAATTGCCAAATTGATATTCTAAAACAGAGACCTGATCTTATCACTTGGCTACTTAAATTTTTCAATGGCTCTCTCTTTCCTCATGAGCAATAAACTGTATGAAATACTCAGTCTGCCATTAATTACCTCTATAATCTGTCTCTCCAATTCCTCCCACCCACTTTATTTTCAGTCTCATTCTTATCACTATTCTTAACAATTCTGTTCTAAAAGGTCAAAATGACCAGGTCCTAATTGTTTTCTAAACATGAGCTTCCATTTCCTGCTTCTGAGGCTTTGCAGAAGTGATCCTCTATGTCTGTAATATACTCTTCCTTCCTTCTAGTTCAAGACTCCTTAATTTGCAGTATATATCAAAATATACCTCAATGCTACTTCCTTCACTTTTTCCTAATTCCCAAAGCTGTACTCTCTCCCTCTTAAAATTACTTTTGATTACTTTAGATATATTTTGTATTTATTTTTGTACATATCCCATCTTTCCAATAGAATACAAGCTCCTTGAGGGCAGGGAATGTTTTGTTTCTATCACTGTATTCCCAATACCTAATACAGCACATTGACCATAGCAGTTATCTTAAACGCATTGTGGTTTAAAATTTTTAATTGGTAGAGCTATGGTAACAACTGGCTCACTACTCTTTCTGGTGTGGAGAAATTGTCCAATTTTTTAGAAAGCAGAATAGAATTGCACAATAAATGTCACAAAAATGTGCATAGTCCTTTGATGTAGAGATACTAATAGATTTTATCCCCCAAAAATTTATTGCCAGGAAGGAAAAAGACCCATCTACACAAAACTATTCTTAGTAGCACTATTTGTAATAAGAAAAAAGTAGATGTCCAATGATTAGAGAATGCAAGATGTCATTTTTCTTTTAAGAAGCAACAAAATATGATAAATTCCTAAAAATGTGAGAAAACCTATATGAAGTGATGCCAAATAAAGTAAGTGAAACCAAAAGAACAATATGTAGTCATCACAATTATGTAAAGACAACAAGAACAGCAATATATCCACTTTAAATTCACAGCAAAAGCTAAAAAAGGAATCACAAAAAGACAGCATATGTACTAGCGTGCAAAAGTCCATATATACATTTTTTAATTGGTGTTAAGGATTACTAACTACAGGAACTATACAAACTATAATCATTTACAGTCTATTTTTTGTTTAATTTCATTTATTCATTTTCTGTCCTCATTTTAATAGTATATCTATGTAGGTATATACATACATATGTATGCATGTATTTAAATCCTGTACTGGTTAATGGAAATTAAAATTAAAGTTTTATATAAACCATAGGCTAAATTCTCAACATTTTGTGATGGTTTAGATGTGGTACTATCAGAAGGCTAGAGATTACATAGGAATGCAAATAATAAGAAGAAGAGAATGAGGAAGCATCACTGCAGAAAATAGGTAGAGTTAGTCTTAACTCTCAGTTGTCAGTACAAATTCTTTTCCTTTTCACTTAAAAATTTTTATTTTTATAATTTCCCCCAAGCATTTGTTTTTCTTCCTTTGGACTTCCTGGATTCACATACTTCACTCTGTATAAATTTGTAGAGGTCTTCCTACTTTCTTCTGAAACTGTCCATTTCATCTTTTCTTATGGCATGATAATATTTCATTTCATTTGTGCACAGTAATTTAATTAGCTGTTTGTCAATAGGTAGGCTGTCAGTACACTTTCAAAGGAAGTAAAATAATGACTTTTTTCCCATGGCATTCAAAATTTTAAATAAGAAAAACTTTTAACACCAAAAATAAATTCTGAAACATTTCATCTTAAACAGGGACATTGCAAATTCAGTGAAAGAAAAATTTGGAAAGAAGCTCTATGATGCACTACTAAGGTAGGTGCTCTGAAGACATTATTTCAAACATTTAGACTTTTAAAAACAATTTCTATTCAGAATATATATTATAACCTAAGTGCTTATGTACACCATATATGAAGACTTTCTAAACATGTGCTAGGTCTGGTGATCAGGATACCATATATCCCATAATTTGATACAAACAGAATAAATTTTCTTGTGATACCTAAAAGTGAGAATGACCCTTAAATATGCAATCAATTTTTTAAAAAAATTCATTTCTTCAAATTTAATTCTAAATTCTTTCTTTGCTTTCTATCCTTTCTTTCTTCCATCCTTCCTTTCTTTCTTTCTTTCTTCCTTCCTTCTCTTTTTTCTTCTTTCTTTCGTTCTTTCTTTCTTTCTTTCTTCCTTCCTTCCGTCCTTCCTTCCTTTGTCTCTCTTTGTCTCTCTGTCTTTCTCTCTGTCTCTCTGTCTCTCTCTCTCTCACACACACACACACACATACCAATGTGATGAGAAGTCAAGTAATATGAAACCCATTATAGATGTGAAGTCATTATGCAATCAAATTCTAAATCATCTTTGGCTTTGTTAAGGTTTTTACACGGTAGACTGAGTTGTAATCCGAGGTCTTTGTAAATAACAATGTGGAGAAGCTTTTCTTTTAGTTAACTTGTGGTAATGGTGGTGTTCTGAATGGATATTGGTGGATAGAAGGTGGACTGGATCATTAGTTATTATCAGTCCAGCTTATATTGAGGATCTCCATAGAAAACTCTGTATGCTGCAGATAGAGCTGATTCAGTAAATAATACTCTAGTGGAGCATGCCAAACATAATCAAAGAATTCCATTCAAGGGTGAAATTAACTTCTTTGCAAGTTTATTTTAAATGTCTCATATAAATAGTCAAATGGATTAGAATTTTCTGTGGATGGGAACCAGTTTTGTTGAACAGGAATTCCTTTACATCTTTCACAAACTTTGAATCTTTATTAGGAATTGCTTTAAATTTAATTTGCTGTTTTCTGTATATTTCCTCTACAGAGGAGAAATTCCTGATTTGAATAAGATCCTGGATCGAGATGATGTAACAATTATGAAAAGAGCCATCTTTTCTACTCAGGTAAAAAAGAAAAAAAGTTATCTGTGCTTTAATTCAGTAATTTGCACCAGAATGAAAACAAGAATTTTAAAATCCAATTGTACACACACACACACGCACACAAACACACTCTATATCTATATCTATGATCTCCTAAAGAGAGAAAGGCAACTGTAACATATTCACCTAAAATATGCTTTTTTCTCTACTGATGCATATCTTTTCAGTGAATCTTTTCCCCTTGTAAATGTGTAAGAATATATATATATATATATATATATATATATATACACATATATACATATTTGTGAAATACCACAGAAAAATGTCTGCGTGCCAAATTATAGTATGGCCAACTACTCTGGTGGAGGGGTGGATGGTGGTGGTGGGATTAATTGTGGAAGAGATGGATAAAGATAAAACACAGTATCAAGCAATGTGACGAAGACAGCCAGTGATGAAAAATACCAAAAGACAGCACAACTCAAAGTAATCCAATTTCCCCTTTTGAGAAAAGACTATCAGGACATTTTTAGATTTCAAATAAATCCCAAAGAGAGAGAGAAAAATCACAACAGATGCTAAGCTTATAACATCACTACTGCAGCTGCAAACCGAAGAGCAATTCTCGTGTGTGTTCACCTATTTGTCTTTTCAGTTAAATCCAGGGACAAAGATTGTAATCACTGCCTATAATGACAAACTGGGAAATTGTGTAACGGAGGATTGGCCAATGGAGGCCTTCTTCTTAGAATATGCTAATGTGGTAATATGTAGGTAGTGTCTTATTGCCACATTCAGATTCCTAGAACCTGTTAGGATTCATCATTTATCCACCCATTGCCCGTTAGACTTTACTTTTTTCCTCTGAAACTCTACGACCAGCCAGGATTAATCATTTCATATCATAGCAATTTACATTGATTTGAAAGATCTATAAAAAAAGATGAGAATCAGGTAATAAACTTTCCTACTATTCATTTCCCAAACTTCTAGGGTATTAGAGATAATTTTAAGTCTCAGTTCTGCTTCTTATACCAATTTATAGAATAAGAAAAACAAATTCTTGAGATTACTACTCTCTTGAGACTCCTAGGGCTGCTACATGAGAACACCAAAGAAATCTATAGGAAGGTAAGGGGAGCTAGTAACATTTGGTGATTGAATTCAGGAGCCTTGGAGTATAAAAGGTGGTGCATCTTAGGAAGAAATTTACAAAGAATTCAAGTCTTACAACTATGATGATGTCAATAACAGTTCTTCCAGGTGGATTCCCAAGATCTACCATCTCAAAAAAGGCAATTTGCCAATGCTACTCTTGAAAATGTAGGGAGTCATGGTGGTGAATTGTGTATGTTACTCGTTGAGTGCTCTCCACATCCTACTTACGCAGTGTATATGCATCAGTTCCTCATCCTGAGTTTCTTTCTCAGGTGATTCTTCCATTTTTCAGGCATTACAGACTGACCAAAGTCAAATGTCTTCGTATCTATTCTTGATTAGTGGAAATGGAGGATTTTGTGCTTCTTTAATGCTTTTCAACCCACTGACCATTTTCTTCCTTTCCAGAAGTAGCAAGGTGCTACATTTGTAGAATGCTGGGCCTGGAGCCAGGAAGACTTAAGCTCAAATTTTACTTCATGTACTTATTAGCTGTGTGACCCTGAGCAAGTCACTTAACTTCTACCTGCCCCAGTTTCCTCATCTATAAAATGGAAACAATAATAGCATCAATCTCCTAGGGTTGATGTGAGGATTAAAGGAGATAGTATTTACAGACTCTTAGCACAGTGCCTGGCATGTAGTAGATAGGGTCTTAATAAATTTGTATTTCCTTCACTTCTTCCCTCCTTCCTTCCTTCTTTCCTTTCCACCTCCCTCCCCTTTTTCTTTCTTCCTTCCTTCCTCCCTCCCTTCCTCCCTCTCTTTTTCCCTCCTTCCCTTTCTCCCTCCCTTCTTCTCTTAATTTCTTCCTCCCTTCTTTCCAGTTCCTGGAAGCCCAGAAGCATGAACTATCAAGTGTATTTAGGTATTGGGCTTCAGCTTACTGCTTGCAATATCTAGCAATGCCTAGAAAAATAACATTCCCGGGATGTTTGTTGGGTCTGTACAAAGCCTCACCACTGAACATAAAGATTTTTAAATTTAGTTTTCTTTTTTATTAGGAACTTAACAATTACCAACAAAAACAAACATTCCAATATACAAAGAAGAGAAAAGAAGATTCTGTAAGAAATCATGAATCTACTATGTACAGATTATTTTTTAAAAGTTTATATTAAATTTATGATAATGATACCAGTTCTGTAGAAACAGTACACCCATAGTTATCATTCAAAATGCAATGACTCAACATTGTCACGTCAGCAAAAGCACCAGAACAAATTTCAAGGGTAGTTTGACATTACAATGGTCACAGTGAAACAGTGGTGTGGTCAACATCAGTTTTAGTGGAGGGGAATTCTTGATTGTCTATTGGGGGGGTGGTGATGGAGAAGAGTCTGAGTCTTTAATTGTTCAAGCAAAGTGCCTGTTTGATTAAATACTCAAAAGTATGACTGAAGAAAGAAAAGCCACAAAATTCTATCTGCTTGTCTATCTATCTATCCATATCTCCTGTAATGAGCTTCCCATAATGCAGCACCCCATGACCACATTCCAGTTTCTAGAACCTGATGGGATTCACCACCTATTCAACCACTGATCACAACCAGCTTTTCTATCAACCTAAGCTTTTAAACTAGTAAAACAGGAAAAACAGACTTGTGAGCCCACTCGCTTGGCACTTATCGTCACTATCTCAGCATAAGAAAACAATCTGGGAAAGAACAAAGAACTGTTAGTCACTTGACCCCTGGCTGAACACAGATGCCCTAGGACCTAGAAGGCTTGTCTCAAAGCACTGGATTGGGGATTTTGAAAGGGAATTGTAGCTAAGAAACCTTTTGCTGCTCTTGCATCCCATCATGGAAAATGGAAAGCCTGATGATGCCAAATGTCATCCACAGCAGCCTGCTGGCTCCCTGGCCATTTTTCTTCCTCTTTGAGCATGTTGGTTGAAATCTTCACTCTTCTCATTTCTTTCATAAACCTTCATGTCCAGAAGCATGTCAAATGTTCCTTTCCGATGGAATCTGCTATGCTTCCTGTAGATCCCAAGGAGAACATGGTTCCTCTGTATGAACAAGATCAGGACATGAAGGACAGTATGGTATAAGTCTGGACTTCAATCAAAATGCCTGGGTTCAGGTTTCCATCATGAAACCTAACTATGTGACTGATCAAATTCCTTCACTGCTCGACTTCAAAATGCTCATTTGTACAATGGAGAGAATACAGACACAACCTTCTTGGTCATGAGGAAAGCACTTTGTAAACTATGGCATGCTAATATATGGATACTGTTATTATAATGAAGAAATGATGCTGATTCCAATCACACCTAGATTATCTCTAAAAGTATTTTTTTTCTTCTTCTCAAACCTCTAGCGACAAAGCTTACCTCCAGTGACTACTCACAACATGATTGATGATTCCACTGATCCCATCCTTAGTACCATCCGGAGGATTGGACTTTTCAATAGTCGAACAGACAGAGTCAAGGTAGGGCTAATTGTTCTGATCTGTGTTTTGGAAAATTCAATTCCCACTTACAGAGCTTTGTTGTATACAGGACATAGATGAGAAACTCAGGTTATAGAGGATAATAACCTCATTTTATCAAAGTATTTGAAGAAGGAGGGGGTGTTTGGGTTAAAATGAATTCAAAATTTTCACTTATTAAAAGCTTCGTTTAATTTCTTGCTAAAATGTACTGGTCTGCTTTTCATGAAGTAGTAGAATATAATAAATATTATTAACTCTTCCATTGTAGAACTTAAAATATTTTAAAGGACAGAATTTTTAAAAGTTCTCACTCATATGAAAAAGTTAAACATGGGAGATTGCATTGAACCTGGACAAATGTTCCAGCACATCTTCTAAAGATTGTTTTAACAAGTAAATTCTTACAGCATCCTTTATTGTCACCTATTTATTTGTTTTTTACTTTTTGGACTGGGGCCCATGATTTCATTTGCAAACAAAACTATTAGACTAGACATCGAGATACCCAGATTCGTGTCCTGGCTCGGCCACTAACTAGGTGCATGATTTTAGGCAAGTCATTTAATCTTTTCTGGAGCTCAGTTTCCCAATATTAAAAATTAAGGTAGAGGGATAGGTGTCTTCTCTTTAATTCTAGGATCATTGTCTGAAAGACAACGTATTGTCACTTTTTTTTTCTATTTGTTCTGTCCCTTTGTTTTGCTGAAAGACCTGGACTGACTTTGTATGTGGATGGTTCTAATTTTCCCATATTCTTAGAGGGAATATGGGTTTTCCCCAACTAGATTTTCATTGGTAGGTTTGTTTTTTCCAATTAACAAGCATTTATTAAGCACCTTCAATGTACCAGGAACTATGCTAGTCACTAGAAACACAGAGACAAAGATGAAACAGTTAACTAGTCTCAAGGACCTTACATTTTATCAGGAGAGACAATTTCAGTTGATAATTTTACTGAATTTTTACTGGATTTTATTCACAGTGTCATGCCAAAAAACTGATAACTCTCCAATAGTCAGTTAGGCAATGAGCATTGATTAAGCACCTCCTATACAACAGGCACAGTGCTAAGTGCTGAGGATACATAAAAAGGCAAAAATAGTATTTGCTCTCAAGGATGTCACAGTTTAACCGGAGAAACAACATGCAAATGATATGCAAACAAGCTATCTATGTACAGGAAAAGTTGGAAATAATAGAAGGCATATGGTTTATTAATTTGGAACCCAGCATAATGCCATAAACCTAATAGTTGTTTAATACCTGCTGAATTAAATAAATAAATGACAAATAAATAAATTAAAATTAAATAAAACTCACAAATAGCCCTATCTGAGCCTTACGTAAAAGTTTCTGTTAGTTTTTACTCTATGTCCATCAATTTGCACTAATAATAATCTAGACTTCTATTGGGAGCAAATTCCAATTAATTTAGTCTTTTTACACCTTCTATAGAAATGAAAAGATAATCTATAACAAGCTTTTAATAAGACACTACTATGTCCTAGGCACTGTTTGGTTCTGGAGATATAAAGTGAAAATGAAATAGCCCTTGCCTTCAAGAAGCTTATGTTCTAGCAAGAAAGAGGGCAAGTACATATAATGTGAATATATACAAAATATATACAATATGAATACAAAACTAAATGGCTTAGGATTATATAGAAGATTATATAGAAGGTGACCCTTAAACCGAGTCTTAAAGAAAACACGGATTCTAAGAGGTCCAAGTGAGGAAGGAGTGTATTGCAAATAGAATGCCACATGTGAGGAACAGCTAGAAGGCCAGCTAGAAGACTGAAAGACAGAAGACAAGAAAGGAAATCGTAAATTGCAAGGCTAGAAAAGCTAGAAAGATTGTTACCTTAAAGATGCTGTAAAAACCTCTAAAAGTCAGAGAGGATTTTAGATACTGTATTTGATCAGAAAGGCAGTAAGATACCTTTATGCTTTAATTTCCTCCTTTCCTTTTTTTCTCATGTGAGTTTTGCTTAACTAGGTGATTTTACATCCAGAATTCCTTTCCTCAACCAGTCCATTATTACCTATGGATTATGAAGAATTTGTTAGAGGCTGTCACCTTGGAGTATTTCCATCATACTATGAACCCTGGGGTTATACTCCAGGTTAGTACTATGTATGAAGATTTATGTGTGTGGGTGAGTGTGGGTATGCGTGCATGCATGTGGGTGTGTGTTGAAAGCATATTGTCAGATGATTTAGGTGGCAGTTGAGTTTCCTTAACTGCTTTTTTTTCTTTTGGTCTTACCTACTTTAAACATCTCTTTTGCAAGAGATGGCTTGCTAGTTAGGATATATGACTGGAATATATTCAAAAATTAAGACGATAAAAAACCAAAAGTTACCAATAAAAGAAGATTTTTTAAAAATATTAGTCAATGATACGTTGCTTTCATCATACCCAGGATGCCTGCTAGTAAAGTTTCTTAGATATGTTTTACTAGGAAAAATAGCTGTTTAAGGGGTTAACAATTTTTTTTAAAATTACATTCACTAGTTCAGGGGAAAAGTCAGCTCCTTAAACTTTACACTTACACTTACATACACATTACATATACCTGAATTGAGAGAGTCTTTACATCTGAGCAGTTAGGGAGCTCGGAATGCATGGCCTCAAGACTCAAAGTCTTGATCAGAGAATCACAAGTCCTTCTCATAAGCAAGCCTCCAAAGCAAAATATCAACTCAAATTCCATTAAGATTACACATGATTTTCTAGAATTGCTTCAATTTCTTTTTAATTGTATTGGATTTATAGTCCATTTTCAGTTGGATTGTGGGTTTAAGAAAGATAATGGGACTGACCTGGAATTGAGGGCAGAGGGAAGAAGATAGTTCTGTCCCAGAGGTAAGGACCAGAGCAAAATATGAACTGATGAGAAAGTATGTGAATATATTTCTAAAGGGCTGTGTGTGTGTGTGAGTGTGTGTGTTTATGGAAGCTGGAAATTTCTACTGGGGAGTCATCTTCAGTATCCTGTTTGTAATACACATGTATCAGATTAGGCAACATAGTTATCCCTTCCACATCATGGCTTTCCCCATCATGGTTTCCAATATATAGTGGGTTGGCATAAGAAGTTAAAAGAGATTTTTTGGGAGTTTTGAGGAAGTTGCAGATGATATGTGAAGGCCAACAGACAACAGAGAAAAAGTTTAAAAACTCGGAAATGCATAAAATATATGTATAGTGTTATATAATATCAACATATTTTATCTTTTTATATCATAATAATTCAGACTTCTTCTCTGGTACAAAGGAAGGGACAAAAAATTTTATGTGGATTTTCCAGATTTCAGGATGCCATTTCCCTACACCCTGCAATGTGGAAGGGATAATTGTATTTACTATTTTATGCATTTCTGTTCTCATCCATTACTATGGACAACAGGACATTGGCTAAATAATAGCAATAACTCATATTTGGATAGTGCTTAAAGATTAAGAATATTTTACATTTATTACCTTTCAAGCCTCACAGCAACTTCCAAAAGGTTAATTCTTTAATTATTCCAGGGTCAAACTGCTATTAACTGTCTGAGGCAGGATATGACACTAGGAATTCCTTACTCTACGTGCAATCGGCTTATCCATTGTTATACCTAGCTTCCTTTATATCAGGGGGTCTTAATTTATTTTGTGGATCATGGACCCCTTTTGCAGTCTAGAGAAGCCTATGGACCCTTTTTCAAAATAATGCCTTTAAAAACAAAGTAAAACACATAGGATTACTAAGAAAACCAATTATATTGAAATAAAGCTCAAAATGTTTTTTTTGAAGTTTATGTATGGATCACAGGTTAAGAACCCCTTTTTCTATGTGCTATGTATGCACACATCCTTTTCAACCTTCCAGTATTCTCATCAGAAAAAAAAATGACAGGGGTAAAAAAATAGTAAACAATTGTTTACTAAAATAACTTCCATAGTTTATACTTTTAAGTGTAACATAACAACACAGTACAACAGTATATCGTGCAACCATCCAGGAATTCTTTTTCGTGGCTTCAATGCCATTAGCTCACTAGTTTCTCATGAATACAGTAGCACTGTTATTTTATCACCAAGATGATCAGTTTTTAGGTTGATTGACGATGCCTAATTAAAAGACAAAAAAATTACTTTCATATCTAAAGCAAAGGAAATATTGACTTTTTTGTCTGATAGTTAACCAGAAATGCACCTCTTTACTTGTTTAGAAATAATTTTATTTATTATTTTAAAGGAAAACGTCTCAGAGGAAATAATTAGTTTTAAAATCAACGCAAAACAACTTGTATCTTTGTGACACAATAATCCTTGTGCTAATTCTAGACCCAGCTAACGCAAATTAGGGTAGCTAGATGGTACAATGGATAGAGCGCCAGGTCTGGAGTGAGGAAGACTCATCTTCCTGAATTTAAATCTGACTTCCCAACATTTACTAGCTGTGTGACCCTGTTTGCCCCAGTTTCCTCATCTATAAAATGACCTGGAGATGGAAATGGCAAACCAGACACGACCATGGTGAAAGTTTATTTAATAGGAATGTATGTGTAGAAAATACATAAAATTATAGGCCATCTCAGGGAGGAAGGAGGAGGGAGGGAAAAAAAATCTAAGTTATATGGTAGTGATTGTAGAACACTGAAAATTAAAAAAAAAAAAGGCAAACCACTCTAGTACCTTTGCCAAGAAAAGTCCATTGAAGAATCAGACATAACTGAGATGATTCAACAGCAGAAAGAGCCAGATAAAAGGAAGGCAGAGGTTGCAGGACTGTGGATCATAGGTTTGACTACAACAAGGAAGAACTTTAAAAATCTTCAGAAACTCAATTTTAGTAAAAAGTGATTACCAGTGTCCAAAGAAGTATAAAATACAAAGTGAAAGACCTTTCTGGCTTTTTGCAACAGAAAAAGTAAACTATTGGCCCATATAAATGGACACAGAATATAATCTCCTTGTTCAAGTCTCTTCTGAGAAGCAAGTTAATCAGTGTTTAAAAAAAACAATGAAGAACTCTAAGTTCTTGTTGGGGAAATGAGGAGAGAAGAGAGGAAAGAGGATTACTGATATATAGGATATGGCAGCCTATTTAATTGACTTTCTGTTCCCTAAAAGAAGTCAGAGTACTAGTCACATCAATTAGTTAGTTTAGGTTCAATGAGTTTAGTTTCATTTTTGAATAGTTAGCACTGGCCATGAAGTCAGTTACTATTGAATACTATACATAAAACTCCTAAAGCAGGTTTTCATATCTTAATTCCTTCTTAATTTATGTTACCATATTCTGCTTTTTCATTATCATACTATCCCTAATATTTCTTGAGATTAACCATTGAATATGAAGGAAAAATGTAATTGACTAAAAGCTGTCCTTTAAATAATATATTCTAATGGTCTGAGCATATGAGTGCGCACATATATTTATACTAATTTTATTACTTATTTTGCTTGTATAGACTATCTTAGCCCTATTCTGTGTAATGCTTAGAAATGTAATAAAAACAGTAGACTGATTTTAATGAATGCATCATCTGATATTTTGTAGACCATGCAGAGAGAAACTATATCTATATGAGTGTGTATGTATATGTGTATATATTTGTATATACATATATATGTATATGCACATTTATACACACATATGCACATATACTGAGAGACAAAGTAAAGGGCTATCTAAGTGTTTTGAGTTTAGAGGTAATAGGAAGGCCAATCTTCCTCTCTCACCTAACTCCAGACCCCAAATTAAGCAGTATGCTGTCATTTTTCTTCTGACTAATTCCTGGAGTTTTACAATCTGCTTCTAATATAATTAATAATAATTAATAAATCATATTGAATTGCACTGATCACACTTTTTCCATTTTATGCAGCAGCTACACATGTTTCAGAATCCCTCCTGTATTGATAACTGTGCTGTGTAATCTCTCCTGGCAAAGTCAGAAACATTAATTAACTAATCTTAGTATCTAAAGCTCAAACAAATTCTCTCTCTCTTTTTTTTTTTATTTGAAGGGAAGTATACATTTTCTCAAAAACCCAAGACCCTAAGAAATTTAGTTATCTTGTAAGCCAAGGAAACATTATGGCCCCTGCACTAGTTGAAATGTACATTTTCTATGAGCCTATTGCATAAACAGTTCCTAAGTTTTTAAGACTGCAAAACATACCAACAACTAGTAAAAAAAAATTTGTTCAATGACTGTTTTGTTGTTGTGTCAGTCCTAGCCAATGACCTGCAAACCTGTTTTGAGGTTTTCTTGGCAAAGATACTGGAGTGGTTTGCATTTCCTTCTCTAGCTCATTTTACAGATGAGGAACTTCTACAAAGAGAGTTAAGTGACTTGCCTAGGGTCATCCAGCTAATGAATGTCTGTGGTCAAATCTGACCTCAGCTCCTCTTGACTCTGGGGCTGGCTATTTACACTGCATCACCTAACTGCCTTAATTTTGTTTTGTTGTCAGTGCTGATTTTCTATCTAAGTGTAATTAACCAAAATTAAATAAAAAAATTAATCTTATATTTTACCAAACTTAATAGCTTCACTTTATTCTTTATATAACTTATACTATTTATTCTGGGCTCAACTGACATTCCTATTTACCAAAGAAACTTCTGTGATCATAAAGATGAAAATGGCTGGATATTCATTGCTTTGGATTAAAACTTTGATTTCTAATAAAATACAAATTTCATTTTTCAGAGATAGGGTAACATTTTAAGTCTTATGAATATTTTACAGTTTAAATGAAAAAAAATTATTAAACATTTTTTCTGGCTTTGATTGGGAGAAAAGGGAAAGAACCAATGTCCATTGTTGCCTGTGAAGTGGGAGGAGTGGCAAGGGACAGAAACTGGGAATGTTAAAGATATACTTTGCCTATTTCACAAATTTAGGACCAGGTATTCATACAGTGTGAGTAAGCAAAAGTATTCTAAGTGAAGGAAAATGTCAACCACCTTTCCTACCTGGATTAGAAATTTTTTGGCACTAGATAGATGGAAACTATGGCCTATTTATTCCACAAGATAATTCTGTTCTAAGTATAAGTAGACTCTTTCTCCCTGCCTATTAACAGCTGAATGCACAGTGATGGGCATTCCTAGTGTGACAACAAACCTCTCTGGCTTTGGCTGTTTCATGCAAGAACACATAACTGACCCAGCTGCTTATGGTAAGATTTTTATCATTTAATTAAACCTAGAACAAGATGGATTAAATATATGCATACTTATATGTACACTACTTTTATGTATTGATCGATCAATCAATGTCTTTCCATCCATTTATCCATATGTTCATATCTATCATTTATCACTGCATCTCTCTCTATCATCTCTCTCAATCTCTCTGTCTCTGTCTCTCTTTGTGTCTTTATTTCACTCTGTCTCTCTGTCTGTCTCTATCTCCACATATGTACATATGCAGTCTATAAATTTGGTCTGTTTTTTGCCTTTTATCTAATACTATATAATTAACAATACATAATATTTATATTCTTGGTTTTAAATGAAAGATTCAAATCTGTGGCTGTAGATAAAGACAAGGTTTTAAACCTTAATGATATGTGCCGATACCCCAAGCAGGTCATTAAAACCAAGCTAGGCAGAGCAAAGTAGTAGAAAGATAATTGAATTTGGAGTCCGAGGATGTGGGTTGGAATCTTGGTGCTGCCACTTACTTCTGTAAGCTTTAGAAAAATATTGAGCCTTTCTGGGACTTAGTCTCCTCCGTAAAAAGAAAAAGGCTAGGTCATCTCCGAGGTCCTTGCAACTCTAAATACTATGGCCCTTCGGTTCATGGAGCAGTTCCTTTGTTTTCAGTATATCTATTTTGCTCTCTAATGCCCAGTATAAGTATTACAATAACTGAAGTGTAGGGGTGAGTAAATTGATAAGCATGTATTATGTACCTAAAGAAATAACTGAATTTTCTCATGACTTGACCTTTAATTAGATTTCCCATGAGACTTTTCTTGTTTCTTTTTCCCCAGGAAGGAGGCTCTAAGGTGGAAGTTCTTAATCTTTTGTGTATCATGCGTACACACGCTTAGAATAATGTTTTTAAATGTATAAAATAAAATACATTAAATTGCCAAGGAAATCATTTATATTGAAATATGAATCAAAACATTTTTAAAAACAACTTCATAGATCCCAAATTAAGAACTCCTGCCATAAAGAATAAATGATCTAAACAAGAGCAGTTTTCCTTCTTGTTAGTTCATATTAAAATGGGTTACAAGTAGAACCTTTATAGTCACTTATGTATTATTTAAGTGTGTTCACTCATTAAACAGGCATGCCAGTAACAGTAGAATAGACCTTTATGACAACTGTATGATTATACAGGTTTAGTTACATGTTTGTCTTAACATCAAAAGATGTTGTGAAATGAGGTGCAAGAATTGTATTAATTTACCATAATCTTGGTATGATTTCATGCCTAAATGATTTAAAAAAGTGAATAAAACCAATGCATGTAAAAAAAAAATCAGGCCACCTCTAAGTGAGCTAACAGCAAATAAAGCTAGAAAATGACATTCAGGCTGTGACTATACACAGTCATTTCTTTCTCCGTTCACATTTTGTGACCTTAATACAAATGTCACACATATTTGACCATGTTAGTGTGGTATGCCAAGGCTCCCACCCTATCACCTCTTTACTTTTAACCACATGTAGCTAGATAGAAGGAAGTCACAGAGAAAGTAAAGGATCATTTAGGCAAGGAAGAAAACAGGGGGTAACCTAAGGGGAGAAGGAAGGGAAAGAGTGATATAAACTGGGAATAAGGGGACGAAGGAAAAAGAATAAGAAGGAAAGCAGAAAGAAAACTTGTGTCCCAAAACCCTGAAATTTTACAGAGTTTTGGCCTTTATGTCCTTCAGGTATTTACATTGTGGATAGGAGATTCTGCTCACCAGATGAGTCCTGCAATCAGCTTACTCAATTTCTCTATGGATTCTGCAAACAGTCTCGTCGCCAGAGAATCATCCAGAGGAACAGAACGGAAAGACTCTCTGATCTGCTGGACTGGAAATACTTAGGCAGGGTGAGTGAGCATTAGAGTCTGAGCTAGACTGAGGTTGTCAGGGCCTTTCCCCAGACACAAAAGTGGTGCAGGTTCAGCCCTCTGACCAACCCACTCTCTCACCTGGTCCCTAAACTACCACCTTTTGGGTTCTCATGCTGGGCCACACTATCCCCATCGCACCACCTTGCCAGGTGAGCTGTGCCTCATGAGATGTCAAAAATGAACATGGCATCAGTGTGAGTCTGTGAGGAACCTGAATTGAGGGTGAAGAAGACAGATGCTGGATGCCATCATTACTGGCATAATTCTCCCTGCTTCTTTTCCTCTGCCCTTCCTTTTCACTGGAATCTTCCTTTATTGTTAATAAACTCCCCTTCACCCTAGATCTCTTCCTTTCGCATTTTTTCTGTCTTTCTCTGAAACCTAGCTTTCCCCTGAAAATGAACTATGTTTTGGCACTCTCTCTAAGGATCATGCTCCCGTTTGGATACTCTTTCTCCTTTCCACTTGCAGTCTCTTCCTATGTCAGCATAACTCAGCAGCCACTTCATTTCTTCCAAAATTCATTCCATTCTGCCCAGATCTTTGTTGCTGTCATCTCTGGACCTCCAGGTGTCGGTAGGTCACTTTCCTCCCAATTAAATTCAGTACTTGGTTCATAGTATATTTTTTTCTTCTCTGATCCCTGCTCACTATCTTCCTTTAAACATCTTGGCAACTTAATTCCTCAACTCCCATGACTTCTTTCTTTGGTCTACCTGAACCATGCATAGAAGCGGTCAGAACTTAAGCCAGTAGTTTCCAAATTTTATGTAATAATATCTCCAAGGGATTCTTTATATCTTTTGGAGTTCATTTATGGCTTCCTCAATGTTCCTTCTGAGTTTGAATTTTTGATATCTCTCTTAAAAAAAAGTTATACATATATTTTTTGTAAATATTCACTCTTTCAGTATTCAATTTTGTCGGCATATTATTGAGTGTAGTAGTTTTCGGTAATTTTCTTTAAGTTTTTTCCAAATTTTTTTTGTAATTCTCTAGTCATTTTTAAAAATTTGACAATTTTGTTTTTTATCTCGGAGCAATAGGGAGTCATTGAAGATTTTTGAATAGGGTCAGAGGTGACTTGGTCATATTTGTCTTTTAAAAATATCAATTTGATAGTTATTTGTAAAATGGATTAGAGAATTTAGAGATTGGGGGAGGGAGATAAGGGAGGATATAGTCACAACTGTCCACAATAGAGGTGATGAGGACCTGAGCTAGGGTAGAGGCTATGTTAGTGGAAAGAAGGGAGTTGATTAGAACACATATTAGATAAGTACAGCTAAGACTTGGCAATTGATTACATATGAGGTTTAAGAGAGAACCAAGTGTTAAGGACAGCTCTTAATGTTACAGACCTGGGCAACTATAAGTATGGTAGAGCCAGCAACAGAAACAGAGAAATTTGCAGAAGAAATAAATTTAAAGAGACATATAACATGTTATGTTTTGGGTATGTTGAAAGGATATTCATTTAAGTGAAGTGACCATTAAGTAACAGAACAGATTTCTCAATACAAGTCAACAGGGTAATACAGCCATCAAAAAGGTTTAATGCAATCTCATATTAAGAAAAACATCTTTTCCAGGAATAAGTAGCTGATGGTTGCACTATGTTCATCCCTGGTCAGTCCACGACTGAGGTGTCACATTCAGTTCTGAGTGCTTCAATTTAGAAAGGACAATGATAAACAACAGAACATTTAAAGAAGGGTAACCAAGATGGTGTAAGACCTTTAGTTCATATCATGTTAAAAGAATTGGGGATGTTTATCCTAGATAAAAGAAGATGGAGAAATGATGATAGCTTTCTTCAAGTATCCCTTTATGTAGAAAACAGAAGTAAAATAAGAGTTGAGTAGTTGTACCTTCACATCTCACCTACTTTGTTCTGTCCCTTTTGGGATCTTCCTTTTGTCTCCAACATAACCCTAAAAAATTTCTTTTTTGCTGACTTTAGCAGGCACTGCCAATTTTAGCTCTTTGTGGGCACTTTGGTAACCCTGATGCTACACTTGCAGAGGATGCTACTACTCTTTTATGGTCATTTACTTTGGCCTGCCTTGGCTTCTATCTTCCAAAAAGGTCTTTTAAAATTTTGAGCTAATAAATGAGATCCCTACTGAACCACATCAATTTTTAAGTACCTTGAGTGCAGGGACTCTTTTTCTTTTTGTATCCCTAACAGCTGGCATAGTTCCTGGCATTTAATAAATGCTTCTTGACTGACCTAATTAAATAGTTCCCCCTGGCCCCCCCACACACATCCTTTTTGCTCTTAGAGTGACTTCTGCAGAAATTTAGGATGTTGGATCTTGTCTTTTTCTGAACGTTTTGAAATTGGTTTTCCCAACATTTAAACTGCATACTAGACTATTCTTTCCTCTCATGGTGAGACTTAGTAGGTGTTCTCCCCCAAGTTTCCTTTCCTTTGTTTTTCTCTCAAGTGGGCATTGAACTGACTAACATCAGGTAGCAAACAGCATGTTTTCCTCTATACTCTGTAACTCGGGGCCATGCCTTGACTCCTGTCTGTTTGATTTATCTTCCTCTGAGCCTTGGGTGAAAACTGGCAAGAGATTGATGATGGTCCTAAGATTCTGAAGGAAAATGTGATTCATTTCCTTTTCTTTTTTCACTAAACAAACTCTACGATCAAGAATACTAAGTAATCTAAGTCTTGGGGATGAGGGTTGTTAACCAACAGAAATGAGTCCAAGAAGGAGATAAGGCTATAAAACTGATGTTAGACCATGGTTCTCCACCTGTTACGTATACTACCCAGGGTATGAGAAGTTTATCTAGGGGTATAAAGAATTAGGATAAATAACTGTGCCATACTATTAAAACTAATGGATCCATTTTATTTCTTACATGTAGGTACATGGTAAATGCTAGAATTTCCTTCCTTTTATATTAAATGGAGGTTGAGGAAAGTTTACTGAAAACCAAGAGATAAAGGGGTTGAAAAAGTTATGGAATTCCTACTGGAGCACAGATTAAGTAATTTTACATTTTAAGTGATAGGTAATCCAATAACTAAATTCTGAAACTGGCCAGTACTTCTGCTTGAAGCCATGGAAGAAGTTGGCTAAGTAGGGTCATAAATTTTATGGAGACTAATATGCCCTAAAGACCGACAGAAAGTTAGACTCTTGGCCTAGGTAGAGAGCCACCTGGTGGTTAATTCAGATCTTGCATCCTCTTTTATTAGATAAAACAGCAGGGGACTGCCTTTGCTTTTTAAGGAAAGCA